>OY740787.1:7975939-8485712 GCA_963514005.1 Raja brachyura | reverse complement strand
AAGGAAGGAAGGAAGGAAGGAAGGAAGGAAGGAAGGAAGGAAGGAAGGAAGGAAGGAAGGAAGGAAGGAAGGAAGGAAGGAAGGAAGGAAGGAAGGAAGGAAGGAAGGAAGGAAGGAAGGAAGGAAGGAAGGAAGGGAGAAAGAAAGGTAGAATCCCTGGAATTGGTTCCTGGATCATTGGGGGATATTAATACTTTAAATGGTGAGAGGGGGAAAGTTCAAAGGAGATTTGGGAGGTAAGATGTTTTTTTAACACAGAGAGTGCTAGGTGCCTGGTATGTGCTGGCAAAGGAATTGTGGAAGCAGGTACAATAGCAAATGCAGTTAGATTGAGCACATAAACAGACAGATAAAGCAGGGATATCGACCACATGCAGGGAGATGCGCAGTTTAAATTGGCATCATGTTCAGCACAGATATTCTGGGCCAAATGCCCTGTTCCTATGCTGTACAGTTCCATGTTCTATGTTCAATGGTCTATGCCAAATGTTCCAATGTTTAACATTGAACATTAAATTCTCACAATTCTGTCAACCCTTGCTGTCTCCTCCCCTTCCCACCTCTCCCTCAGCCCTCGGGCTCCTCCTCCTCCTTTCTCCTTTATTCTCCCCCCCCCCCCCCCCCCCCCCCCCCCCACCTCCCATCAGTCTGAAGAAGGGTTTTGGCCCGAAACGTTGCTTATCTCCTTCGCTCCTTAGATGCTGCTGCACCAGCTGAGTTTCTCCAGCTTTTTGTGTACCTTCCGATGTTTAATATTCAATGTCCTATGTCTATTTTTTTTTATGTTTAAAGATACAGAGCAGAATCGGGCCCTTCGGCCCACCGAGTCCGCACCGACCAGCGTTCCCTGCACTTTAACACTGTCCTACATCAGTAACAATTTTTTTCACGTGCATACAAATGCAATTAACCTACAAACTTGTACGTCTTTGGGGTGTGGGAGGAATTTGTTGTTCTCGGAGAAAACCCACGTGGTCACGGGGAGAACGTACAAAAACTCTGTACCGCCAATCACCCGTAGTCGGGATCGAACCTGGGTCACTGGCGCTGTAAGGCAGCAACTTTACTGCTGCGTCACCGTGCCGTCATGTCCCATGTCCAATGTTTTTATGTTCTATGTGTTAAGAAACAGTTAGACGGGTACATGGATAGGACAGGTTTGGAGGGATATGGACCAAATGTGGGCAGGATGGGACTAGTGTAGCTGGAACATGTTGCCTGATGTGGGCAAGTTGGGCCAAAGGGTCTGTTTCCACACTGTATCACTCTATTACTCTATATTAAATGTTCTATATTCTATGTTCCTCTGTGGTACAGTTCAATGTGACGAATAAAATTGACTTTGAATTTGACTTTGACTATGGTCTGTGTTCTAATATCTTACATTTTTTATACCATTCTTCAGCTAGTTCTATCTCCCCAAGTTCTCCGTATTAAATTTTATTTGTCATTTTTCCGGTATTCTGGCCAGGTCATTTATATTTTCCTGTAATTTATAGGTTTCCTTCTCAAAATTAATTAAAAAATCTGTTTTCTTTTTCATTTCTGTCAACGCCTCACTCATAAAATAAATAAATTGCAGTTATTTATGCTTTGTCGTCAATCCTTTACGATAGGTTTAAGTCGAGCAGGGAAAGATTTAATAGGAACCTGTGAGGTCACTTTTTTTTAACAGAAAGGGTGGTAGGTGGTAGGTATACGATACGATCCGACACGTTCCGATAGATCTTTATTTATCCCAGAAGGGAAATTGATTGCCAACAGTCATAAAAAAACAAAAATGCATGACATGGAATTGAAGTGACGAGTGGAAAGGCTTAGGGGATGTGTAATGATTGAGGAGGGGGGGGGGGGGCGCGGGGAGGGGGGAATCAGTCTTAGTCTACCCCATGACAGAATGGGGAAGAGTTGTAAAGTTTGATAGCCACAGGGAAGAAGGAGTTCTGCCCCGCATCTCGGTGGAACCAGTCTGTTGCTGAAGGTGCTCCTCAGGTTGACCAGTGTGACATGAAGGGGGGTGAGCTGTATGGTCCAGGATGCTCTGCAGTTTGAGGAGCATCCTCCCCTCCAAGACCACCTCCCATGAATCCAACTCTAACTACGCCCCCAGGACGGAGCCAGCCTTCCTTGTTGGCTCTGTTGGCGTCCGTGGCCTTCGCCCTGCTACCCCAGCACACGGGTACCACCGATTGTTAGAACATCTGCAGCATCTTACTGCAGACGCTGAAGGAGTGGAGCCTGCTCAAAAAGTAAAGATGGCTCTACCCCTTCTTGTACAGGGCCTCAGCGCTCCTGGACCTGTCCAGTTTACTGTCCAGGTACACTCCAAAGTGTTTGTACTTAATTTCTATTAATATCTAACAAGCTGCCAGAGGAGGTAGTTGAAGCAGGTACTATCACAACATTTATAAAAGATTTCAACAGGTACATGGATAGGACTGGTTTAGAGGGTTATGGGCCAAACGCGGGCAGGTGGGAGTAATGTATCTGGGACATGTTGGCTGGTGTGGGCAAAGGGCCAAAGGGCATATTTCCACACTATATCACTATGACTGTCTACGACTCTATGATCTACCTTCTTAACAAATAAATATTTGGGACAGAAACCAGTAGTTTTCCATTATAAAAAGGGATGGGACTATTCCTTGGAGTGCAAGAGGATGAGGGGTGATCTTATAGAGGTGTATGAGATCATGAGAGGAATAGATCGGGTAGAGGCACAGAGGTTTGTGAAGGGGAAAAGATTTAACAGGAATCTGAGGGGTAACTTTTTCGCACAAAGGGTGGTGGGTGTATGGAACAAGCTGCCTGAGGAGGTAGTTGAGACAGGGACTATCCCAACATATTTAAGATACAGTTGGACAGGTACATGGATAGGACAGGTTTGGAGGGATATGGACCATATGCAGGAAGCTGGGACTAGTGTAGCTGGGACATGTTGGCCCGTGTGGGCAAGTTGGGCTGAAGGGCTTATTTCCACACTGTGTGATTTTATGACTCTCTGTGACTCTTTGTGACCTACTTTTTAAACAAAGAACCAGGAGCTTTCAGTTATAGGAAAACCATCAAAACAATGTAATCTCTTGTGCCTCCAATGACAATAAAGAACTATATAGACTAATCCCATCTCTTGCCTCTGTAGTAGTTGTTATGCTCTAGGACTATAATAAGCATTACAACATAATGAAGATTAATCTTTGCAGAGAAGTTTAGTTTAGTTTACTTTAGTTTACAAATACAGTGCGGAAGCAGGCCCTTTCAGCCCACTGGGTCCACGCCAGCCAGCGATCCCCGCACAGTAACACTATCCTACACACACCAGGGACAATTTTTACATTTACCAAGCCAATTAACCCACAAACCTGTACGTCTTTGGAGCGTGGGAGGAAATCCAAGGTGTCGGAGAAAACCCACGCAGGTCACAGGGGGAATGTACAAACTCCGTACAGACAGCACCCGTAGTCAGGATCGAACCTGGGTCTCCGGCGCTGCATTCACTGTGAGGCAGCAACTCTACCGCTATGGTATGTAGGTTAATTGGCTTGGTGTATGTGTAAAAAATGGTCCCGAGTGTGTGCAGGATGGTGTTAATGTGCGGGGATCGCTGATCGGTGCGGACTCGGTGGGCCGAAGGGCCTGTCTCCGCGCTGTATCCCTTAACTAAACATGAAAATCACATCACGCACTGTTCTCATAAACTAATTGCCTCTGGCACAGGTACAAAGATGGATGGAGCAGAGCCTTACTTATCTTCGCAAAACATGCAATACGCTATGGATAACCAGTTCGAAGTTGGGTTTGATGCTTGACTGTTGGTCCTCCAATTCCCGCTTTCCGAACATTCTAACTCCCCTTCCCATTCCCACACTGACCTTTCTGTCCTGGGCCTCCTCCACTGTCAGAGTGAGGCCAAATGCAAATTGGAGGAACAGCACCTCATATTTCGCTTGGTGTAAGAGTACAGATTTCTCTAACTTCAAGTAATCCTTGCATTCCCTCTCACTCTGTCCCTCCCCCACCCTAGTCGTTGTACTAGTTTCACTGTCACCCTGCTGAGTTTCACTGTCGTCCTGCTAAGTTTCACTGTCTGTGTAACTCGTTATCATTTAGCGCAAAGCCAACAATGGACCATTGTGGGCTTCACCTTTCCTTGATCATCGTTACTCTTTGCATATCTTTCATTCATTTGTTCGATATCACCGTCTATATCTCTCGTTTTTCTTTTCCTTGACACTCGGTTGAAGAAGAGTCTTGACCTGAAACGTCACCTATTCCTTTTCTCCAGAGAGGTGTTCTCCTGACCCGCTGAGTTACTCCAGCTTTTTGGTGTTACTAAGATTGAAATTAGCATGTGGCACAACAAGTTAATTCTTATGAAATACACATTGTTTTAACACTGTATTAACTGCCCCCCTTTGGGGGGATGTATGTCCCCCGTCATCGTCTGTGCTGAGGCCTAATGGCGGAGCTGTAGCGGCGGCCTGGTTTGGAGCTGCGGTGCTCCAGCGGCGGTGGCGGCGGTCTGCTTAGAGCTGCGGAGCTCCAGCGGCAGCGGCAGCCTGGTTTGGAGCTGCGGTGCTCCAGCAACGGCGGCGGCCTGGTTTGGAGCTGCGTTGCGGCGGCGGCGGCCTGGTTCGGAGCTGCGGTGCGGCGGCGGCGGCCTGGTTTGGAGCTGCGGTGTGGTGGCGGCGGCGGCGGCGGTCCGCTTAGAGCTGTGGTGCTCCAGCGACGGCGGCGGTCCGATTAGAGCTGTGGTGCTCCAGCGGCGGCGGCGGTCCGATTAGAGCTGTGGTGCTCCAGCGGCAGCGGCGGTCCGCTTAGAGCTGCGGAGCTCCAGCGGCGGCGGCGGCCTGGTTTGGGGCTGCGGTGCTCCGGTGGCGGCGGCGGCGGCCTGGTTTGGAGCTGCGGTGCTCCGGCGGCGGCGGCCTGATTTGGAGCTGCGGTGCTCCGGCGGCGGCGGCGGTCCGCTTAGAGCTGCGGAGCTCCAGCGGCGGCGGCGGTCTGTTTTGGAGCTGCGGTGCTCCAGCGGCGGCGGTCCGCTTAGAGCTGCGGTGCTCCAGCGGCAGCCCGGTTTGGAGCTGCGGTGCTTCAGCGGCGGCGGCGGCCTGGATCGCCTCAGCGCAGAGGGAGAACTAGGAGGGAGGAAGACAGGGACTTAAGACTTTTGCCTTCCACCACAGTGAGGAGGTGCCTGGTGAACTCATTGTGGTGGATGTTGGATATGTGTTTCTTGTGCGTTTTGTTTTTATTATATGTATGACTGTATGGTAACAATTTCATTCAAACCGTAAGGTCTGAAAAATATACATCTTCTAGAGGAGCTGGGACGCATCCTCAGTGATGTGACCTGGGGTCATCTCACTGAGGATGCGTCCCAGCTCATCTAGAAGATGTATATTTTTCACATTGAAGTCTGACTCAGCCAGTGGCACCTAGGAATAGACTGGGTGACAACCAAGAATAGTTTGGTGACTACTGGAGAGACAGTTGACAGCACGGAAAGACGGCACCCGGGAACGGCTGGGTTAGCACCCCAGTCTGTGTCTTTCGTGAGAAAGACACCCAACAAAGCTACGGAAAGGCTTAATGATCCATCGTGGCCTAAACATCCATCAGGCGCGAATGAAATGCTCGGAGAAGGAGAAAGAGGTGCAGCGCACAGGCCTTGAACCTGGTAAGACGCAGGAGGAGCCCGGCCGGGAGTCACCCTACAGAGCCCAGTCCCTCCATGCACCAGAGTCTCCCAACCCCTGCAGAGTAGTTATTAAGATGGCTGATCCGTGGGTGGTTGCTGCTGGGACGCAAGTCGGGGCCTGATCAATGACAATAAAGGAATCTAATCTAATCTAATTCTCCTGCCTTCTTCCCATAACAATGACATCCTAAATAATCAAAAATCTGTCATTCGCTGCCTTAAAAAATATCCATTGACTTGGCCACCACAGCCTTGTGTGGCAATGAATTCCACAAATTCACCAGCCTCCGACCAACAAAATTCCTCCTCATCTCCTTTCTAAAGATACGTCCTTTTATTCTGAAGCTATGGCCTCTGGTCCTTGGTTCTCCCACCAGTGGAAACATCCTCTCCACATCCACTCTATCCAGGCCTTTCACTATTCGGTAAGTTTCAATGGGACCCCCTCATCCTTCCAAACTCCAGGCAGTACACTGTGGCGCAGCGGTGGAGTTGCTGCCTTACAGCGCCAGAGACCCGGGTTCGACCCTGACTACGGGAGCTTCTCTGTACGGGGTTTGTACGTTCTCCCCGTGACCTGTGTGGGTTTCTCCGAGATCTTCGGTTTCCTCCCACACTCCACAGGTTTGTAGGTTAATTGGCTTGGCATAAATGTAAAATTGTCTGTAGTACGTGTAGGGCAGTGTTAATGTGCGGGGGTCACTGATCGACATGGACTTGGAGGGCTGAAGGGCCTGTTTCCGCACTGTATCCCGAAACTACAAGCCCAGTGCCGTCAAACACTCGTCATATGTTAACCCCTTCATCTCCCGACATAACATCAATGAGATACAGTTCAACCTATTTAAGTTTATTGTCACGTGTACCGAGGTACAGGGAAAAGCTTTTTGTTGCGAGCTGAGCAGTCAGCAGAAACGGGACATGATTACAATCGGATCATTTACAGTGTACAGATACATGATAAGGGAATAACGTACATTGCAAGGTGAAGCCAGATATGGTGCTGTAGGAATACAGATTTAAGAGTGCGGAGTGATTGTAATGTACATCTGCTTCTGTGGTTAGCATGCAAATAGCCACCTGTGTTGGGCGCCACCTTGCATGCCACTTGGCGATACCTATGTTTGTGAGTTACAGACCTATTTACAATGAACACTCAACATGGTACACAGAGGTTTAATGCTGAGGCTCTATAAGTAGGTATGTTACAAAACTTACCTTGAGCAGCGCTGCAGTTCTGCCGCTCCCCGTGTGCGTGACTTTGGCGCCTTTCAGAGGGGGGCGGGCTTAAACTGCCGTTTTTCTACAGACTGTGAAAATCGATCCATGTCGGGCAATTTCGTTGCGGAAGAAAAATCGCTCCGACATTTCATTCATGAAAGTATTTTTAAATTACGCTAGATTATTTATTATCTAGAGCAATTTAAAAATCACCTTCAAAAGCCGTGAGCGCCGACAACGGGAAGGATTTTGCGTAGGGGAGAAAAAAAGGTACACAGTTTATTTTTATATTAAAAGTTCGTTTTTATGGAGGCTTTAATCATATTTTCATGTTGCGAAATGGGGTCCAAAAAAAATGTATGAACCAACAGTATTTTTCCTCCCAACTTCACCGCAAACCGCAACTTCCAATCCACCGCATTCCACTAAAACCCACTCGCTAGTTGATTTAAATGGCCATTAATTTACAGGCAGTAAACACTAAATTCCTTCCATTTGGCCCAGAAATTAATGAAAATGAGATTTTAAAATTATGTTATATTGTGGATTATTGTGTGAATGTTATTTGGTCACTTAGGCAATTTAAAAAAAGTTTATCTATCTTTTCTTAAGAAATGGATAGATGCTTAGATCTACTCATTGAATTTTGTAATTAGTTACAATTAGATAACTAACTAAATGCTTTAATTTCAGGTCATCCAAGTAAGATTGTTTCATGTTTGTTTCAGAATACTTCAATCTATAATAACTGAAAATTTCATTGAGTTCTCTTAATTTTTAAGAAAGTTATGGGCTTTTAACGGTTCTAGGTCACAGCTTTTGTGTTAAGTCAATTGAAAGGCAATGGGGAACAAGATGCTAATTTCCGAGTATGAAAATGGTCATAACTTTCTTAATACTGAAGATATGAAAGTGAATTAGGTGTCAAATTAAACTTCTTTTTATGCTTTATCTGATGGGATAAATTGCAGACGTGATTTTTAAAATCTCAAAATTTTGTAACATTGCTACTATAAGACGCTGGTCAGGCTGCATTTGGAGAACTCTGTGAGCAGATTCGGTCCCCATATCTGAGGAAGGATGTGCTGGCTCCGGGGAGGGTCCAGAGGAGTTTTACAAGAATGATTCCAGGATTGTTTATGAAGGAACTGCAGGTGCTGGAAAATCGAAGGTAGACAAAAATACTGGAGAAACTCAGCGGGTGAGGCAGCATCTATGGAGCGAAGGAAATAGGCAACGTTTCGGGTTTAAACCCTTCTTCAGACCATGCAGGCAGAGGAGATTAGTTTACCTTGGCATCGAAGGAACTGCAGATGCTGGTTTACACCAAAGATGGACACAAAGTACTGGAGTAACTCAGCATTTCTGGAGAAGAGGAATAGGTGACGTTTTTAAGGTCAGAACCCTTCTACCCTTTTCAGACTGATTGTGGTGGTGGTGGGGGGGTATATAGTCGAAACCCTTCTTCAGATTCCAGGATTCAGATTCCAGGATCGAGTGGGTTAATGTATGATGAGCGTTTGACAGCACTGGGCCTCTACTCATTGGAGTTTTGGTTGGGGGGGGGGGGGGGGGGGACCTCATTGAAACTTACATATTGAATGAATGAATGAATGAATGAATGAATGAATGAATACGTTTATTGGCCAAGTATGTACACATACAAGGAATTTGCCTTAGTGCTCCGCTTGCAAGTAACTACGCGACATACATAGAGTGGAAAGGATGTCTCCACTGGTGGGAGAGTCTATGACCAGAATTAAAGGGCGCTCTTTTAGAAAGGAGGTGAGGAGGAACTTCTTTAGTCAGAGGGTGGTGAATCTGTGGAACCCATTGCCACAGAGGACTGTGGATATTTTTGGATCAGTGGATATCTTTAAGGCAGAGAAAGACAAATTTGTGATTGGAACGGGTGTCAAAGGGTTATGGGGAGAAGGCGGGAAAATGGGATTTGGAGGCAGAGATCAGCCATGATTGAACGGCGGTGTGGACTGGATGGGCCGAATGGCCTAATTCTGCTCCTGTAACTTGTGAACATGTGAGTTTAAATTTGATGAAAACTAACCGAGCAGGCAGATCCCCAGGCATGAATGGGGAATGGGGTGTGAATGCATTAATATATTTTACAGTGTAACAATATTTGTCGAACTCCATCCTTTCCAACTGATACTGACACAGTCCTGTCGTGCAGAATGCTCCACGCTTTTAGTTACACCATTTAATCATTATTAACAGCTCAAAATAACAATTGAGAGATCGGATTACCAGCAAGGCAAGTAATCAGAAAAGTGAGCTGTCTTCACAAATGGAGTCCTGTGATTTCTGACACCTACTGTGTGTGGTGCTATTTACAATTTTCTTTGTTGACAAGCTCCATGAAGCTTTGTATCTGCTCAACTCTTTTTCTTTCTGAGTTGCAAGGAAGAGCGAGAATTCCTCGACGCACGGAGAAACATGCAGAAGAACAATTTTAATGTGTAGGAGGGAACTGCAGATGCTGGTTTAGACCGAAGATGGACACAAAACTCTGGAGTAACTCAGCATCTCTGGAGGACAGGCATCATCTCTGGAGGCAAGGAATGGGTGACGTATCGGGTCCAAACTGTTCTTCACACTAGTCAGGGGAAAGGGAAAAGCAAGAGATATAGATGATGATGATAGTAGAGAGATAAAGAACAATGATTGAATTATATTGCAAAATGTGAGTTGAAGGAAGCAAGATATAGAACAAAAAGCTGGAGTTGAGGGCCTGTCCCATTAGGCGATTTTTTGGGAGACTACAGGCTACTGCCACAAAATTTTCAACTTGTTAAAAAAATGTTGGCGACAGTGGTGACTATTTTTGCTGTCGTAGGCTGTTGTAGGTTTTGTCATAATTTGTCGTAGGTTGTCGTAGATGTTGTTGTAGGTGGCTCCAGGTGCCATAGGTGAATTTCATTAAAATTAGTCCCTGTCAGTTGCCTAAAGGGCCTGTTCCACATGGCCGTCATTCGCCCGCCATTTATGCGACCTGCTAGCGCGTGGGTAGCGTGTGGGTAGCGCGTGGGTAGTGAAGGACGGGCGCATGGAGTGATGTGGAGGACTGTGGAGTGGCGTGGAGGAGTGTCGACTTAGTCTTAGAAACATAGAAACATAGAAAATAGGTGCAGGAGTAGGCCATTCGGCCCTTCGAGCCTGCACCGCCATTCAATGTGATCATGGCTGATCATCCAACTCAGTATCCCGTACCTGCCTTCTCTCCATACCCCCTGATCCCTTTAGCCACAAGTGCCACATCTAACGCCCTCTTAAATATAGCCAATGAACTGGCCTCAACTACCTTCTGTGGCAGAGAATTCCAGAGACTCACCACTCTCTGTGTAAAGAATGTTTTCCTCATTTCGGTCCTAAAGGAATTCCCCCTTATCCTTAGACTGTGACCCCTTGTTCTGGACTCCCCCAACATCGGGAACAATCTTCCAGCATCTAGCTTGTCCAACCCCTTAAGAATTTTGTAGGTTTCTATAAGATCCCCCCTCAATCTTCTAAATTCCATCGAGTACAAACCGAGTCTATCCAATCTTTCCTCATATGAAAGTCCTGACATCCCAGGAATCAGTCTGGTGAATCTTCTCTGTACCCCCTCTATGGCAAGGATGTCTTTCCTCAGATTTTGAGACCAAAACTGTACGCAATACTCCAGGTGTGGCCTCACCAAAACCCTGTACAACTGCAGTAGAACCTCCCTGCTCCTATACTCAAATCCTTTCGCTATGAATGCTAACATACCATTTGCTTTCTTCACTGCCTGCTGCACCTGCATGCCTACTTTCAATAACTGGTGTACCATGACACCCAGGTCTCGTTGCATCTCCCCCTTTCCTAATCTGCCACCATTCAGATAATAGTCTACCCTCATGTTTTTGCCACCAAAGTGGATAACCTCACATTTATCCACATTATACTGCATCTGCCATGCATCTGCCCATTCACTCAGCCTATCCAAATCACCCTGCAGCCCCCAAGCATCCTCCTCACACCTAACTATACCCCCCAGCTTGGTATCATCTGCAAATTTGGAGATGTTGCATTGAATTCCCTCGTCCAAATCATTAATATATATTGTAAATAGCTGGGATCCCAGCACTGAGCCTTGCGGCACCCCACTAGTCACTGCCTGCCATTCTGAAAAGGACCCGTTTACTCCTACCCTTTGCCTCCTGTCTGCTAGCCAGTTCTCTATCCACATCAACACTGAACCCCCAATACCGTGTGCTTTAAGTTTGTATGCTAATCTCTTATGCGGGACCTTGTCGAAAGCCTTCTGAAAGTCTAGATATAACACATCCACTGGTTCTCCCTTATCCACTCTACTAGTTACATCCTCGAAAAAATCTATCAGATTTGTCAGACATGATTTACCTTTCATATATCCATGCTGACTTTGTCCAATGATTTCACCACTTTCCAAATGCGCTGCTATCCCATCTTTAATAACTGACTCTAGCAGTTTCCCCACTACTGATGTTAGACTAACTGGTCTGTAATTCCCCGCTTTCTCTCTCCCTCCTTTTTTAAAAAGTGGGGTTACATTAGCTACCCTCCAATCCTCAGGAACTACTCCAGAATCTAAGGAGTTTTGAAAAATTATCACTAATGCATCCACTATTTCTGTGGCTACCTCCTTGAGTACTCTGGGATGCAGACTATCTGGCCCTGGGGATTTATCGGCCTTCAATCCGTTCAATTTACCCAACACCACCTCCCGGCTAACCTGGATTTCACTCAGTTCCTCCATCTTATTTGACCCCCGTTCCACTGCTATTTCCGGCAGATTATTTATGTCTTCCTTAGTGAAGACAGAACCAAAGTAGTTATTCAATTGGTCTGCCATGTCCCTGTTCCCCATGATCAATTCACCTGTTTCTGACTGCAAGGGACCAACATTTGTTTTAACTAGTCTCTTTCTCTTCACATATCTATAAAAACTTTTGCAGTCAGTTTTTATGTTCCCTGCCAGTTTCCTTTCATAATCTATTTTCCCTTTCCTAATTAAGCCCTTTGTCCTCCTCTGCTGGATTCTGAATTTCTCCCAGTCCTCCGGTAGGCTGCTTTTTCTGGCAAATTTGTATGCCTCATCTTTTGTTTTTATACTATCCCTAATTTCCCTTGTTATCCATGGATGCACCACCTTCCCCGATTTATTCTTTTGCCAAACTGGTATGAACAACTTTTGTACTTCATCCATGCAGTCTTTAAATGCCTTCCATTGCACATCCACTGTCAACCCTTTAAGAATCACCTGCCAGTCTGTCTTGCACAATATCTTCGCGTACCACCGGCTTGCCGCGTAACTGACGGCCAAAGTAAGACAGGCCCAAGACGCTGGCGCGACGCAACGTCTCACCTCCAACAGCAGCAGAAGCAGGCAAACGATCGCCGAGCTCGGCCTGGGGCTCACGGCCGTTGCGGATCCGGATCCGCCCCCACTTCTACTCCCAGCGCGGGGCCAAGACGATTGGAGATGGACACAAAATGCTGGAGTAATTCAGCGGGACCGGCAGCATCTCACTGAAGAAGAGCCTCGACCAAAAACGTCATCCATTCTAACTCTCCAGAGATGCAGCCAGTCCCACTGAGTTACTCCTCCATTTTGTGTCTAACTTCAAATGACGTCACGCACTCCAGACGGCTGTGCGGATGCATGATGTCGCGCGCGACCGTCGCGTGTCAGTTACTACCGGCCTGTCGCATAAATGACGGCCACGTGGGACAGGCCCTTAAAGAGTCACCTAATTCAGGCCCATAACTCAGCAGGTCAGGCAGCATCTCTGGAGAACAGGAATAGGTGACGTTTCGGGTTGTGACCCTTCATCACGCCCTTCCTCGATTTAATGTCCACTGATGCCTTCATTTGAAAAACTCCCAATCCTTTATCTACTTTCCTTTGTCCAGCCCGACAGCACCCTTCACTCTCTCCCCTCCCAGATGGAGCCATAGAATATAAGGATGTACCTTTAGAACGGAGATGTGGAGGAATTTCTTCAGTCAGTGGGTGGTGAATCTGTATTTGTAAGGCAGAAATTGACTGGTTCTTGATTAGCAAGGGCGTCAAAGGTTACAGGGAGAAGGAAGAAAGGGGTGGAGGGGAAAGGATCAGCCATGATTGGATGGCGGAGTGGACACGATGGGCCGTTTGGCCAAATTCAACCTTATTAGCGTGTGGAGACATACCGCACAGAAATAGGCCCTTTGGCACAACTTGCCCATGCTGACCAAGATGCCTCATCTCTGGTAGTCACACCTTCACGCATTTGGTCCATATCTCCATAGACGTATAGAGTATCCCTCGAAACCTGAAGATCATTGTACTCATTCAATTCTAGTCTTGGGGTGGAAGATTGCAACCTTCGCGTGGTCCACCCCATTTCGACTAATGCAATCAGCCCGACGTGCACAAACAAGATCAAATAGAACAAGTGGACCTGCAACTTTACGCTGTGCACGCCTTACGCAAGAAGAATACGAACTCTAGTCTTGTGCCATTCATGCCATTAGTCACTTTGACCCAGTGCACCGAGATTCCCACCTTACATCTGTCTGTCCACCTTCTCACCTCCTCGTCTTTCATAAGATGTGCCAGTAGCTCCAAGGTTCGCTCACGTATGTCCATCATGCCTCCTGGACCTCTAGATTCAGGAACAGCTGCTTCCCATCTATTATCAGGCAACTGAACAGTCCTCTCATCAGCCCCAGTGCGATCCTGACCTCCCATCTACCCGTTGGAGACCTTTGAACATTACTTAATCGGACTTTATCGGACTTGAATGTTATATCTTTGCACTAAATGTTGTAGCCTTCATCTTTTCATTTTACACTGTGGGTAGCTTCATGTATAGCCTTTTGTTTTTCACTGGATAGTACATAAACAAAAGCTTTTCACTGTACCCCAGTACAAGTGTCAATAATGAATTGATCTAGACTAAACCATCAACTTAAAGGGTTGTCTAATAATGATTATCGAAGACACTATGGACTATTTAACTGATGCTATACAAATGCATAAGATAGATACAAAGTGCTGGAGTAACTCATCGGGTCAGGTAGCATCTCTGGGGGAAAAGGATGGGTGACTTTTCAAGTCGGAACCTTTCTTCATAGTCTGAAGAAGGGTTCCCACACAGAATGTCATCTATCCTTTTTCTCCAACAATGCCGCCTGGCTCGATGAGTTACTCCAGCACTTTGTGTCTACAACAGTTCACCAGATTGATTCCAGTGGTGACAAATTGACACGTGAGGAACTATTAAGCAATTACTCCAGCACTTAGTGTCTTTCTTTGGTGTGAACCGGCATCTGCAATTCCTTTTGGCGCGCTATATAAATGAGTGCTGTTCCTCCAATCTGCGAGTGTCCTCACTCTGACAATGGAGGGGGCCCCAGGACAGAGAGGTCAGTGTGGGAATCATAGAATCATAGAAAATAGGTGCAGAAGTAGGCCATTCGGCCCTTCGAGCCTACACCGCCATTCAATATGATCATGGCTGATCATCCAACTCAGTATCCTGTACCTGCCTTCTCTCCATACCCCCTGATCCCTTTAGCAACAAGGGCCACATCTAGCTCCCTCTTAAATATAGCCAATGAACTGGCCTCAACTATCTTCTGTGCCAGAGAATTCAACAGATTCACCACTCTCTGTGTGAAAAAAGATCTTCTCATCTCGGTCCTAAAAGGCTTCCCCCTTATCCTTAAACTGTGACCCCTTGTTCTGGAATTCCCCAACATCGGGAACAATCTTCCTGCATCTAGCACTAGGGAATGGGAAGGAAAGTCAAAATGTTTGGCAATTTGGGCATTTCCGTAGGCCAAGGTGGACTGAGTGTAGGTGTTCAGTAAACGATCGTCCAGTCTGCGCTTGGTCTGGCCGATATCTGGGAGCAACACCAAGAACAACGGATAGGGTACGTGAGATTGGAAGAGATGCAAGTGAACCTCTGCCTCAAGCTCTGCTGTTGTTTGGATTGACAAGCCTTGGACCATCAAAGAGGTTTACTTGGGTAGGGCGGAAGATGTCCTGGTTGGGTTGCTCCTGGGCCTGGCCAAGCTGGCCATCTGCGAGTCACGGCGCCAGGCGGTGGAGGGGTTTACCCGAGCCGGCTGCCTGCCCCTTTTCCGGGGTTACGTCCGTGTCCGGGTGGGGTTAGAGAGGGAATACCATGGGGGAGTTCCGGGACTGCTGGGCTCCTCAGGGTGTTGAATGCATCCTCAATAAGGATTGAAACATAGTTGTATAGTAGTTTATTTGGGATATTTGTTTGTATTGTATTATGGTGGTGGATTCTGGTTTGTTTTATTGTGGTGTAAATATTATTTTTTTAATAGTTGAATACATTTTTTGATTAAAAAAAAAAAGAGGTTAACTTGTCCAACACAGACACAGGGTATAATGAATGTAAAATAAATGGCCAGAATGTTGTCTGCTCTTTATACAATCATTCCCATACTTGACTTCCCATACTAACTCCGTAACCCTTGCATCCCCGCTCTCTCCATCCCTCCCCCACCCAAGTCGTACCAGTCGTCTTGTTGAGTCTCATTGTCTGTAACTCGTTTTCACCCAGCCCACAGTGAACAATGGCCTGTTTCCTTTATCATCGTTACTTTTTTGCCCATCTTTCATTCATTTCTTCCACACCCCCCTACATTCACCGTCCATATCTCTCTTTTCCCTTTGCCCTGGTTCTCAGTCTGAAGAAGGGCGTCGACCCGAAACGTCACCCGTTCCTCCTCTCCGGAGATGCTGCCTGACCCGCTGAGTGACTCCTGCTTTTTGTGTCTCTCTCTGCGGTCATTCCCATACCCGGCTCTTTGATGTTCTACTGTACGGAGGTTCTACTGCAGTTGTACAGGGTCTTGGTGAGGCCACACCTGGAGTGTTGCATACAGTTTTGGTCTCCAAATCTGAGGAAAGACATTCTTGCCATGGAGGGGGTACAGAGAAGATTCACCAGACTGATTCCTGGGATGTCAGGACTTTCATATGAGGAAAGACTGGATAGACTCGGCTTGTACTCGCTGGAATTTAGAAGATTGAGGGGGCATTTTATAGAAACTTACAAAATTCTTAAGGGGTTGGACAAGCTAGATGCTGGAAGATTGTTCCCGATGTTGGGGGAGTCCAGAACAAGGGGTCACAGTCTAAGGATAAGGGGGAATTCCTTTAGGACCGAGATGAGGAAAACATTCTTTACACAGAGAGTGGTGAGTCTCTGGAATTCTCTGCCACAGAAGGTAGTTCAGGCCAGTTCATTGGCTATATTTAAGAGGGTGTTAGATGTGGCACTTGTGGCTAAAGGGATCAGGGGGTATGGAGAGAAGGCAGGTACGGGGTACTGAGTTGGATGATCAACCATGATCACATTGAATGGCGGTACAGGCTCGAAGGGCCGAATGGCCTACTCCTGCACCTATTTTTCTATGTTTCTATGTGCATGGAACTGAACGATGGAGGAATGCGTACACACTGTGGTTGAGACATCGCAACCCAGTAAATGCTGCATCTGCAACTGCAACAGCCATTAAGCAGCATCTTCACAGGCACGAGAGGAAGTTTTGCAGGGGAGCCCGACTGAACTTTAAATTAATGGCTTCATCAAAGAGGAAGGCGAATGGACTGATTGTTCTGCTGGGACCGAGGAGTTTTTTTAATGAGACCCAAGGAATGAAATAGGGGGAGCACAAATCATTTGAAGATTTATACTGATTGATAAAATAATGATGAGAAGGATGCTGTTTCAAAAGGTCAAGAAAAATTACCAGCCCAAAGTTTAAAGGAAGGCTGTTGACAGATGAATGGGAAGGTGGGGGAATGAGGGAACAGAAGTCAAACTGACATTTACACAAATTGAATGAATTGTTGGGAATTAAGGTTGACTGTGCATGCAAACCAAGAACTCCGGAGATAGAGTCTTACAGTGTGGAAACAGGCCCTTCGGCCCATCTTGCCCACACCGGCCATCATGTCCCAGCTACACAAGTCCCATCTGCCTGTATTTGGCCCATATCCCTCCAAACCTGTCCTATCCATGTGCCTATCAAACTTTCTTGAAGGTTGCAAAAGTACATGCCTCAACTACTTCCTCTGGTAGCTCGTTCCATACACCTATCATCCTGTGCGTGAAAAGATTCTTATTAAATCTTTCCCCCCTATTAACCTATGTCCTCTGGTTCTCGATTCATCTACTCTGGGCAAGGGACGCTGTGCATCTACCTCTTCTTCTTATGATTCCTCTTTTAATCTATTCTTATCTATTCCTCTTATAATTTTTATCTGTGTTTATGATTGTAGTCAATGCCTACTATGTTCTGTTGTGCTATGCAAAGCAAGATTTTCATTGTCCTGTCAGGGACACATGACAATAAACTCTTTTGACTCTCTTTGATTATTTTTATCTATGTTTATCTATATTATGATTCTTATCTATTCCACTTATGATTTTATACACCTCTGTAAGATCAAAATGATGCCACGTGTTGTATTATCCGTTCCATGTCAAGACCCTTCTTCAGATCCTTCTTTATCAAGAAGGGTCTCGATCTGAAACATCACACATTCCTTCTCACCAAATCAATATCAATAACACAATCAGTTTTAGTCGTCACATGCACATAAAGTGCAAGTGAAATGAATTTGCCAGCAGCGGTACAATGAAAAAAGAACGTGCAAAAACACGATAAAAAATGTACACAACCATCCACCACAGCATTCATCACTGTGGTGGAAGGCACAAAATTTGGCCAGTCCTCCTCCATTTTCCCCCGTGGTCGGGACCTCAACCCTCCGCAGCCGTCGCTGCAGGCGTCCAGATGTTCAGACGAGGTAAGTCCAGGTAAGTCCTGAATCGGTGCCTCCCCACCGGAGACCGTGGCTTCAGGTTGGTGTAGGCCGCAGGCCGGCAGTCAAAGATTTAAAGTTCCCGCCGCGCCACAGCCAGAAGCACCGCAGACAGCAGGGCCGGCGGTCAGAGCTCTTCTCCAGGGGTCCCCAGCGAGGGACCCCGTTCCTGATGGTAAGTCCCCGCCACGCCCGCGGTTAGAAGTTGGCGGCGGGCCGGCAGTCGGAGCTTCTTCTCCTCCCGGGTCCCCAACGAGGGATCCCAGGCTGCGGACGCCGCGCCAGCTGGAGCTTCAGGCTGCTGCGGGCCAGCGAACAGAGCGCTCCCCTCCGGCGACCCCCGGCAAGTGCTCGCCCGCTCCGTGACAAGAGTCCGCGCTGCACCGGGCGCTGAAGCACCGGGCGCTTCTCCAGGAAAGGCCGCACCGATCCTCGATGTTAGGCCACGGGGGAGGCGACATGGAAAAAGTCGCCTCTCCGTGGAGGAGGCGACTGAAGCGGTTTCCCCCTTACCCCCCCCCCCCCCCCCCACACCACTCCCCACACAAGACAAACAGAGAGACATAACAAACAGACATTAAAACACACTAAAAAAAAAAGTTGATAAAACAAAACTCTGCTGGCAGGGCTGCCGGCTTGCAGCGTCCCCACCAGCCACGTTTCAGAAAGGTAAACACTTACAGGGTCTAAATGATCGAAAGATGATCAACTCAAATCATAAACACTTTATTCAAATTGTTCATCCAACCACTAAACCAAGTCTGCCTCGGGTTAAGATGGTTTTAATTCGACACGGCCATCACAAGGAATATTCATGTTCAAAAGTGATAGGATCAGAATTAGGCCATTTGGCCCATCGAGTCTACTCCGCCATCCAATCATGGCTGATCTATCTCCCCCTCCTAACACCATTCTCCTGCCTTCTCCCCATAGCCCCTGACACCTGTACTAATCAGAGTCTGAAGAAGGGTCTCGACCCGAAACGTCGCCTATCTCCTTCGCTCCTTAGATGCTGCTGCACCCGCTGAGTTTCTCCAGCTTTTTGTGTAACCCAAGAATATATCTACCTCTGCCTTAAAAATGTCCATTAATGGAATCCACAGCCATCTGCGCCAATAGATTCCACAGATTCACCACCCTCTGACTAAATCAATTCCTCCTCATTCCTTTCCTAAATGAACGTCCTTCAATTCTGCTATGGCCTCTGGTCCTGGACTCTTTATGAGTGGAAACATCCTCTCCACATCCACTCTATCCAGGCCTTTCACTATTCTGTACGTTTCAATGAGGTCCCCCTCATCCTTGTAAACTCAAGCAAGTGCAGGCTCAGTGCCGTCAAACGCTCATCATACATTATCCCACTAATTCCTGCGATAATTCTTGTAAACCTCCTCTGTGCCCTCTCCAGTGTCAGCACATCCTTCCTCAGATATGGGGCCCAATGTGCTAGATGATTAAAACGTTAGTTCAATAATTAAATAGAAATGATACAAATCATTTTCTTGTAAGGGACAAATTCACCATGAATATTACATAAAGGGCGTACTTTATGATACAATAGTGGCAAGTTATCCTTCGGGATCTTAGCAACAATTTTGTAATAAACTACTGCACATCAATAATAAAGCTTATATTTCCCCTGATAAAATAGTGAAAAAAATGTTTTTTACCTCATTAAACACTGTATATCCAAAAAGCATTTCAAAGTACATGATACTCAATGAATTGGGTATTTTTATTTATTTGTAGGATTGTGGGCAAGGCAGGTCTTTGATGTCCATGGGTTTTTTTTCCATTGAGAAGGTGATGGAAATTGGCACTAATGTGAATGCAGAGGCGATGTTTTTTGGTTCAGGATCCCAGGCCTGAGAAAGGGTCCCAACCCGAAACATTGTCTATCCATCTGTCCGCCAGTTCCATCCTACACATCACAGTGGAGCAGCGGTAGAGTTGCTGCCTTACAGCGCCAAAGTCCCATGTTCGATCCTGACGTTGTCTACAGGGAATTTGTACGTTCTCCCCGTGACCTACGTGGGCTTTCTCTGGGCCACCTGGTTTCCTCCCACTTCAAAGACATACCGGTTTGTAGGCTAATTGGTTTTGTACGATCGTAAATTGTCCATAGTTACGTGTAGGATAGCGTTGGAGTGTGGAGATTGTTGGTCGACGCGGACTCGGTGGGCCGAAGGGCCTGTTTCCTCAATTCCCTTCAGAGATGCTGCCCGACCTACTGAGTTACTCTAGCTCTGTGAGTTTTACTCAAGATTCCAGCATCAGGGCGACCACGGTGGCGCAGCGGAAGAGTTGTTGCCTTACAGCGAATGAAGCGCCGGAGAACCGGGTTCGATCCCGACCATGGGTGTTGTCTGTATGGAGTTTGTACATTCTCCCCGTGACCTGCGTGGGTTTTCTCCGAGATCTTCGTTTTCCTCCCATACTCCAAAGACGTACAGGTTTTTAGGTAATTGGCTTGGTAAATGTATAAAAATTGTCCCTAGTGGGCGTAGGATGGTGTTCATATACGGGAATCGCTGGTCGGCACGGACTCGGTGGGCCGAAGGGCCTGTTTCCGCGCTCTATCTGTAAACTAAAGTAAACTATCCATTCCCTCCAGAAACGCTGCCCAACCTACTGAGTTACTCCAGCACTTTGAGTTTTACTCAAGATTCCAGCATCTGCAGTTCCTTGAGTCAAGATTCAAGATTGACGAGAGTTTAATGTCATGTGTCCCAGATAGGACAATGAAATTCTTGCTTTGCTTCAGCAAAACACATAACCATATAACCATATAATAATTACAGCACGGAAACAGGCCTTCTCGGCCCTTCCAGTCCATGCCGACCATTTATTTTCCCCTAGTCCCATCTACCTGCACTCAGACCATACCCCTCCATTCCCTTCCCGTCCATATACCTATCCACTTTACTTTTAAATGTTAAAATCGATCCTGCCTCCACCACTTCTGCTCGAAGATCATTCCACACAGTCACCACTCTCTGAGTAAAGAAGTTTCCCCTCATGTTACCCCTAAACTTCTGTCCCTTAATTCTCATGTCATGCCCTCTTGTTTGAATCTTCCCTACCCTCAATGGGAAAAGCTTATCCACGTCAACTCTGTCTATCCCTTTCATCATTTTAAAGACCTCAATCAAGCCCCCCCTTAACCTTCTGCGCTCCAAAGAATAAAGACCTAACTTGTCCAACCTTTCTCTGTAACTTAGTTGCTGGAACCCAGGCAACATTCTAGTAAATCTGATTATAGTAGGCATGAATAATACAGAACAGATCAGTGTGTCCATATAGCATTATATAAATGTATACACACGTGAATAAATAAACAGATAAAGTGCAAATACACAGATAATGGGCTATGAATGTTCAGAGTTTTGTATGAGTTGAGTTCAATAGCCTAATGGCTGTGGGGAAGCAGATATTCCTGAACCTGGACGTTGCAGTCTTCAGGCTCCTGTACCTTCTACCTGAAGGTAGCGGGGAAATGAGTGCGTGGCCAGGATGGTGTGGGTCCTTAATGATGATGCCAGCCAGGACAGTGAAAAGCTTTTGTCATGGGATCTGGCAAGCTGACTCGCAAAAGTGTGTAAGTTTGGTGTTCGTCTTAACCAGAGCATCTCTGGTGTTACTTGGTCCAAACTTACGGCATTCCCCAACTATTGCTCTCAAGTCAAAGGTACAGCCATGGCACCTGGATGGGCCACGCCTATGCCTACCCATAGGGCGGGACAATAGAGATCAATAGCGTTACGGAAAACACTCATCAGTATCATGAGGTTCCTAAATTGTAGAGGCAGAATTAAGCCATTTGGCCCATCAAGTCTACTCCCCCATCCAATCATGGCTAATCTATCTTTTCTTCTCAAACCCATTCTCCAGACTACTTCCCATAACCTCCGACACTCGTACTAATCAAGAAACTGTCAACATCCACTTTAAAAATATCCATTAACTTGGCTTCCTCCGCAGCCTTCTGTGGCAATGAATTCCATTGATACAGCGGCCTCGCACTGAAGAAATTCCTCCTCATCTCTTTTCTAAAGGAATGTTCTTTTATTCAGAGGCTATGGCCTCTGGTCCGAGACTCTCCCACTAGTGGAAACATCCTCTCAACATCCACTCTATACGAACTGAACAGCTTACCCAGTTAAAATCACATTGGGCTAGTTCACACTACATTGATCTTAATGTCATAAGTGACAGGAGTAGAATTGGGCCATTCGGCCCATCAAGTCTACTCCACCATTCAATCATGGCTGATCTATCTCTCCCTCCTAACCCCATTCTCCTGCATTCTCCCCATAGCTCCTGACACCCCTGAGTCTGTGCTACACGTATACTGCCCCTAAGCTACATTTAATCATCACTGCCCTTCACCGCCATGCGTTATCAGTTCAGGCAACCCCTCACTTAGAAACAGGAACCTGCAATAAAATGGGTTGAAATGGTAGGAGTTTTGGTGTACAACATGGATATATGCACGGAATGGAGGGATATGGAGCGTGAGAGAGTGGTGATCTTATAGAGGTGTATACGATCATGTGTAGAACATATAGGATAAATGCACAGAGTCTTTTACCCAGAGTGAGGGAGTCAAGAACCATAGGTTTAAGGTGAAGTGGGGAGAGGTTTAATGGGAATTTGGGGCTGGGGGAGTGGGACGTTTTTTAAAACAAAGGGTGATAGATATATGAAAGGAGCTGACAGAAGAGGTAGGGCCTGTTTCCACACTGTATGTAGAACCATTACCCAACTATTTCTCTTCTCCTTCTTGCGTGTGGCTTGCACAGCCTAAAGTTGCAGGGCAACTTGTTCTATTTGATCTTATTTGATAGTGCACGCCGGGTTGATTGCATTCGTCGAAACAGGGCGGACCACGTGAAAGGTTGCAATCTCCCACCCACTATTTCTCTCATGTTAAAGGTATAGCCATGGACGCAGCATGGATATTGAGGAGCGAAAACCTTGTGCTGTTCTGTTCTACGTTCCATGTTCAATGTAAAATCTATGCATGTAAAAAGAACACCTATTTTGTGCTCCAGAAATTGCGTCAACCTATTGTCCATGGCAATCGAACATAGTGTTCAGCTTGCTGATGAGATTTAGTTAATGAGTCTCTTTGCTTTGGATGAGAGCTGCCCCGTTCTGTTGAAAGGCCATCAAATAAATGCAATAATATCTTCCCCCAGAGAATCAGGATCTCGTTAATGGAAACAGTTGAAGGAAAAATAACAACCTGCCAACATATTCTGATCTAGGTGATCAGCCAACATCATTAGAGACTAGCACACTCCTCAATCAAAGGTCGGGAAAAACAACCAAAGACATTTCCCATCCCAGTCACTTCTCTTCTCCCCACTCCCATGGCGCAGAAGGTACAGAAGCTTGAAAGCACGCACCACCAGGCTCAGGAGCAATGGCGGCATGGTGGCGCAGCGCTAGAGTCTGTAAGGAGTTTGCACATGCTCCCCGTGACCTGCGTGGGTTTTCCCCGGGTGCTCTGGTTTCCTCCCACACTCCAAATGTGTACAGGTTTGTAGGCTAACTGGCTTTGGTAAAAATTGCACATTGTTCATTGTGTTTAGGAGAGTACGAGTCTACGAGTATCGCTGGTCGGTGTGGACTCAGTGGGCTGAAGGGCCTGTTTCCATGCTGTATCTCTGAACTAAACTAAACAGCTTCATCCCCTCTGTTATCAGAACGGTCCCTCTATATGCTTGGATGCTGTCCAATTCACCTTTGTCAGCACTATTGCGGACAATGGACTTTGTCTCTGGAACTGGTGCACTACAATGCTGAGAACTATATTCTGCACTCTGTATCTTTCCCTTTGCTCTACCTGTTGTACTTGAGTTTGGCTAGAATGTATTTATATATAATATTACCCGACTCATTTAGATAGCCCGCAAAACAAAATTCTTGACTGTACCTTGGTGCAGGCGACAATAATAAACCAAACCTAGACTCCCCTAACTCTCCCACATTCTGCCACACTGAAAATGCAACCAGGGACAGTGCAAACAGAGAGTGGGAGGACTTTTATTGATGGGCCGAATGGCCTAATTCTACTCCTATTCACCGTATGACCGATGACCGAAAACTGCCTGCTCCGGTTTCATCCCACATCCCAAAGACATGGGGCTTTGTAGGCTAATTGGCCATCTGTAAAATGCCCCTAGTTGGGAGGAAGTGGATGAGAAAGTGGGATAATGCAGAACTCGTGTGAATGAGTGGTTGATGGTCAGAGCGCAGAAGGGTCTGTTTCCATGCTGTATTTCTAAAGTATAAATTAATGCACTGCACAGCCACCTTCTGCATGAAAAACACCCCCTCCAAACCATCCGTTGCTCACCTTAAATAGATTTCTTCCTAAAACTTTTCGTTCTAATGCTGTCATATTGTTAATCAGCTCACATCACTTTTATTCAACAACCTCCATTATTTTTAAACATTCCATATTTTCTTCTGGCATTCCCAGTTACTTCCCCAAAAATAGCCAGTTAATTTTGGATAATGTGCTTTGAATCCACACACTTTATAAACTGGTGAATAAATAAATAAGTAGATCATTTTGTCAGTGTGTAGAAACAAAGATCTTCAGATGCTGGTTAGTACACAAAGGGCTCAAAGTGCTGGAGTAACTCAGCGGGTCAGGCAGCATCTCTGGAGAACATGGATAAGTGACCTTTCGGGTCGATACCTCCCCGAAACATTACCTATACATGTTCTTCATAGATGTTACCTGACCAGATGAGTTTAGTTCAGTTTAGATATACAGTGCGGAAACAGGCCATTCGGCCCACCGGGTCCGCGCCAACCAGCGATCCCCGCACATTAACACTATCCTACACCCACTAGGGACAATTTTTACATTTATACCAAGCCAATTAACCTACATATCTGGACGTATTTGGAGTGTGGAAGGAAACCGCAGCACCCGGGGAAAACTCCACACTGGTCATGGGGAGAACAGACAAACTCTGTACAGACAGCACCCGTAGTCAGGATCGAACCCAGGTCTCCAGTGCTGTAAATTTACTGAGGCAGTAAATCTACCGCTGCGCACTGTGCCGCCCCAGTTACCACCACACTTCATAGATAATTTTGCCAGGTACTCTTCATTTGAGCTCCTGGATAGTGTCCAAGGGGCACCAAAACTTGGTCAACCTTACAATTGCTAGCGGTTCTCCTCTGTTGAGGGTCATTTGACTGCGATCAGGAGCAGGAACTAATTTAGTGCTGCCATCGATTAACATCCTTCCTGCTGCTGTAGAAGCAAAGAGGTCCTTCTGCAGTTGCACAGGGCCCTGGTGAGACCACACTGGAGTATTGTGTGCAGTTTTGGTCTCCAAATTTGAAGAAGGACATTCTTGCTATTGAGGGAGTGCAGCGAATTCACCAGGCTAATTCCCGGGATGGCGGGACTGTCATATGCAGAGAGAATGGAGCGGCTGGGCTTGTACATTCTGGAATTTAGAAGGATGAGAGGGGATCTTGTTGAAACATATGATTATTAAGGGTTCGGGCACGCTAGGGGAAGGAAACATAGTCCCAATGTTGGGGGAGTCCAGAACCAGGAGCTACAGTTTAAGGGGTAAGCCATTTAGAATGGAGATGTGGAAACACTTTTTTCACACAGAGAGTTGTGAGTCTGTGGAATTCTCTGCCTCAGAGGGTGGTGGAGGCCGTTTCTCTGGATACTTTCTAGAGCGAGCTAGATAGGGCTCTTGAAGATAGCAGACTCAGGGGATATGGGGAGAAGGCAGCAACGGGGTACTGATTGTGGATGATCAGACATGATCACATTGAATGGCAGTGCTGGCATGAAGGGCCGAATGGCCTACTCCTGCACCTATTGTCTATTGTCTATTGTCTATTGCTCAAACCAACTCTTGAGACCCAACTTCCTCATTTTGGCATTGCATTTGGTATGGTCCCTGTTATTTTACCTCTATCTCAAGAAGCATGGCAGTCTTGTGTGTTTCTATTCAATTGAAATGTACGTTCCCAGTTCCGCTTGCAGTGATAATGAGCGTCCTTTGCCAATACACAGTCAATTTCACTGGGTCTTATTAGTCGTTGGTGGCACTTCCATTCAGTGTTGTTCACATTGAAATGTTTTGCACGATTAACTGCTTGGAAATGCAGTGATCGTTGCAACACTCACACCGTTCTGCATCAGCGTTACCCCGTTATTGCAAAGGATGATTAGTAACAATCAATGTCACTAATGGCGTTGATTAATGAAAGAAAGCCGATCCTCTCGCCAGTGAAAGCAAATTGTTCATGACCTGTGATCATTCATAAGTTCACAAGTTCTAGGAGCAGAATTAGGCCATTTCATGGAGTTTTCTTCTTGCGTATGGCGTGCACAGCCTAAAGTTGCAGGACAACTTGTTCTATTGGATCTTATTTGATGTGGCACGCCAGGTTGATTGCTTTCGTCGAAACAGGGCGGACCGCGTGAAGGTTGCAATCTCCCACCCCATTTGATAAATTCATAGAGTGATTCACCATGGAAACAGGCCCTTCAGCCCAACCCGCCCATACCGGCCAATTACACTTGTCCCACCTGCCCGCGTTTGGTCCATATCCCTCCAAACCTGTCCTATCCATGTACCTGTCTGACTGTTCCACAAACTTTGGGATAGTCCCTGCCTCAACTACCTCCTCTGGCAGCTCGTTCCATACACCCACCACCCTCTGTGTGAAAATGTTACCCCTCAGATTCCTATTAAATCTTTTCCCCTTCACCTTAAACCTATGTCCAGGCGAGTTATGTGGAAAGACACAAAATGCTGGAGTAATTTCCTGGATGCTGCCTAAACCACTGAGTCACCCCAGCAATGTGTGTCTTTCTTTGGTAAACCAATAGACAATGGACAATAGACAATAGGTGCAGGAGTAGGCCAAACGGCCCTTCAAGCCAGCACCGCCTTTCAATGTGATCATGGCTGATCATCCCCAATCAGTACCCCGTTCCTGCCTTCTCCCCATATCCGTTGACTTCGCTATCTTTAAGAGCCCTATATAGCTCTCTTGAAAGTATCCAGAGAACCGGCCTCCACCGCCCTCTGAGGCAGAGAATTCCACAGACTCACAACTCTCTCTGTGAAAAAGTGTTTCCTTGTCTCCGTTTTAAATGGTTTACCCCTTATTCTTGAACTGTGGCTTCTATGTTTCTATGGCCCCTGGTTATGGCCTCCCTCAACATCGGGAACATGTTCCCTGCCTCTAGTATGTCCAAACCTTTAATAATCTTATATGTTTCAATAAGATTCCTTCTAAATTCAATAAGATTCCTTCTAAATTCCAGAGTTTTCAAGTATACAACAGCATCTGCAGTTCCTTGTTTCTACAAGTGATAGGTGGACATAGGTGAGTTGGGTTTAACTGGCAGATGGGTGGAGCAAGCGACAAAGGCTAGAGGTGAAAGGGAAACATTGAGGTGTTAGATAAGATGAGGAGTGACATGTAAAGCTGGAGAGAGAGAGACGCAATATTCAATAAAACAAATAAAAGACACAAATAAACTATTGCATGAATTGAATTAATAGAACTATGTCCTTTCACTCAGCTCCATGTATTTTTATAGTCTGAGGTCCAGGACATTAACATTTTCAAAAGTTGCAGAAAGCAATTATTTTTTCCTTCCCAACGCAAAAGGAATGTTTTTCTGTATTCTGTTAACCAGGATTAGACAATGCAAACATGAAACAGATTCTTGCTTCGTTCTACCAAGAGAAACTGTCCAAGTTTGAAGAAGGGCCTCGACCCGAAACATCACCCATTCCTTCTCTCCGGAGATGCTGCCTGTCCCGCTGAGTTACTCCAGCATTTTGTGTCTATCTTCGATTTAAGTCCTGGTTGGCACAGCTAAGTTAGAGAGGAGCACCAAGGTAGTGGAGGCATGGTGGTGTAGCGGTAGAGCTACTGCCCTAAAGCGCCAGAGACCAGGGTTCGATCCTGTCTATGGGTGCTTATCTGTGCGGAGTTTGTATGTTCTCCTAAAGACCTGTGAAGGTTTTCTCCGAGATCTTCAGATTCCTCCCACACTCCAAAGACGTACGTACAGGTCTGTAGGTTAATTGGCTTGGTTTCAATGTAACATTGTCCCCAGTGCATGTAGGGTGGTGTTAATGTGCGGGGATCGCAGTTCGGCGCCGACGGAAGTGGCTGTTTCCGCGCTGTATCTCAAAAGGCTTTCGACAAGGTCCCACACAAGAGATTAGTATATAAACTTAAAGCATACGGCATTGGGGGTTCAGTATTGATGTGGATAGAGAACTGGCTGGCAAACAGGAAGCAAAGAGTAGGAGTAAACAGGTCGTTTTCACAATGGCAGGCAGTGACTAGTGGGGTACAGCAAGGCTCAGTGCTGGGACCCCAGCTATTTACAATAAACATTAATGATCTGGATGAGGGAATTGAAGGCAACATCTCTAAGTTTGCGGATGACACTAAGCTGGGGAGCAGTGTTAGCTGTGAGGAGGATGCTAGGAGAATGCAAGGTGACTTGGATAGGCTGGGTGAGAGGGCAAATGTTTGGCAGATGCAATATAATGTGGATAAATGTGAGGTTATCCACTTTGGTGGCAAAAATAGGAAAGCAGACTATTATCTAAATGGTGGCCGATTAGGAAAAGGGGAGATGCAGCGCGATCTGGGTGTCATGGTACACCAGTCATTGAAAGTAGGCATGCAGGTGCAGCAGGCAGTGAAGAAAGCAAATGGTATGTTAGCTTTCATAGCAAAAGGATTTGAGTATTATTGCCATAGAGGGAGTGCAGAGAAGGTTCACCAGACTGATTCCTGGGATGTCAGGACTGTCTTATGAACAAAGACTGCATAGACTCGGTTTATACTCTCTAGAATTTAGGAGATTGAGAGGGGATCTTATAGATCTTATAGAAACTTACAAAATTCTTAAGAGGTTGGACAGGCTAGATGCAGGAAGATTGTTCCCGATGTTGGGGAGGTCCAGGACAAGGGGTCACAGCTTAAGGATAAGGGGGAAATCCTTTAGGACCGAGATGAGAAGGACTTTTTTCACACAGATAGGGTAGTTGAGGCCAGTTCATTGGCTATATTTAAGAGGGAGTTAGATGTGGCCCTTGTGGCTAAGGGGATCAGAGGGTATGGAGAGAAGGCAGGTACGGGATACTGAGTTGGATGATCAGCCATGATCATATTGAATGGCGGTGCAGGCTCGAAGGGCCGAATGGCCTACTCCTGCACCTAATTTCTATGTTTCTATGTTTCTAAAACTAAACTTAAAAAATAAACAAAGTGCTGGAGTAACTCAGCCTGTTAGGTAGTTACTCCAGCACTTGTGTCTCTTTTTGTAAACCAGGATCTGCAGTTCCTTGTACCTACATTTTCAATCCTGATGACGGGTCATGACTGAAAATGCCTGATTATCAGGTCATGACAATCCTGTTGCCTCCATAGATGCTGCTTTATAAACATAGAATGGCGCAGAATGGCGTACAATGCCATATTGAACTAATCCCAGTTGCCCGCAGGTGCTCTATGACCCTCTATTCCCTACCTGTCTAGTTTAGTTTAGTTTAGAGATAGAATCGGGTACTTCGGCCCACCGAGTCCACCCCGGCCAGCGATCCCCACACACTAACACTTTTCTACACACACTAGAGACAATTTATATTTATACCAAGTCAATTAACGCACAAACCTGTATGTCTTTGGAGTGTGGGAGGAAAGCGAAGATCATGGGGAAAGCCCGTGCAGGTCACGGGGAGAACGTGCAAACTCTGTACAGGCAGCACCCGTAGTCAGGATCGAACCGGATCTCTGGCGCAGTGAGGCAGCAACTCTACCGCTGCACCACCGCGCCATCTACTTGCCTGTTTAAATGCCTCTTAAAACATATCTGTTTCCACCACCTCACCTGGCAGCATGTTCCAGGCACCCACCACTGTCCATGGTATACACCTAGCTTCGTAGTTCCCCCTCTCAGCTTAAACCAATGCCTCTGGGATTTGACATTTCACCACCTTCCCCCAGCAGTACATTATATTTTTTTCTGTGCTGGCAATTCCTTGCCAATCCCCTCAGGTTAAAGAAAATAATGCTGGTGACCGATCTATGGTGTGTATCTGTGCTAGTCATAGAGTCATAGAGTGATACAGTGTGGAAACAGGCCCTTTGGCCAAACTTGCCCACACCGGCCAACATGCCCCAGCTAAACTAGTTATACCTACCTCCGTTTCCTCCATATTCCTCCAAACTTGTCGTTTCCACGTCTAAATGTTTCTTAAAAGTTGGGACAGTCCCAGCCTTTCTTCTTCTTGCGTATGGCGTGCACAGCCTAAAGTTGTTAGACATGTTCTGTTTGATCTTCTGTTTGTGCACGTCGGGTTGATTGAAACAGGGTGAAGGTTGCAATCTCCCACCCCAGTCCCGGCCTCAACTAACTCTTCTGGCAGCTTGTACCATGCACCCACCACCCTTTGTGTGAAAAAGTTACCCCTCAGATTCCTATTAAATCTTTTCCCCTTCACCTTGAACCTATGTCCCCTGGATGAAGAAGAAGATGAACTCAATGAGCCAGGCCGGCAAACATTCCCTGCTTAATGCAACAAACATCATCTCAACACTACTGTGGACTGCAGTGGGCAGGAACTGTGGCAGGATATTTTTGGAAATATGATGGGAGAGTGTCAAAATAGTCTAGCGTTAATATTCACAAGTGCGTATTTATCGCACACACCAACAATGAAACGATGAAATTCTTACTTGCAGCAGCTTGACACACACACGAATATAATAATCAAAAAACAAATTCATGACCATCATACCAGTGCAAAATAAAGAGCCTAGCGACCAAAGATAGTTCAATGATAGACACAAAATGCCTGAGTAACTCGGCGGGTCAGGCAGCGTCTCTGGAGCGAAGGAATGTGTGACATTTCAGGTCGAGACCCTTCTTCAGTCTGAAGAAACGTCACCTGTTCCTTTTCTCCCGAGATGCTGGCTAACCTGGTGAAATCCCATGTGGTGATTAGACCCCAACTCTCAATTGGCGGCATGGTGGCGCAGCGGCAGAGTTGCTGTTTCACAGTGCCAGAGACCCGGGTTCGATCCTGACTCCAGGTGCTGTCTATACGGAGTTTGTCCGTTCCCCCCATGATCTAGATGCGTTTCCTCCGGGTGCTCCGGTTTCCTCCCACACTCCAAAGACGTACAGTTTTGCAGATTATTAATTGTATCCAGTGTGTCGGTTAGCGCTAGTGTGCGGGGATCGCTCGCAGGCGAGGAATCGGTGGGCCGAAAGGCCTGTATCCATGCTGTATCTCCAACTTAAACGGAACAATCTGCCAGCCAGTCTTCTTCTCACCAAGGCTGACGCTTCTGTCTTCCTTCACTTGTGAACTTTCCCGACTCTCTGGGTCCCTTTGGGAATGGAACACAGTATATCCAGAGAATTGCTACTGCCATGAAAAACAAATGATGAAACCTATTTTCTTTTGTTGTTCATAGATACAGCACGGAAACATTCCCCATACACTAGCACTTTCCAATTTGTATTGATTAGGGTGGCACAGTGGCGCAGCGGTAGAGTTACTGCCTCACAGCGCTTACTGCCCCGAGACCCGGGGTCAATCCTGCCTCGGGAGTTTGTACGTTCTCACTGTGACCGTGTGGGTTTTCTCTGAGATCTTCGGTTTCCTCCCACCGCCCAAAGACGTGCAGGTTTGTAGGTTAATTGGCTTGGTATAAATGTAAACATTATCCCTAATGTGCGTGTTGGATAATGCAGGGCCTGGGCCTATATCTCTAAACTAAACTAAAACTAACCTACAAAGCTCTACGTCTTTGGAGCGTGGGTATTGTGCGAGTCCAATATGCACCAGCGGAGAATCAGTTTGGTTTCCCCGTTGAAGTGGAAACACAAGTAGGTAGAGTGATAATGAAGGCATACAGTCTACGTCCGTTCGTAGGTCAAGGCATTGAATCGCGAAGGAATGTTGTAGAAACAAGGAAATGCTGGTTTATACCAAAGATAGGCATTCAGTACTAGAGTAACTCACCAGGTCAGGACGCATCTATGGAGGAAAAAGAACGGGTGGCGTTTTGGGTCTGGACCCTTCTTTAGACTTCAGATTTCATTATGAAGAAGGGGATGTTGTGGAAACAAAGAACTGCAGTTGTTGGTTTATACCAAAGATGGACACAAAGTGTTTGAGTAACTCAACGGGTCAGACAGCATCTCTGGAGAACATGTGTAAAAGTTCACTTAAAAAGATAGACAAAGTACAAATTCTTAAGACCATACAAAACTTAAATTTAACATCTGATGGGTGTGGACCTAGAGACCCAGAGGCAACAGTTTTATGTCTGAATATTCCAGCAGCACACACAAAGAAATACCAGAAAACCGAGGTTAATATACCTACAGACATAATACCAATTGCATGAGGTAATGTACCAGAAACCATCAGCCACCTCCAAATATGAAGTTGTTTTTCACTCTTTGCCAAAAGCCAGTCATCCCAATGGCATCATCTGGCCCCTTCTTATCTGATTAACCTCTTCAACTTACATAAAAAACTTGTAAGAGAGCTGTGAACTATTCAACTTAGGTAAAAAAAAAACCTTGTCATGATGATTTTTTTCCAAATCCCATCATGCAATAGAATTGGCTTTTTACAACAGGAAAGCTTAAATATGACAACAATCAATTAATAACTAACTCTTTCACATGGATAGGTATGCTTTAGGTCAGGGCCATTTCGTAAGACTCTGAAGAATATACAGAAGAGTCCCAACCGAATGTGTAACCTATCCATGTCCTCCAGAGATGCTGTCTGACCCGCTGAGTTTCTCCAGCACTTTGGGTCCTTTTGTATAAACCAGCATCTGCAGTTCCTTTGTTTCAGCATCTGGTAAACCTTTTCTGCAACCTCTGGGGATGATGGGGGGTCCTCATTGAAACTTACCGAATGGTGAAAGGCTTGGATTGAGTGGATGTGGAGAAAAAGTTTTCACTGGTGGGAGAATCTGAGACCAGAGATTATAGCCACAGAATGAAAGGACGTTCCAAAAGGAAGGAGATGAGGAGGAATTTCTTTAGCGAAGGTGGTGATCTGTGGAATTCTTTGCCACAGATGGCTGAGGAGGCCAAGACAGTGGATATTTCTAAGGTAAGATAGATAGATTCTTAATTGGTACGGGTGTCAGGGGTTATGGGAAAAAGGCAGGAGAATGGGGTTAGGAGGGAGAGATAGATTAGCCATGATTGAATGGCAGAAGGGTCTTGATGGACCGAATGGGCTAATTCTGTTCCTATCATACATGACCTCTCCACAGCCCCTACAAGAGAACATAGATAGCGGGCAACGTCATCTGGCAGTGTAACGGACACAGAAAGAGAGGGGGAGAAGCAGACCATGTCGCCTGAGCATAATACTGAAGGGTGTAAGAAAGAGCTGCAGATGCTGGTTTAAATCAAAGGTAGACACAAAATGCTGGAGTAACTCAGCGGGTGAGGCAGCATCTCTGGAGAATAGGAGAAAAGGAATGGGCAACGTTTCGGGTCTGAAGGAGGGTCTCGACCCGAAACGTCGCCCATTCCTTTTCTCCAGAGACAATACTGAAGGAATTATAGAAACATGGAAACATAGAAAATAGGTGCAGGAAGAGGCCATTCATTGTGATCATGGCTGATCGGCCCCAATCAATAACCCGTACCTGCCTCCCCCCCATATCCCTCAATTCCACTAGCCCCAAGAGCCCTACCTAACTCTCTCTTAAACCCATCCAGTGATTTGGCCTCCACTGCCCTCTGTGGCAGGGAATTCCACAAATTCACATCTCTTTGGGTGAAAACGTTTTTTCTCACCTCAGTCTTAAATGGCCTCCCCTTTATTCTAAGTCTTAGTCGCCTGGTTCTGGACTAGCCCAACATTGGGAACATTTTTCCTGCATCTAGCTTGTCCAGTAATTTTCTAATTGTATATGTTTCTATAAGATCCCCCCTCACCCTCCTAAGCTCCAATGAATCCAAGCCTAGTCTTTTCAATCTTTCCTCAGTCCCGCCATCCCAGGGATCAATCTCGTGAACCAACGCTGCACTGCCTCAATCACAAGGATGTCCTTACTCAAATTAGGAGACCAAAACTGTACACAATACTCCAGATTTGGTCTTACCAGTGCCCTATACAACTGCAGAAGAACCTCTTTACTCCTATACTGAAATCCTCTTGTTATGAAGGCCAACATACTATTAGCTTTCTTCACTGCCTGCTGTACCTGTAAGCCAATTTTCAGTGACCGGTGTACAAGGCCACCCAGGTCTCACTGTACCTCCCCTTGCCTAACCTAACCCCATTGAGATAATAATCTGACCCCTTGTTTTTGCCAGAGTGGATAACTTCACATTTATCTATATTATACTGCATTTGCCATGAATCTGCCCACTCACTCAACCTGTCCTTGCGGCCCCAACACCGAGCCTTGCGGCACTCCACTCGCCACTGCCTGCCATTCTGAAAAGGACCCATTGAATCCTACTCTTTGCTTCCTGTCTGCCAACCAATTTTCTATCCGTGTCAACACCCTACCCCCAATACCCATGTGCTCTAATTTTAGTCCCCAACCTCCCGTGCGGGACATTATCAAAGGCTTTCTGAAAGTCTAGACACACTACATCCACTGGCTCCCCTTCATCCATTTTACTTGTCACATCCTCATAAAAGTCCAAAAGATTAGTCAAGCATGATTTCCCTTTCATAAATCCATGTTGACTTGGACTAATCCTTTTACTGCTATCCAAATGCCCCATTATTACCTCTAATAATTGACTCCAGCATCTTTCCCACCACCGAAGTCAGGCTAACTGGTCTGTAATTCCCCGTTTTCTCTCTCGCTCCTTTCTTGAAAAGTGGGATAACATTAGCTATCCTACAATCCACAGGAACTGATCCTGAATCTATTGAACATTGGAAAATGATCACCAATGCATCCACTATTTTTAGAGCCACCTCCCTGTGGACCCTGGGATGCAGACCATCCGGCCCAGGGGATTTATCATCCTTCAGTCCCATTAGCCTACCCAATACTATCTCTCGCCTAATGAAAATTTATTTCAGTTCCTCTATGCCCTTAGATCCTCGCAGCATAAGAATATAGTTAAACCACAAAAATCCAACGCTGTGCTACCAGGGGTCGCTGAGCCGCGATTATGCAGTGTGAATGAGCAGGAGTGCATTACATGCCAGCAAACATTATCATTTCTCCCATCTCCAGAAGTGCAAGGTCATTAAGGTTTGCCAATAAATTCGCCGGTAATGAAACCGCTGGTCATCTATCTGTAAGGAACGCAGCATGTCAGGCATTGAACTGTTCTTGAAAGGTTCCCCATGAATACACAAGAGATCTCTCTATCTCTATCCCTCGATCTCCCTCTGATCTGAATTTCTCTCCCTTCTTCGCCATCCATATTCCAGCTTTGAAGATACTATAATGCCTGTGCAGTGGCAGGCAGCAGGCAGTACGTAATCTGTTGTTTTTCATTTCTTTCCCCAACATTTCTGCAAGGGTGGCGGGCGTATGGAACGAGCTTCCAGAGGAGGTAGTTGAGGCAGGTACTATCGCAACGTTTAAGAAACATTGAGGCAGGTACGTGGATAGGACAGGTTTAGAAACCAAGCGCATGTCGGTGGGATTAGTATAGATGGGCATGTTGGACGGTGTGGGCAAGTTGGGCTGAAGGGCCTGTTTCCACGATGTAAGACTGGCAAAGGGACTGTTTCGAAGGGTGGCACAGTGGCACACTGTTAGAGATGCTGCCTTACAGCGTCAAAGACCCAGGTTCGATCCTGACTACGGGTGCTTGTCTGTACGGAGTCTGTAAGTTCTCCCCGTGACCAGCGTGGGTTTTCTCCGGATCTCCGGTTTCCTCCCACACTCCAAAAACGCACAGGTTTGTAGGTTAATTGGCTTGGCATAATCGTGAATTTTGGGCAGTGGGCAGGTGCTATAGACCTGCACGGGAAGGTAGACACTCCCGCCCCCACGAGTCTCGGGCAGATGGGGCTCGTCAACCTGGGAAGGCGGTCCATCTCGGAGAGGGAAGACTCTGATTTAAAACCTCCACTGCCTTGTGGCCATGGAAAAGGCTCCAGGAGTAAACCTCAAGAAAATCAGGAGTCGGAGCCCCTAAGGCAGTTCGTTGTTGTCTACAACCTCGCTCTGGCATCTTCTGCGATGGCGCTGGTGCCAAACTGTAACGGCCCTGCTGTTCCTTTGGATCGATCAGTGACGTGGAGAGGGGGGACGTGCTGCATGGGCAACAGCCTGTCCTCCATATGACATCGTCCAGGCTTGCATCCGACCACACATCACCTGCAAACTAGGATGCATCACCCATATTCGTGAATTGTCCCTAGGTAGACAAAAATGCTGGAGGAACTCAGCGGGTGAGGCAGCATCTATGGAGAGAAGGAATAGGCGACGTTTCGGGACGAGACCTTTCTTCAGACTGATGTCGGGGGGGGGGGGGGCGAGAAAAAGAAAGGAAGTAGGCTTGTGGGAGAGGTGGGAAGGGAGAGGGGAAGGAGGGAGAAAGCAAGGATTATCTGAAATTAGAGGGGTGGATGATTGCAACCTTCACGTGATCCGCCCTGTTTCGACTAATGCAATCAACTCGACGTGCACAAACGGAAGATATAACCATATAACCATATAACAATTACAGCATGGAAACAGGCCATCTCGGCCCTTCAAGTCCGTGCCGAACAACTTTTTTCCCTTAGTCCCACCTGCCTCCAAATAGATCAAATAGAACAAGTTGTCCAACAACTTTTAGGCTGTGCACGCCACACGAAAGAAGAAGAGATCTGAAATTCGAGAAGTATTTTGGATGGAGGAGGAGAACTTCTTCAAAGCAGACATACCTTGAGGAGATTACGCAGTGATGTAGACAAAATGTTTAAGAAAGAACTGGAGATGCTGGAAAAATTGAAGTTGGACAAAACTGCTGGTGGAACTCAGCGGGCGAGGCAGCATCTATGGAGAGAAGGAATAGGCGGTGTTTCGGGTCGAGACCTTTCTTCAAATTGTCCTTAGTGTGTGTCGGACAGGGTGAGTATGCAAGGATCGCTGGTCGGTGCGGACTCGGTGGGATGAAGGGCCCGTTTCCGCGCTGTATCTCTAAACTAAACTTTAAAAAATCAATGATGCTGGTATTGGTTTACTAATGCCATGTGGACTGTGATCCAGTGAATAACTTTCTTTTGTGCACTTCCAGGCCCACCATACCACACATGAGTCGGAGGTGCACAAGATAAAATAGACAAGAGTTCAGAATATAATGTTGTGCCTGGGGAAACAGTGTAGATTTGCAGAGAAAGTGCATATTTAAACAGCATAGTTCAAGGGCTGCAACCAGGTTGCTTATGAGACGGGGAATACATGCCAAGGACATGAAAGATCCATTCAAGGGTCTTGTAACTGCAGGGAAGAAGAATCTGTTCTTGAATGTGGTGGAATGTGCTTTCAAGCTTTTGTATCTTTTCCCCGTGGGGGAGCAGTGGAATTCTCTGCCTCAGAGGGCGGTGGAGGCTGGTTCTCTGGATGCTTTCAAGAGAGAGCTCTCAGGGATAGCGGAGTTAAGGGATATGGAGAGAAGGCAGGAACGGGGTACTGATTGTGGATGATCAGTCATGATCACGTTGAATGGCGGTGCTGGCTCGAAGGGCCGAATGGTCTACTCCTGCATCTATTGTCTATTGAGAGTGGAGAGGAGACAGTGATGGGGGAGTGTCGCCAATATTTTTTTAACATTTCAAAATCCAGCGGCAACCAGAAAAATGCTACGACTCTTTGGGCGACTGAGGAGACTACTCACGACCTTACAGGCAACACCCCAGCAACCATGTGGTGACAGCCTAATCGCTTGTAGTCGCCTAAAAATCGCCTAAGTGGGACAGGCCCTTAAGGCAGCAACTCTACCACTGCGCCTCTGTGCCGTACAATGTCACTGGAGTTAATGGGGATGGTTTGTGTGATGGGCTGCATAGAATGCATTGAGCTCGTTGGGAAGTAAAACACTGTCACCAGTAATACTCTTCCTGTTGAGTTTCATTGTCTGTATAACTCTTCACCTAGCCCACCACCAACAATGGACCATACAATACTCTTCCTGTAGCATATATTCCAATGGGCACAATCGGCAGAGTTGTGCAGCCAGTCGGGCTGCTGCCTCCCAAAGCCAGAGGCGTGGGTTCGATCTGTTCTCGGCTGCTGTCTGTGTGGAGTTTGCATGTTCTCCTTGTGACTGCGTGGGCTCTGGTTTCCCTCCCACATCCCAAAGACGCGTGTGTTTGAAGGTAGTTTGGCCGCTGTAAATTGCCCCAAGTGTGTATGGAGTGGATGAGAAAATGAGATAACATAGAACTAGGGAGAACAGGTAATCAATGGTCGGCACGGACTCGGTGGGCTGAAGGGCCTCTTTCCAAGCTGTATCCCTAAAACGAAAAGTGCACATGTAGTAGGTGGGTGGAGGCAGATATGATTTGGTGTTTAAGAGGCTTTTTAAGATAGGAACAGGGAAAGTGCAAGGAAGAGAGAGATATGGATCATGTCCAGATCCATCATGAGAGATGCTCTGCAACCCTCCCCCACCTTAGTCGTCGTACTAGTTTCACTGTCGTCCTGTTGAGTTTCATTGTCTGTATAACTCTTCACCTAGCCCACCACCAACAATGGACCATTGTGGGCTCCACGTTTCCTCGATTATCGTTACTTATCTTTTGCATATCTCTCATTCATTTGTTCTTTATCACCCAATATAACCATCTATATCTCTCATTTTCCTTTCCCCCCGACTCTCAGTCTGAAGAAAGGGTCTCGACCCGAAACATCACCTATTCCTTTTCTCCAGAGATGCTGTCTGACCCGCTGAGTTACTCCGACCTTTTTGTTACTATCTGAGATCAGGTTATCATGTTCAGCACAAAGATTATGGGCTGAAGGGCCCGTTGCAGTGATGTGCTGATCTGTAGTCAATGTTTGTATTACTGTACATGGCAATCTTGTGTTTTATTTTCTCCTGTTTCTATGCATAGGTTTAAAATGAAGGGGAAAAGATTCAATAGGAATCTGAGGGCTAACTTTTTCACACAAAGGGTGGTGGGTGCATGGAACAAGCTGCCACGGGAGGTAGTTGAGGCTGGGACTATCTTATTGTTTAAGAAACAGTAGACAGGTACATGCATAGGACAGGTTTAGAGGGTTTACAACCAAACGCAGGCAGGCAGGACCAATATAGACAATAGACAATAGGTGGAGGAGTAGGACCTTCGAGCCAGCATGTGATCATGGCTGATTATCCCCAATCAGCACCCAGTTCCTGCCTTCTCCCCATATCCCCCGACTCCGCTATCTTTAAGAGCCCTATCTAGCTCTCCATTGAAAGTATCCAGAGAACTGGCTTCCACCGCCCTCTGAGGCAGAGAATTCCACAGACTCACAACTCTCTGCTTGAAAAAAGTTTTGCCTCATCTCCGCTCTCTGTAGCTGGGACATGTTGGCTGGTGTGGGCATGTTGGGCTGAAGGGCCTGTTTCCACACTGTTTCACTCTATGACTCTATAACTTTATTGGTTGTGATAAGGGACTCACTGTTTCAATGCACTTCCGAACAAATATGCATCAGAATGTAAAGTCTTTGCAGGATGAGGCTGCAATTTACATCTGACTAAATATGGTCACGATTCAGCAATATAATGACTATCATTTTAAAGTCATTGAAAGGCAGCTCCAATAGAATAAACCTGGTAATGACTGCCGATGGTATTAGCGTGGGAACACTTAACATGTTCATTTGTCATCTCCTTAACTGCAAATTTCAAGAATACCTTAACCCATCACCTGCAACGTGTGTTATAGAGTAACAACATTCCACCATCTTCAGCAAACCCTGATGATTAAGCGGTGGGAAACATGTGAGCCCATCTTGATTATTTACACTTATAAATCTGAACTAGTCCCCCTTCCCATTCCCACACTGACCTTTCTGTCCTGGGCCTCCTCCACTGTCTGAGTGAGGCCCAGCGCAAATTGAAGGAACAGCACCTCGGATTTTGCTTGGTCAGCTTACACCCCAGCGGTATGAATGTTGCTTTCTCTAACTTCAAGTAACCCATGTTTTCCCTCTCTCTCCATCCCTCCCCCGTCCCAAGTTCTCCGTCCAGTCTGACTGTCCTCCTGATTAAATTTGTTAAATATTTTTTATTAGAAGTAAGTACATATCAAGATAAGGATATACATGTCATATACATTCTTAATATTATTAATATTAACAATTATTTCTAATTTTTACTTCTATGAGTTTTTCATTGTTTATATAGATAGGAAATATAAGAGAAAAATAAAATAAAGATAGAGATTCAGAAAAATGAATGAAGTATTAAGCAGTTTGTACATCATTGGAGATATATCATGGGTTATTATATGTAAATCTTCGTCTATTTCTTCGTTCAGGCATCAGTCAGGTTCTCGCACCGAACCACTTTGACCCTTTAAATATTCAATAAATGGAGACCATATCCCTCTGCCTCCTGATTAAATTAAATCTGCTTCGTTGTCACCCTCTCCCAGCTAACAATGAGCCATCCTATGTTTTCCGGGAACTACGTCCTCTTTGATGTCTCTTTTTCACACCTTATGCTTCCTTAACTCTGTGTCTCCCTCAGTCTGAAGAAGGGTTTCGACCCGAAACGTCACCCATTCCATCTATCCAGAGATGCTGCCTGTCCCGCTGAGTTACTCCTGCATTTTGTGTCTATCTTCGAATGAAGACATGGGTTCGGAATTGAAATAGCAAAAGGTATAGATAGAGTGGCTGTGGAGAGGATGTTTCCACTGGTGGGAGAGTCTAGGACCAGGGGTCATAGCCTCAGAATTAAAGGGTGCTCTTTGAGAAAGGAGGTGAGGAGAAACCTCTTTAGTCAGAGGGTAGTTCATCTGTGGAACTCATTGCCACCCAGGGCTGTGGAGGCCAAGTCAGTGGATGTTTTTAAGGCAGAGATAGACAAGTTCTTGATTGGAACGGTTGTCAAGGGTTAAGGAGAGATGGCAGGAGAATGAGATTAGGAGGCAGAGATCAGCCATGATTGAATGGCAGAGTAGACCCGATGGGCCGAATGGTGTAATTCTAGTCCTATAATGTGGATTGGATCATTTGACCCACCGAGCCTGCTCCATAGACTCATGGGCTCATGCTCGTCTCCAGAGAAGTAGGGATGAAAGTAACAGTGGTGGTGGGAAGGGAAGAAATAGATGGGAGTTCAGCTGGTTCATATGGGAGGAGACGTTAGTTAGAAGTTACCTAAAATTAGAGAATTCATCGTTCATAACATTGGTATTTACTTTCAGACTTTCAGTCTGAACAAGGGTCCCGACCCAAAACGTCAAACTTCCTTTTTCTCCAGAGATGCTGCCTGACCCACTGAGTTACTCCAGCACTTTGTGCTGTCTTTCAAGACATCGGGTTGTAAACTTGCCAAGTGAAATACGGGGTGCTGTTTAGACCTAAGACTTGACAGAGACAGCCCGGAAACAGGCCCTTCGGCCCACTGAGTCCATGCCGACCAGCGACCGTCCCGTGCGCTAGCACTATCCCACACACTAGGAACAATTGACTATTTACAGAAACCAATTAGACGGCAAAAACCCGTACGTCTTTGGAGTGTGAGCCCACACGGTCACGGGGAGTACGTACAAACTCCTTACAGACAGCACCCGCAGTCAGGATCGATCCCGGGTCTCTGACGCTGTCAGGCAGCTACTCTACCACTGCGCCACCGTGCTAGTCTTCCATTTTGTATGTGGCCTCCCTCTGGCATTGGTGAAGGCCTAAGACCGAAAGGTCAGTCAGGTTGCTTGTGTTCAAAACACTGCTACATCAAACTAAACAGTGCCAGCGAGGAAAAGTTGCTTAGTTTTAGTTTAGTTCAGAGATACAGCACGGAAAACGGCCCTTCGGCCCACCGAGTCTGCGCCAACCAGCGATCCCCGCACACTAAATACATCCCGGGTATCACTAAACCATACGGGGTTTGTAACGTGCAAACTCCATACAGACAGCACCCGTAGTCGGGATCAATAGACAATAGACAATTGACAATAGGTGCAGGAGTAGGCCATTTAGCCCTTTGAGCCAGCACCGCCATTCAATGTGGTCATGGCTGATCACCCCCAGTCAGTACCCTGTTTCTGCCTTCTCCCCATATCTTCTTATTCTGCTATCTTTAAGAGCCCTATCTAGCTCTCTCTTGAAAGTATCCAGAGAGCCGGCCTCCACCGCACTTCGAGGCAGAGAATTCCACAGACTCACAACTCTCTGTGTGAAAAAGTTTTTCCTCATCTCCATCCTAAATGGCTTATTCTTAAACTGTGGCCCCTTGTTCTGGACACGTTTCCTGCCTCTAGCATGCCCAAACCCTTAATGATCATAAACGTTTCAATAAGATCCCCTCTCATCCTTCTAAATTCCAGAGTGTACAAGCCCCGCCGCTCCATTATATCAAGACATGACAATCCCGCCCTCCCGGGAAAGGTCTAAGGTTAGGCGGGGAAAGATTTAATAGTAAGCCTGAGGGGCAACTTTTTCACACAAAGGGTGGTGGGCGTGGTGCCGGAGGAGGTAGTTGAGGCAGGGACTGTCACAACTTTTAAGAAACAGGTCCATAGATAGGACAGGTTTAGAGGGATATGTTGGTCAAATGCAGGCAGGTGGGACTAGCCGCTCCATTCTCTCAGCTCATTCTCTTAGATCGAACCAGAGTCTCCTGCGCTGCAAGCGCTGTGAGGCACCAACTATACCACTGCGCCACTATGGCACCCAAATCCTTCGTGAAACTTAAACAGAAAGGCAAACATACAGAGGTGTGCTGAGGAGTGCGGGGAAAAAAAACAGTCCACGATAAAAACGTCAGTCTTTTGTTAAAGTAACGATGCAATTCTCCGGCTGAAATGCAACATTCGCAAACATGCCGACACGATAATTCGCCTGAATAAACACAGAGGCAGCAACTCTGCACTCTGGAAAAACTACCCGTAAAGTTGGGAGGAGATTAAAAAAAGTAATTGAACTGCCACCTGCCTTTTAATTGTCTGCTTGAGTTGAGGCGAGGAAATATTAGACAGCAGATATTCCTGCTCCCTGCTGGGCTTATTATTGTTAATACCACTGAGTGTTCCCTGCCTCCATTAGCAAAGCGATACATCTTCACCGAGCGCTTTTAAGACACTATTATTATTACCGAGGCTCGCTATGGATAATTACCATCACAGCTCCATAAAAGAGGCTCAGTTCCGAGTTGCACAATGAAAGGTTTTCGGTGTAAAGGGATTTCTACTATTCATCGAGCTAGCAAACAGTGGAATTAAATATATGCATTCTTATTGTATGCGTCTGTATGCAGGAACATATATCGCAATGGCAGGTGTGGCATTTAAGAGACTTTTAGACGGGGATATGGATATCATGTCGTAAGTGATAGGAGTAGAATTTGCCCATCAAGCCTACTCTGCCATTCAATCGTGGCTGATCTATCTCTCCCTCCTAACCTCATTCTCCTGCCTTCTCCCCATCAAGAACTAATCAAAAATCTATCTCCCTGCCTAAAAAAATATCCACTGACTTGGCCTCCACAGACTTCCGTGGCAATGAATTCCATAGATTCGTAACCGTCTGACGAAAGAAATTCCTTCTCATCTCCTTCCTAAAGGAAGGTCCTTTTATTCTGAGGCTGTGATCTCCAGTGCTGAACTCTCCCACCAGTGGAAACATCCTCTCCACACACCAAGCCTTTCACTATTCGGTAATTTTCATTGAGGTCCCACCTCATCCCACTCGGCCTGAAACGTCACCTATGTTGTCAGGAGGGAGAGATAGAAACATAGAAACATAGAAAATAGGTGCAGGAGGAGGCCATTCGGCCCTTCGAGCCAGCACCGCCATTCATTGTGATCATGGCTGATCATTCCCTATCAATAGCCCGTGCCTGCCTTCTCCCCATATCCCTTGATTCCACTAGCCCCTAGAGCTCTATCTAACTCTCTCTTAAATCCATCCAGTGATTGGGTCTCCACTGCCCTCTGTGGCAGGGAATTCCATAAATTCACAATTCTCTGGGTGAAAACATTTTTTCTCACCTCAGTCTTAAATGACCTCCCCTTTATTCTAAGACTGTGGCCCCTGGTTCTGGACTCGCCCAACATTGGGAACATTTTTCCTGCATCTAGCTTGTCCAATCCTTATATAATTTTATATAATTTTATATGTTTTTATAAGATGCCCCCTCATCCTTCTAAACTCCAGTGAATACAAGCCTAGTCCTTTCAATCTTTCCTCAGTCCCGCCATCCCAGGGATCACTCGTGAACCTACGCTGCACTGCCTCAATCACAAGGATGTCCCTCCTCAAATTAGGAGACCAAAACTGTACGCAATACTCCAGATGTGGTCTCACCAGACTCTTTACAACCGCAAGATAGATCAGCCTTGATTGAACGGCAGTGTAGATTAATGGGCTGAATGGCCTAATTCTGCTCTTATCACTTATGAACTAAGAGCTGTAGCACACACTGAGCAAAAGAGCAGGAGAATGGGAGAGTCTAGGACTAGAGGTTATAGCATCGGAATTGACAGAGGTTCCCTGCTCCACTGCCTCCAGCCTCTACTGCTGTACTCAACATCACAGTGAAGCTCTATGGTCGACTCAAGATGTTAGCTGGCGCTCCTCTGGGGATTCCAGCACTGTTTCACATCCCCTTAGATCCTCCGCCGGCTGTGGTTTTGCAATGTGCAGCAGGGATCAATGGCTCCCTCTAGCAGAACAAGGTCTCCCTCTGGCAGTCTCCCACCTAAATCTACAGAGATTTGTTGGATTTATGGGAGGTGGTCTTGGAGGAGAGGATGCGGAACATGTTGGACAATACAGCTCACCCCCCTCCATGACACACTGGTCAACCTGAGGAGCACCTTCAGCAACAGACTGGTTCCACCAAGATGCAGCACAGAACACTACAGGAGATCCCTCTTCCCTGTGGCTATGAGACTGTACAATTCGTCCCCCCTTCTGTCGTAGACTGACTCCCCTCCCCAATCTTTGCACATTCCCAATCCTTTCCACTCGTCACTTTAATTTTATGTTTCATGTATCTTGTGTTTTATGACTGTTGGCAAATCAATTTCCCTCCTGGGATAAATAATGTTCTGTCGCATCGTATCGTATCGACTACAGAGAGTCGGTATGTCCAAATAGGATTATCCTAAACTTCTACAGGTGCACAGTAGAGAGCACACTGACTGGTTGCATCGTGGGCTGGTTCGGCAACTTGAATGTCCACGAGCGGGAAAGACTGCAAAATGTTGTGACCACTGCCCAGTCCATCACCGGCTCTGACCACCCCACCATCGAAGGGATCTATCGCAGTCGCTGCCTCAAAGAGGCAGCCAACATCATCAAAGACCCACGCCATCCTGGCCACACACACATTTCACCATTGCCATCGGGAAGAAGGTGGAGGAGCCTGAAAACTGGTACGTCCAGGTTAAGGAACAGCTTCGTGCCTACAGCCATCAGGCTATTAAACACAACAGCAAATAAGCCCTGAACTACAACAGACTATTAATAATATTGCACTGTATTTGTTTATTTATTGAGTATGTGTGAATGTGTATATATATATAGACACACTGAACTTTTTCCTCCCTTTATGTATTATGTTTACATACTCTGTTGTGCTGCAGCAAGTAAGAATTTCATTGTCCTATCTGGGACACATGACATTAAAACACTCTTTATTCTTGGAGAATATTTCTTTCTTTCTCGTTGCACGAGTTCTGCTGCACAGAGGTGCCACGGCTGACTTGCTGCCTTACAGCGCTTACAGGGCCAGAGACCTGGGTTCGATCCCGGCTGCGCAGTTTGTACGTTCTCCCCGTGACCTGCGTGGGTTTTCTCCGAGAACTTCGGTTTCCTCCCACACTCCAAAGACATACAGGTTTGTAGGTTAATTGGCTTGTTACGAATGTAAAAATTGTCGCTAGCGTGTGTTGGATAGTATTAGTGTGTGGGGGTCGCTGGTCGGTGCGGACTAGATGGGCCGAAGAGCCTGATTCCGCCCTTTATCTCTAAATTAAACAACACTAAAATTGCCCGTGAAAATTTATTTGCAAGTATTTTTAAATGAGCCCAACTGGAAGGAAACTTACTAAACTTTCTCCAAAAGTTACTTATGTTGAGTATTCCGAGCAATTTAGGCCGCATCCTTCTGACGATTGCTCACAATTGCTCACAATACTCGAAAGGAAGGATGTACTGGTGCAGGAGAGGGTCCAGAGGAGGTTTACAAGAATTATCCCAGGAATGAGTGGGTTAACATGATGAGCGTTTGACGGCACTGGGCCTGTACTCACTGGAGTTAAGAAGGATGAGGGAGGACCTCATTGAAACGTACCGAATAGTGAAAGACCTGGTTAGAGTGGATGTGGAGAGGATGTTTCCACTGGTGGGACAGTCTAGGACCAGAGGTCATAGCCTCAGAATTACGAGGGGATGTGGAGGAATTTCCTTTGTCAGAGGGTGGTGAATTTGTGGAATTCATTGCCACAGACGGCTGTGGAGGCCAAGGCAATGGATGCTTTAAGACGGAGATAGATAGATTCTTGATTAGTACAGCTGTCAGTGGTTATGGGGAGAAGGCAGGAGAATGGTGTTGAGAGGGAGAGATAGATCAGCCATGATTGAATGGCGGAGTAGACGTGATGGGCCAAATGGCCTAATTCTGTTCCAATCTCTTATGAACGTATGACAAGTTGAGATTTTATAGAATCTGATGAAAGGAAGGAGAATACATCAAGCCCTATGCTGTGCTTCTGAACTGTAAATCACCACCCAACAAATGGTCACGCCAAATGTTCTAGTATTTTGCCAAAGATAGATATAAATTGCTGGAGTAAAGGGCCTGTCCCACTGTATGCGGTAATTCAAGAGTTCTCCCGAGTTCTCCCCTGATTCGAACTCGTGAAACTTACGTAGCGTGTACTTAGGAGCTCGTGGATGTCACGTAGCGGCTCGTACGAGTAACGGTAGGTACTCGGAAAATCTGGTAAACTCGTGACGTCTTTTCAACACTGCAAAAAATGTCCACGAATAAAAAAATACTTGTGATGAAATACATTGTTACTTTTTACTCGTACAAGCCCCTACATACCCGCTACATACATTACACAAACTCGAATCGGGGAGAGCTCTGGAGAACTCGTGAATTACCTCGTACAGTGGGACAGGCCCTTAACTGGTCTGCTGGTCAGGCAGCATCTCTGGAGAAAAGGAATAAGTGATGCCTTGGGTCGAGACCCTTCCTCAGCCTGTTTTAACCCAGATTTGTGTGTCTATCTTCGGCATAAAACAGCATCTGCAGTTCCATCCTTCACTAGTATATTGCCAGGTAGTTTGCTCTCAGTGGCCAACATCAATGGTACCCTTACGATATAGATAAGACGGAATCAGAACTGACTGCATATGGAGTTTGGAGCAAGTAAGAAATTGCTGGAGGAACACAAGTAGGTTCTGTTTCCCTTCGGTTTAGTTTATTGTCACGTGTACCGAGGTGCAGTGGAAAACTTTTGTTGCGTGCTAACCAGTCAACGGAAAGACAATACATGATTACATTCGAGCAATGTACAGTGTATAGATACATGATCAGGGAATTGCGTTTAGTGCAAGGTAAAGCCGGCAAAGTCTGATCATGGATAGTTTAGTTTAGTTCCGAGATACAGAACGGAATCAGACCCTTCGACCCACTGGGTCCGCGCCGACCAGCGATCTCCGCACACGAACACTATCCTTAATTTTTACATTTACAAAGCCAATTAACCGACAAACCTGTAGGTCTTTGGAATGGATCTGAGGAGACAGAGGGATAGTTGATCTGAAATGTTGAATCGCCTTTTACCTCCACAGATGTTGCCTCACCCATTGAGTTCCTCCACCAGTTTGGTGTTGGCTCTCACATTGGTCGCACTTTCAACTTCCTACTGGACTCCGAGGAATTTTTAGTTCTAGAATTACAGCGTGCAAACAGGCCCTTCAGCCCACAGAGCCTGCACCAACCATCACCTCGTATACTAGTTCAATCCTGCACCTTAGGGACAGTTAAGAGAAGCCAATTAACCTACGAACCTGAGCGTCTTCGGAATGTGGGAGGAAACCGGTGGACTCGGGGAAGACCCACGCGGCCACGGGGGACTATGTACAAACTCCGCACCCGTAGTCAGGATCGAGCTTGTGACTCTGGCGCTGTAAGGCAGCAACTCCACCATGCTGCCCGAAGTGGGATAAATCCCCCACCCCCCCCCCCCCCCCCCACATCCACTCTACCTTCCTCCTTTCTGCAGGATCTTGAATAGTACCCTCAACGAAAAACCAGTAAATCACTTCTCCCGACTTGAAGCCTTGAGGTCAAAGCATTTTATGAGCAATGAAGTGGATGAAAAGCGAGCTCACCGCAGCTCAGCACCAGACCTGTACACATCATGACCCCAACAACAGCTAATCAATGTATCGACCAGGCAAGAGCACCGGCCAGGAAGAGCTCGGAAGAAGCATAAGCGCCTTTCTTTGAAATTAATCCTTTCAACGTTGACCTGTACGTTGTGTATAGAATCATGAGAGGAATAGACCAGGCAGATGCACAGAGTCTCTTACCCAGAGTAGGGGAATCGAGGACCAGAGGACATAGGTTCAAGGTGAAGAGGAAAAGATTTAATAGGAATCTGAGGAGTAACAATTTCACACAAGTGGTGGGTGTATGGAACAAGTTGCCAGAGGAGGCAGTTGAGGCTGAGACTATCGACTATCTGAGACTTTAAGAAACGGTTAGACAGGTGCATGGATAGGACAGGTTTGGAGTGATATGGACCAAGCGCAGGCAGGTGGGACTAGTGTAGGTGGGACATGTTGGCCGTGTGGGCAAGTTGGGCCAAAGGGCCTGTTTCCACACTGTAGCACTCTATCACTCTATGACCTGATGGTGAACTTGTGGTCTGCTTAACATGACAACCACGAGGTAGCATTTTTGTGTCTATGCCACTCCAGCACTTTGTGTCCATCTTCGGTGTATAACCAGCATCTGCAGTTCCTTCCTATGCATGTGATCTTAGGAAACACTTGCTTCCTTTTAGATTTGGGGAAAAATACTAAATATATTTCAAATGAAATAAAAAATCCACGAGAAGTGGCAGAAGTAACAGAAAAAAAAGCTGGGCTATTTTCTACTGGAAGGACACAACGTGCTGGATTTACTCAGCAGGTCAGGCAGCATCTCTGGAGATCATGTCTGGGGTGTCTCGAGTCGAGAACATTCGTGTCCATGTTCTGCAGAGACGCTGCCCAACCTGCTGAGTTACTCCGGCACTCTGTGTCCTTTTGCCTAAACCATCTGCTGCAGTTCCTTTTTTCTACTATTGGAGAAGGCAGGAGAATTCGTTTTTTCAATTTTTTTTTTGTGTGTGTGTTAATGTGTGTTTTAATGTCTCTCTGTGTGTCTTGTGTGGAGGGGTGGTGTGGGGGTGGGGGGGGGGGGGGTAAGGGGGACCTTTTCCATGTTGCCTCCCCCGTGGCCTAACATGGGGGATCGGTGTGGCCTTTCCTGGAGAAGCGCCCTGGGCTTCAGCGGCGGGCACAGCGCGGTCTCTCATCGCCGTTGCTGGGGGTCACCGGAGGGGAGCGCTCCGTACGCTGGCCTGCGGCAGCCTGAAGCTCCCACTGGCGCAGCGTCCGCAGTCTGGGATCCCTCATTGGGGACCCGGGGGGAGAAGAAGCTCCGACCGCTGGCCGGCGGCCAACTTCTACAGCTGGTGTGGCGGGGACTTACCATCCTGAGCGGGGTCTCTCGCCGGGGACCCCCTGGAGAGGTGCTCTGACCGCTGGCCCTGATGTCCGCGGTGCTTCTGCCTGCGGCGCGGCGGGAACTTTAAATCTTCGACCGCCGGCCTGCGGCGTACACCAACCTGAAGCCGCGGTCTCCGGCGGGGAAGCACCGATTCAGGACTAACCTGGACTTTGCCTTGTCTGAGCTTCTGGACGCGGCTGCGGAGGGTGGACCTCCCGACCCCGGGGGAAAATGGAGGAGGACTGGCCAAATTATGTGCCTTCCACCACAGTGAAAAAATGCTGTGGTGGATCTTTGTGTTATAAATGTTTATTGTGTTTTACGTGTTCTTTTTCATTGTACTGCTGCTGGCAAATTCATTTCACTTGCACTTTATGATCAACGCGTCCTTGGCTGTGAATCAGCCATGATTGAATGGCGGAGTAGAATTGATGGGCCGAGTGGCCTAATTCTTCTCCTATCACTTATGAACTTCCATGAACAACCACAAAACATCAAAACTCCTTCTCCCATTCTCCATTCATCTTTTTTTATCATCGTTACTTTTTTACATATCTTTCATTCATTTGATCTCTATCTCTGGCGCCAAGAGTCTCTTGACCAGAGTTGGGGAATTGAGAACCAGAGGACCTAAGTTTAAGGTGAGGGGGGGGGGGGTGAGATTTAATAGGAACCTGGTGGGATAATCTTCTTTGCACAAAGGGTGGTGGGTGTATGGAACGAGCTCCCTGAGGATGTAGTTGCGGCAGCAACTATTGAAACATTAAAAAAACCTTTAGAAACATAGAAAGAAACATAGAAATTAGGTGCAGGAGTAGGCCATTCGGCCCTTCGAGCCTGCACCGCCATTCAATGTGATCATGGCTGATCATCCATCTCAGTATCCCGTACCTGCCTTCTCTCCATACCCCCTGATCCCTTTAGCCACAAGTGCCACATCTAACGCCCTCTTAAATATAGCCAATGAACTGGCCTCAACTACCTTCTGTGGCAGAGAATTCCAGAGACTCACCACTCTCTGTGTAAAGAATGTTTTCCTCATCTCGGTCCTAAAGGAATTCCCCCTTATCCTTAGACTGTGACCCCTTGTTCTGGACTCCCCCAACATCGGGAACAATCTTCCAGCATCTAGCTTGTCCAACCCCTTAAGAATTTTGTATGTTTCTATAAGATCCCCCCTCAATCTTCTAAATTCCAGCGAGTACAAGCCGAGTCTATCCAATCTTTCCTCATATGAAAGTCCTGACATCCCAGGAATCAGTCTGGTGAATCTTTTCTGTACCCCCTCTATGGCAAGGATGTCTTTCCTCAGATTTGGAGACCAAAACTGTATGCAATACTCCAGGTGTGGCCTCACCAAAACCCTGTACAACTGCAGTAGAACCTCCCTGCTCCTATCCTCAAATCCTTTCGCTATGAATGCTAACATTTAGACATTCATGAATTTAGACTACATGGATAGAATATAACTGTAACATGAATCCGTGGAATTCATTGCCACAGCAGGCTGTGGAGGCCAAGTCAATGAATATTTTTAAGGCGGAGATTGACAGATTCTTGATTTGTACAAGTGTCAGGGGTTATGGGGAGAGGGCAGGAGAATGGGTTTGAGAGGGAAAGATAGATCAGTCATGATTGAATGGCAGAGTAGATTTGATGGGCCGAATGGCCTAATTCTGCTCCTAGAACTTATGAACGTAAGTTCTAGGAGCAGAATTGAGAGGAAAAAATAGATCATCCATGAGGAGGCATGGTCTATCCCAATATTTACAAAACAGTTAGCACCTATGTGGAAAGAGCAGGTTTGGAGAGATATGAGCCAAAGGCAGGGAGGTGGGTCTAGTGTAGCCGGTTACATGTTGGCCGGTGTGGGCAAGTTGGGCCTGTTTCCACGCTGTATCACTCTATGACTCTCTGATTGAATGACAGAGTAAACTGAATGGCCTAATCCTGGTCCTGTCGTCTGGTCTAACATGACTGGGAGATATTTTCATCCTGTATTCCACCTTGGGATGCTTGACAATGCTGGGCATTACACAGGCACAATCTGCTACTGCTGCTGTGACTGATTGCTGGCAAGGTGTAATACGGTCCATGTGTTCACTCCAATCAGCCAAGGACGTGTTGAGAGGAACAATCAGAGACCCAAAGGTATTCAATGCACACATGTGCCACATAGCAATCAATCTACTCACCGTCAAAGTCTTCTCCGCAGAGAGTATTACAATTTGGAAGTTTAATCAATTTTGTCTAAAATCAATGCTTTTGGGCTTTTCTTTGGCTGGGTTTATTTAGATTGAAGTGGATCCAAATCGAACACTGAATGGATGATTTAATAGGTGATGGCGTGGCTTCTTCTGCACTGAACTTTGGAGGGATTTTTGCCCTGCCTGAGGTAGCTTATATTGCCTGATCTCCCAATTTTGAAACACTTATCCCAAAAGATGTTATACACAGAAAAGGGTAACGAGAGAGAGAGAGAGAGAGAGAGAGAGAGAGAGAGAGAGCGGAACCTCTCGGGAATCAAAGCGGTCACCTCTGTGTGGAGCCACAGGAGATGGGGATGGTCCTAAATTAGTATTTCTCCTCTGTATTTACCGAGGAGAAAGGCAGCAGGACGGAGGAAATTGGAGCAGTCACTGGAAGTGTCTTGAGAGCAGTCAGGGTTACTGTCGAAGAAGTACTGAAGGTAATGTTGTGTTTGAAGGTAGACAAATCTCCAGGGCCTGATCTGATATATCCGAGGGCATTTTGGGAAACTAGAGAAGAAATTGCGGGAGCCCTGGTTGAAATTTACGAGTCTTCCTTAAATACAGGAGAGGTGCCGGAAGACTTGAGGGTGGCAAATGTTGTGCCTCTTTTCAAAAAGAGCTGCAAGGAAAATGCTGGGAACTATAGGCCGGTGAGGCTGTAGTTGGTAAGTTACTGGAGGGTACTGTGAAGGATAGAATATACAGGCATTTGAATAGGCAAGGGCTGATTGGGGACAGTCAACATAGTTTTGCACGTGGGAGGTCGTGTCTCACAAATGATTTTTTTGAAGATGTGACCAAAAAGGTCAATGAGGGCAGAGCTGTAGATGTTGTGTACATGGATTGTGTAAGGCGTTCAACAAGGTTCCGCATGGTAGGCTGCTCTGGTTAGATCGCATGGGATCCAAGGAGAGACAGCTGGATGTACAGCAAACTGGCTCCATAGAGGGAAACAGAGGATAATGGTGGAAGGTTGCTTCTCAGACTGGATGCCTGTGACTAGTGGCGTGCCTCAGGGTTCGGCGCTGGGCCCATTACTGTTTGTCATCTACATCAATGATTTGGATGTGCAAGATTGCAGGAGGATCTAGATCGATTGGCCTGGTGGGCAGAGGAATGGTTGATGGAATTTAATACGGAGAAGTGTGAGGTGTTGCAGGTTGGGACGTCGAACAAGGGCAGGACCTACACAGTCAATGGTAGGGCTCTGGGTAGTGTTGTAGAACAGATTAATCGAGGAGTACAGGTGCATGGTTCCTTGCAGGTCGAGTCACATGTAGATAAGGTGGTCAAAAAAGCTTTTGGTACTTTGGCCTTCATCAGTCAGAGTACTGAGTTGGGAAGTCATGTTGCAGTCGTATAAGACATTGGTAAGACCGCATTTAGAATATTGTGTTCAGATCTGGGCACCATGTTATAGGAAAGATATTGTCAAGCTTGAAAGGGTTCAGAAAAGATTTACAAGGATGTTGCCTGGACTAGAGGGTGTGAACTATAGGGAGAGGTTGAGTAGGCTGGGTCTCTATTCCAATGAGCGCAGGAGGATAAGGGGAGATCGTAGAGAGGTGTATAAGATCATGAGTGGACTAGATCGGGTAGATGCACAATCTTTTGCCCAGAGTAGGAGAATCGAGTACCAGAGGACATAGGTTCAAGGTGAAAGGGATAAAGATTTAATAGGAATCTGAGGGGTAACCTTTTCACGCAAATGGTGGTGGGAGTATGGAATAAGCTGCCAGAGGAGGTAGTTGAGGCTGGGACTTGGTGATGGCGGTGCTGGCTCGAAGGGCCAAATGGCCTACCCCTGCACCTATTGTCTATTGTCTATTGACTATCCCAGTGTTTAAGAAACAATTAGACAAATGCAAAGATAGGACAGGTTTGGAGAGATATGGACCAAGCGCAGGCAAGTGGGACTAATGTAGCTGGGACATTGTTGGCCGGTGTGGGCAAGTTGGGCCGAAGGGCCTGTTTCCCACACTGTATCACTATGACTCTATGACTCTAACTCCCCTCCCATTCCCACACTGACCTTTCTGTCCTGGGCCTCCTCCATTGTCAGAGTGAGGCCAAACACAAATTGGAGGAACAGCATCTTATATTTTGCTTGAGCAGCTCACACCTCAGCAGTATGAATGTTGATTTCTCTAACTTCAAGTAACCCTTGCTTTCCCCCTCTCTCTCTCTCCTAGTCATTGTACTAGCTTCATAGCATCTTGTTGAGTCCTGGAATGGTGATAACTCACATTGTTCTCCCAAGCACAATTAAGTGGAGGCAAGATTGCCCCAGGCTCTGAAGTCCCTTGAAAGAACTAAAACAAAATTAATTTCAGATTTGCAAAAGGCTTGATGTCATTAATAGTCGATTAATTTTCAGTTACGCTGATACTGCCTATTTACTAATTACAATAAAAGCAATTAGTTAGACGGGGTGTGAGAGAGAGAGAAGCAGCACCATTACTTCATAACATAAGTGATAGGAGAAGAATGAGGCCATACGGCCTTTCAAGACTACTCCGTCATTCAATCATGGAATATCTATCTCTCCCTCCAAACCACATTTTACTTCGGAGTCACGTGAGTTATTCCGTAAAGAACCTCGCCAGTTTGCATGCGCGCCAGTTACATCAGCCGCACTGGCGCAAGCACGGGACTGGCAGGGGCAGCGCTCCTGCCGGCGGTACGTTACACCTAGAAGGTAAGTTTCTTTTTACTTACCTGGGGTATGTTCGAGCAGGAGAGTCTCTTCACAGAGGTTTTCCTGCCAGTTTCACAGTCCGACGAGTGAGCTGGCTATGGACTGTGGGGAAACCCCGGTCCGACCGCGGAAGCGGATTATCGGCAAAAGATCGGGTTTTGAGATAAGCAGCCTCTGACAAGGCAGTCAGTGGCTTCCAAGTAAGTAACGCCAGTGTCGCTGACAGTGCAGTCAGCGGCTCACAGACGTTGGTCCCCAGGCAGGGAATAAAATTGGTGGAAGAAAGGACTCGTTCAGCCCTCTTGGACTCGGGTGAGTCAGGCTGCAAGGGTGTTTTCTCTAATAATAAGGGTAAAGTTTGCATGGATGCTATAGTGCTTTTTAAAGTCAACGTCAAAATCAAAAATCAAAAGGGTTTATTGTCATGTGTCCCTGACAGGACAATGACATTTTTTCTTTGCTCAGCACAAGTTGCTGTGAAGGGTTAAAGTTGCTTTAATCCTTCCCAGGTGAAGCTCTACACTACAAATTTTAATTAGTGAGACTACACTGTAATAGCGTGGGCCTATGGGACAGGCCGCGCCAACAGTGCCTGGGATAGGGCTGCTTCATGTGTAAAAGTGCCGGCCTATGGGAGAGCTGCGCCAGCAGCGCCTGGCAGAGCTGCTTCATGTATGAAAGTGCCGGCCTATGGGAGAGCCACGCCAGCATCGCCTGGGACAGGGATGTTTCATGTGTGAAAGAGCTGGCCTACGGGTGAGCCGCGCCGGCAATGCCTGGGACAGGGTTGCTCAAGGCAACACATAAGTCTGCTAGGCCCACGGAGTCGGGGGAAGATTCCCCTCTGGGGCTGGATAGCAAAATAATAGGCCCACGGAGTCGGGGGATGATTCCTCACCGGGGCTGGATAGTGCGTTTGAAACGACTATCCCAAATGCAGCAACTATTGCATACAGCGCTACAGCAGGGCACACGCCAACAGAAGGAGTGTCAGCGCCATCTTGAACAAAAGGCGCCAGCAGCACCTAGTAGAGTGCTGCTTGATAGCACCCTCATGGATGATGAGGCGCGTGCCATGGATCATCTTAGCTCGGACCCCAACTCTGATGGTAAGGTTGAGCCAGATATTCCATCCCTGCAGACCGCACCAGCAGCGCCAGTTGACAGAGCTGCTTCAGGTCTCCCTCTTGGAGGAGGAGACCAAGACGGGTCAGTATCCTGCTGACACTAAGTCTCGTGGTCTGGCCGTGGGGAATACCCCAAGGGATGAAGGGCATGTGTCAGAGGTACCTTTTCCTGACAACAAAGTTGCCATCCCAGCAGAATGTTCCATTCCGGTACAGGTCCAATGGGGTCATATCAGCATAGGTATCCTGCGGCCTGTGGCAGCACCTGTTTAGGGCTGCCTACGAATCACCCTCTCTGAGGAGGGGAGTGCGAAAGGTCAAGATATAACTGACTCCAAGCTCTAAAGAGGTCGATGGAACTTACTGGAGCACATATGTGCCGGCAGTGAACAGCGCCAACAAGGGGATGTGAGAGCCAGCCGCTGAATCTGTTATTCAGGTAGGCCTATTCAACAGGGGAAGAAAACCTGGCAGACAAATCAATTAATGCCAACGGCGGGCAAAGGTTCATTGTTTCAGAACGCACCCCAGGCGATCATCGGCAGTAGGCGTTTCACTGGAGCTGGGGGCAGCATCACAGCTGGGAAGAAGTTCCATGCACCCGACCAACCCTACTCAACAAAGTGGGTCTGGCACTTCCGAAACATGGGTAAGTGCACCACTCACAAGTTGTAATATTTACACTTGTTTGTACAACACACAAAGGATAAAAATATCTGCTTAGAGGCACAGTACTAGCATTCCAAGAAAGTTTGGGATTATGGCCAGGCTTGTCTTTTAAGATAAGGTCCGGAAATTGGGCCAGAGTTCTCGTGCAAAGCACCCATAGAATAAGGCAGGAGTGGCCTGTTTGTTATGAAAAATGAAGAGTGTCGGGCATATGAACTTTCCGAATATGAAAACTTATTTTCCTGACTAACAACAGACTATAAGGGTCTTAAAGATCCATTGTAGGCAGTTCCCATTACAGAGGTTATCAAAGACAATATAACTGTACTAATAACAGTAAAACATTGCAGAATGGGATAAACTGTTTGTTGCTCATTGGGATTTACCTTTAACTATTAATTAGCTTATGACTCCGCCGTGTGGCAAGAGATTGGAGTTAATAGCAACCTGTTATAAAACTGACTTTTATTTCATCAAGAGTAATTGGCAATAAGACCCTATACTGGACAGATCTTCGAACAAAGCCTCTACTTTAACTAAATCAGGGAGGACTTTGCATGCTTTTACCAAACAACTTGGGTTCACAGACCCATGGAGACATACATTTCCCATGACTAAATTATTTTCTTTTTTCCCCACGTGCACCGCACCTATACCCGTATAGACTTCTTCCCCTTAGATAACGGACTGCTCTCCAAAATCAAATCCAGCGAGTATCATAGTATCGTGATATCAGATCACGCTGCGACTTCCCTCGATCTCCACTTTCGTAAACGAACTAACCCCTTTAGACAGTGGAGGTTCAACTCCTCATTACTAGCAGAGGCTCACTACAAGCAATTCTTGCACTCCCAAATCATTTTATATTTTCAGCTGAATGACTCGCCGGACATAGAAAGAGGTATACTCTGGGAAGCTTCAAAAGCCTATATCAGGGGCCAACTTATCTCTTTTGTCTCCAACCTGAAAAGAGCCGAGACGTCCCAAATGGCAGACCTGTTACGAAAAATAAAGGACATTGATGACAAATATGCATCTGACCCAGACCCTAATTTTTAAAAAGAACGCCTTAGGTTACAAACAGACTTTGACCTCACGTCTGCAAATAAAGCCAAGCTACGACTGCTTAAATCTAGGCAACACTTTTTTGAATCTGGGAATAAAGCTGGGAAGTTTCTGGCCTATCAGGCCAGAACCAAGGCGACTTCACGGCTAATTCCAACCATTAGATCTAGCTTAGGGGAGATCCACACTGATCCTAATCCTTAGATCCTTAGAATTTGCTAAATTCTACGCTGAACTATACGCTTCTGATTGTCCTCCCACTGCAGATGACATGCTCCGTAGTATGACGTTTCCCTGAATTGACGATGAAGCCACGAGGGACTTGGGTGGTCCCATAACTGTTGCTGGGGTCCAAGCAGCCATCACATCATTGCAAAGCGGAAAGTCGCCCGGCCCCTGACGGCTTCACTGTAGAATATTACAAAGCTTTCCCTGCTCTCCTCGCACCTGTCCTGAGAGATATGTACAATGAGGCGTTTCTACATCGTCGCCTACCGCCCACCTTGTCGTGGGCTACTATCTCCCTAATTCTTAAAAAGGAGCAAGATCCCCTGCTTTGTATTCGCTACAGGCCAATTTCACTCCTGAATGTGGACCTCAAAATCCTCTCTAAAGTCCTTGCGCTCCGTCTTTAACAAGTGATGCCCTCTAATTATCTTGTTAGATCAAACAGGGTTCATGCCAGGCCGACAGTCCTCCCGCAATACTAGGCGTCTCCTTAACATCATCCATTCACCAAGTAGTGAGACCCCGGAGATAGTGGTCTCCCTCGACGCCGAAAAAGCTTTCGACAGGGTCGAGTGGAGGTACCTATATGAGGTGATGGACAGGTTTGGCCTCACCAAGTAGTGAGACCCTGGAGATAGTGGTCTCCCTCGACGCCAAAAAAGCTTTCGACAGGGTCGAGTGGAGGTACCAATATGAGGCGATGGACAGGTTTGGCCTCGGCAATAGTTTCATTCTTTGGGTCAGTTTGTTATACTCATCCCCGGTGGCCTCAGTACAAACAAACGACACACTGTCGCCCCACTTCCTCCTTCGGAGAAGTACCAGGCAGGGTTGCCCATTATCACCACTCCTGTTTGCTGTTGCGATAGAACCCTTGGCGGTTTGGTTACGCTCAGAGAACGGCTTTAAAGGTATTACACGGTTTGACACAACTCATAAAGTCTCATTGTATGCGGATGACCTGCTTCTGTACATCTTGAATCCAGTCAGCTCCCTCCCTGTGATTATGAATATTTTAGAACGGTTCAGTGCGTGCTCTGGTTATAAACGTAACTACCAAAAAAGTGAACTATTACCGATTAACTCATTGGCTAACCAGCTCCCTCGCTCTTTAACCTCGTTTAAATGGGCGGAGGACGGGTTTCGCTACCCCGGCGTTTTTATCACAACACCTATATCTGATATGTTCCGCACAAACTTCCTGCCTCTGGTTGAGAAAGCTGAAAGAGACTTTGACCGCTGGTCAATTTTACCATTAATCCTCGCGGCCCGGATAAATCTGGTCAAGATGGTCGTCCTACCCAAATTCCTGTATCTTTTCCAGCACGTCCCTATACTTATCACTAAATCTTTTTTTGATAAATTAGAAAGGAGAATATCTAAATTTTTATGGGGTAGCAAACCGGCTAGAATTCGAAAGACGATACTACAGTCTCCTAAGAGTGATGGCGGTTTGGCACTTCCTGACTTCAGGCGATACAATTGGGCAGCTAACTTGCAAAAAATCCTGTATTGGATGAATGATGATTGCGACCACCTACCGACCTGGGTACACATCGAAAAGGCGAGTTCACGTCTCCCGTTGTGGTCTGTTCTATGCTCCAAACTCCCCATTTCTACAACATTTGTGGGTGCAGGCCCAATCGCCTCCCTCTCGCTCAAGATATGGAGTCAACTCAGGAAAAACTTTGGTTTGCAAGGCCCTTCCATCTTGACCCCACTGCTTAAAAATCACATCTTTAAACCTTCAAGTACAGACTCCGCATTCAAAACTTTGCATAGCAATGGTATCAGTAGTAGGGATTAGGGATTTTGTGAAGAAGACAATCCCTCACTTCCCAAATCGCCCCCCTGAAACCCTGACCGATTCCATCCTAGCTCTAGATCCCAGAAAGAAATGCATCTCTTTTTTGTATAACTTGTTAGGGTCGGTAATATTGAATCCTCATACCTCATTAAAAACTGCATGGGAGGGCGAGCTGAATATGAAACTAACAGACCAGCGATGGGACTCTGCCTTGGATTTGATCCATTCTTCCTCCATATGTGCCAGTCATGGCCTAATCCAATGCAAAGTCCTTCACAAAGTCCACTACACAAATGTAAGATTATCTAGAATATACCCCAGTGTCAAGGACACCTGCAACAGATGTAATCAATCCCCTGCCAACCATAGCCATATGTTTTGGTCTTGCCCTAAGCTGGCAGCCCTCTGGAGGAGTGCTATTTTTGGTACTCCTGCCAACACCAACCTCTCTGTTGCATTGAAGTGGGTCCTGGCTTTTACAACCTTGTTAGCCCGGAGACTGATCTTGCTTATCTGGAGGGTTACCTGTCCCCCGACACACGCCCGCTGGATCAAGGAGGTGCTCTGCAGTTTAAAGCTTGAAAAACTTAGGTTTTCTCTCAAAGGCTGTATCAAGACATTCCTAGATACATGGAACCCTTTCCTGGAACTTGTTAACTCCCTCAACTTGTTTCCAGACGCGGAAGAGGACGGAGTGCCTTCTATCACTGCTCTGTCTTATTGCAGCTGCTCCCCCCTCAAACCACACCCCCCCCGCACTTTTTTTTTGTACTTTTTTTTCTTTTATCTTATCGTATTTGTGTGGATGTGTATGTATGTGAGTGTTGTTCGTCCCCGTTTGGTTCTGGGTGGATTGGGGAGGGGGGGGGGGGGGGTAAGGGTAAGGACTTTGAGGGTCGCTTACATACTGTTGCACAATTATGTCCTGACTATGTTTGTTATCATTGTATGTTTGCAAATTGCTGTGAAATTCAAATAAAAAGATTTAAATATAAGAGTAATTGGCAATATAGTAGCTGTGTTCAGCTGTGCAAATCAAGGAACTGATATTGTGCAAAGTAGCGACATCTCAAATGACATGTAGATCATTGTTAACAACCTTATGCTATTATCAGCTCAGTCACAATGATGAACAAACTGTATTCAGCATTGCTCCAGTAGTTTGGTCGGTTGACTTCAGTTATTACAAACTGATGCTAAGAGCTCTAAGGCGAGAAGTTCCGAAAACCATCTCTAGTTGGAGGTAGTGGAGATTTGCATGAGTTACCAATTCTTCAGTTGTTGGTATCAACTAAATATATACACTAGATGCACCCCATGGGTAAAGGGCTATTGAGCGAATATACATAATCTACATGATCAACTTCAAGTTGCTACACTACGATGGTGGCATATGTTAGTCACATGGCAATCAAGTAAAAGTATCCTGTAATAATTTACCCAATCACCTTTGCCACTGGTGTATCATCCAGTTCAGATCGATGATAACACAGAATAGGTGTTGCATCTCAAAGTATTATGAAAGTATGGTTCAATGGTACATCGAATATCGACATGTTGGTTTCATGTTTATTAACTGATTGCAAAAATATGTGGCAGAACAGTGCGGAGAAATACATTCTCGCTACAAAAAGGAGGAATGTTCTTTTATGTCTTCCTCCATTTTGCCTCATTAGTCGGGTCTTGAAACAGTCAGCAAGACCTCGCTTTAGGTTTTCACACTGTCTGACTGGCTAAGCAGCCATGTTGCCTGCTTTCATCAGGCAGAATAATACAACCGTATACAGTTATTCTAAAAAATGAAAACTTTGCTGGTTCAAACTGTGGTTCAGGAAACCGGCCTCTGCATAATAAAACAAAATAAAACAATAAAAAGTGCGTCCACTTTAGCCTCCCCTGAGACTTACACATTCTGAATGGATTGACTTATGGCTCAGGTTGTCACATCAAGCCATGGATGTGCTCAATACAGAGTGCAGGGATAGCACCCAAAAAAGCAGTACATTCCTATTGAGGGGTTCGGAAGCGGTTTTGTTTAAATGTTAATGTTACATTTAATACGGTACAGATTACTGATGTCTTCCAGTTCATTCTTAAATGGTCTTTGACAATAATTCAGTTATAGAGCCACTACAGCTGCAACAAACGGGAACCACTCTGTCGGGTTCAACCCCGGATATCGAGTGGTAAAAGAGATCTTGACACAAGTTCTCCCACTACAAGAATATGCAGTTTGGATATTGAAAATATGTTAACATTACTTCACCAGGGGGTTCCACCTACATCCGTAGTCATGACTCTAATATCAGCACAACGAGGGCAAACATTGCAAACGCTGTGGCTAGATAGGATGGAATTGGCTGCAGGTGACATTACATTTTACGTTCTGATCTACACAAGCAGAGCAGACCAGCAGTGGCAGGATTTAAGATCATATTTCGGATACCCCACGGACTCACGTTTATGTGGGAGGGCAGGCTTGATATATTATATCAAGGCCACCAGAATCCTAAGAAGTGTGGAATAAGCATTGTTTATTAAGCGACAAACAACCACACAAGGAAAGGTCGGTTCAGACTATTTCAAGGTGCTGCAGCAGGTTCTGGTTTATGCAGTTATTAACACTGACGATTGTACATCTCATTCCACCAGGGCAGCATCAACGGCAGCTGCCAGGCCAATGGATGTTCCCATCAACCATATCCTCGTTACCGCAGGATGGTCAACTGAATTGATTTTATTTTAATTTTTTTACCATAAGCCGGTTACTGACCCGGGTTTTTTGCATATTCTGTTTTGCGTCCACTTTAGCCTCCCCAAGATACAGGGGTTGCTATTGATTTCTTTATTAATGTAAACCATTAATACATTTGAATCAATGTCATGCTTAATGCATTTTTTGATTATTCACTCAACCTGAGTCAATCGATGCAGTGAGACACCGAGATTTGGATCTGCGGCATGAAATCACAGGGCTTTGAACCCTTCACGGAATCACTCACGTGACTCCGAAGTAAAATAGTAAGAACTTACCAGTTTGAAGTTTGATCTTGATTTTATGAGAAGTTACGTTGGTGATTACGTGCCCTCCATGGCCAACCCTCTCTCATAAAGGTCATCTGGTAGTTCTCAGGTTGCTAATCTTACTATGTTACCTTCGATTTTTGGTCATCTGTGATGGGGGGGGGGGGGGGGGGGGGGGGGAGGGTGGGAGAAATGGGGTTTTAGTCTCTCCCTTCGGGGGGATGCAACTTTTCTTGTCGTGTCCCCCGACACCGTCTCCGTCTGTGCTGAGGCCCTAATGGCGGAGCTGGCGGCCTCCAGCTTCCAGCGGCGGCGGCACGGCTTTCGGAGCTTCAGCGGCGACCTGGCTTCGGAGCTGTGGTGCTCCAGTGGCGTTCCGGCGGTGACCTGGTTTTCGGAGCTGCGGTGCTCCAGCGACGTTCCGGCGGCGACCTGGTTTTTGGAGCTGCGGTGCTCCAGCGACGGCCTGGCTTTCGGGGCTGCAGTGCTCCAGCGACTGCCTGGCTTTCGGGGCTGCGGTGCTCCTGTGGTGACCTGGCTTCCGGGGCTGCGGTGCTCCAGCGGCGACCTGGCTTCCGGGGCTGCGGTGCTCCAGCGGCGACCTGGCTTCGGGGATGCGGTGCTCCAGCGACATTCAAGCGGCGACCTGGCTTTCGGGGCTGTGGTGCTCCAGCGGCGACCTGGCTTCGGGGATGCGGTGCTCCAGCGAAGTTCCGGCGGCGGGGCCTGTGGCGGTATTCCGGCGTTCCGGCAACAGCGGTGGCGGCGGCCCGATTTAGGAGGCTCGGCCGTGGGCCTGGTGGACGGCAGCATCGGAGGCCTGGATCTCCTCAGCGCAGAGGGAGAATAAGAAGGGAAGAAGACAGAGACTCTAAGACTTCTGCCTTCCACCACTGTGAAGAGGTGTTTGGTGAACTCACTGTGGTGGATGTTAATTTTTGTGTTTATTGTGTGGTTTTGTTATTTTTATATATGTATGACTGCAGGCACGAAATTTCGTGCAGACCAAAAGGTCTGAATGACAATAAAGGCTATTCATTCATTCATTCATTCATACCGCTGCTTTGAAGATTGGCGCGCATGCAAACTGGCGGGGTTCTTCACGTAATCACCAACGTAACTCCTCATAAAATCAAGATCAAACTTCAAACTGGTAAGTTCTCGTTTAATCTTACTATTCTTCTGCCTTCTCCCATTAACCCATAACCATAGAGTTGTAGAGTCCATCAGCGAGGAAACAGGTCCTTCGGCCCAACTTGCAGTTGTTCCAGGCATCCCAAGCCGCTGAGAGGATTCTCCCAACTCCGGAACACCATCACCCGGCGAGAAGGGCCTGAAACATTGGGACCCGTAGTGCGACTGCGTTGGCTTCAATAGGCCCGACTATGGGTGGATATGGGGATGGGGACTGGACTTTGTGCCTTCCCTTACAGAGGGAACCATTGTGGGGGGATGTTTTTATGTTTAAATTTATTTATTATTGTAATGTTGTATTCTTTTTAATGCACTGCAATGGCAATCCGCATTTCACTACACCAATTGTGACAAATAAAGAACCTTTGAACCTATGAACCTTTGAACTTGCACACACAGGCCAACATGTCCCATCTACACTAGTCCCACCTGCCTGCATTTGACCAATATATCCCTCTAAACCTGTCCTATCAATGGACCTGTTTCTTAAAGGTTGTGATAGTCCCTGCCTCAACTACCTCCTCCGGCACCACGCCCACCACCCTTTGTGTGAAAAAGTTATCCATCAGGCTTCATATTAAATCTTTCCCCACCTAACCTTAGACCTTTCCCCGTATGGCGGGATTGTCATGTCTTGATAGAATGGAGTGGCGAAGCTTGTATACTCTGGAATTTAGAAGGATGAGAGGGGATCTTATTGAAATGTTTATGATCATTAAGGGTTTGGGCACGCTAGAGGCAGGAAACATGTTCCAGACATTGGGGGAGTCCAGAACAAGGGGCCACAGTTTAAGAATAAGCCATTTAGGATGGAGATGAGGAAAAACCTTTTCACACAGAGAGTTGTGAGTCTGTGGATTTCTCTGCCTCAGAGGGCGGTGGAGGCGGGTTCTCTGGAGAGAGAGCTAGATAGAGCTCGTAAAGATAGCGGAGTCAGGGGATATGGGGAGAAGGCAGGAACGGGGTATTGATTGTGGTTGATCAGCCATGATCACATTGAATGGTGGTGCTTCCTCGAGCAGCCAAATGGCCTGCTCCTGCACCTATTGTCTATTGTCTATTGTCTACTGTATGTCCTCTGGTTCTTAATTTCCTTACTCTGGGCAAGAGGCTCTATGCATCTTCCCAAAGGGCCTGATTCCTCAATGTCATACACTACGACTCTTGGACAGAATCAGTATCGGAATAGCGCTGAAACAGGCCCTACGTCCCACCGAGTCTGAACTGACCAGCGATCCCCACACATTAATACTATCCTACACACACTAGGGACAATTTTTCCATTTACACCTAGTCAATTAACCTACAAACCTGTACGTCTTTGGAGCGTGGGAGGAAACCAAAGGTCTTAGAGAAAATCCACGTGGTCACGGTCAGAACGTACAAACTCCATGCAGACAGCACCCGTAGTCGGGATCGAACTCGGGTCTCTGGTGCTGCAAGCGCTGTAAAGCAGCAACTCTACCGCTGCGCCACTGAGTTGAGGCAAAATGGTCAGGGAGAGGAAAGTATTAAACATGGTCATGTCCTTATGAGGGCATAAGTGATAGGAGCAGAATTAGGCCATTCGGCCCATCAAGTCTACTCCGCCATAGAATCATGACTGATCTATCTCACCCTCCTAACCCCATTCTCCTGCCATCTCCCTATAACCCCTGACAACCGCATCAGGCATCATCTCTGGGGAAAACTAATTGTGGACGCAACTCAGAATGTCCCACAAATCAACCCCCTTCTATTGACTCCATTTATACCTCACGCTGGGCAGTTGGTCAGTAAATTACTGAACAGGACTTGCTGACGCTCTAGAAGGCGTTGGTCAGGCCGCATTTGGAGTACTGTGAGCAAAGTAGGGCCTTATACCTGAGGAAGGATATGTTGGCTCTGGAGAGGGTCCAGAGGAGGTTTACAAGAATGAACTCAGGAATGAACGGGTTAGCATATGATGAGCGTTTGACAGCACTGGGCCTCTACTCGCTGGAGTGTAGCAGGTTGAGGGGGGACCTCATGAAACTTACAGAATAATGAAAGGCATAGAGTGGATGCGGAGAGGATGTTTCCACTGGTGGGAGAGTCTAGGACCAGAGGTAACAGCCTCAGAATTAATGGCCGCTCTTTTAGAAAAGAGGTGAGGAGGGACTTCTTTAGTCAGAGGGTAGTTAATCTGTGGAACTCATTGCCACAGAGGGCTGTGGAGGCCAAGTCAGTGGATATTTTTAAGGCAGAGATAGACACATTTTTGATTCGAACGGGTGTCAAGGGTTATGGGTGAAAGGCAGAAAAATGGGATTTGGAGGCAAGAGATGGTGGATTAGACTCGATGGGCCGAATGGCCTAATTCTACTCCTGTAATATGTGAACTTGTTTCTTACATCCTTTCACATCCAACATCAGTAATCTTTACACCATCAGGCAAAGCGAAGCAATAGATCTACTCTTTACCCACAGAGCTGTGAAATGGATGGCTTTAATTTCCTCCATGCCATACCCTACGCACACTGATTAACAAGTGTTCATCAATTTCCCTTGGCCTCACTTAGTGTAGCCCTGAGCTTGTTTTAAAGTAGAGATGGTTGATGACTTGATTTAAAAAAAAACTCCCAAATGGGAATTTGCGTGAATGCATAAGGAAGTTTGCGAAACAAAAATAAACTCAGCAGAAATTCAAGTCATGTTTAAAATAACTTTATTTTCAAACTACCTACTGTGTTTTGCTCTCTTCTCCAAAACCATTAATAACAAATTTGCTTCTCAACCTTGATGTTCGGATGCACAGCTGTTCACGTATTGATCAGTAACACAGTGGATTTAACGATCTGGACAACCAACTTCAATTGCAACCATGCATAAGAAGGAACTGCAGATGCTGGTTTAAACCATAGGTAGACACAAAAGGCTGGAGTAAATCAGCGGGACAGGCAGGATCTCTGGAGGAAACGAATCGTGAACGCAGCCCAGACCATCACATAAACCAACCTCCTCTCTATTGAAGGTGGACGAAAATGCTGGAGAAACTCAGCAGGTGAGGCAACATCTATGGAGCGAAGGAAATAGGCAACGTTTTGGGCCGAAACCCTTCTTCGGGTTTCAGCCCGAAACGTTGCCTATTTCCTTTGCTCCATAGATGCAGCCTCACCCGCTGAGTTTCTCCAGCATTTTTGTCTACCTTCGATTTTCCAACATTTGCAGTTCCTTCTTAAACACTCCCCTCTGTTAACTCCATTTATACCTCGTGCTGCCTTGACAAGGCCAGCAGCATAATCAAGGACGAGTTGCACCCCGGCCACTCCGTCTTCTCCCCTCTCCTATCAGGCACGAGGTACAGAAGTGTGAAAATGCACATCTCCAGATTCTCACCAGCTGTTATCGGGCAACTGAATTATCCTACCGTAACCAGAGAGCAGTGCTGAACTATTATTTACCTCACGTGGTGACCCTTGGACTTTCATTGATCGGACTTTGCTAGCTTAACCTTGCACTAAAAGATATCACTTTATCAAGTATCTATATACTGTAATGGTTCGATTGTAATCATGTATTGTCTTCCTGCTGACTGCATATCACACGACAAAAGCTTTTCACTGTACCTCAGTACATGCGACAATAAACTACACTAAACTAAGGAGTAGGTGACGTTTCGGGTCGAGACCCCTCTTCAGGCTGAGTGTCAGGGGAAAGGGAAACAAGATATATGGACGATGATTATAAAGAAATATAGAACAAATGAATGAAAGAGATATAAAAAAAGTAATGATGTTGAAGGAAATGGTCCATTTTGCTGTGGGCTAGAAGTTGACGAGTTATACAGACGATGAAACTCACCAGAATGACAGTGAAACGAATACGGGGGTTACACAAAAAGCTGGAGAAACTCAGCGGGTGCAGCAGCATCTAAGGAGCGAAGGAGATAGGCGACGTTTCGGGTTGAGACCCTTCTTCAGACTGGTCAGGGATCAGGGAAACGAGAGATATAGACAGTGATGTGGAGAGATAAAGAACAATGAATGAAAGATATGCAAAAAAGTATTGATGATAAAGGAAACAGGCCATTGTAAGCTGTTTGTAGTGTGAAAATGAGAAGCTAGTGCGACTTGGGTGGGGGAGATAGAGAGAGAAGGAATGTCAGGGCCCGAAGGCTGAGGGAGAGGTGGGGAGGGGGAGGAGGCAGCCTGGGTTAACAGAATTGGGAAAATTCAATGTTTAAGCCCAGAGGATGCAGACTCCCCAAGCGGAATATGAGGTGCTGTTCCTCCAACTTGCGGTGTTGCTCACTCTGGCCGTGGAGGAGGCCCAGGACCGAGAGGTCGGATACGGAATGGGAGGGGGAGTTGAAGTGCTGAGCCACCGGGAGGTCGGGTTGGTTATTGCGGACCGAGCGGAGGTGTTTGGCGAAACGATCGCCCAGCCTCCGCTTGGTCTCACTGATGTAGATCAGCTGGCATCTGGAGCAACGGATGCAGTAGATGAGGTTGGAGGAGGTGCAGGTGAACCTCTGTCAGACTTGGAAGGACTGCTTGGGTCCCTGAAAGGAGTGGATGGGGGAGGTGAAGGGACAAGTGTAGCATCTCTTGCGGTTGCAAGGAAAAGTGCCCGGGGAAGGGGCGGAGCGGGAGGGAAGGGAAGTATTGACAAGGGAGTTGCGGAGGGAGTGGTCTTTGCAGAAGGCAGACGGGGGGGAGATGGGAAGATGTGGCGAGTGGAGGGGTCACGTTGGAGATAGCGAAACTGGCGGAGGACTATCTGTTGTATGCGCCGGCTGGTGGGGTGAAAGGTGAGGACCAGGACTCTTCCCTTGTTGTGAGTGGGGGAATGGGGAGAGAGGGCAGTGTTGCAGGGTATGGAGGAGACCCTGGTGCGAGCCTCATCTATAGTGGGGGAGGGGAAACCCCGTTCTCTGAAGAACGAGGACATTTGTGATGACCTCTTGTGGAACACCTCATCCTGGGAGCAGATGTGGCGTAGACGGAGGAATTGGGAATAGGGGATGGAGTCCTTACAGGTAGCAGGGTGGGAGGAAGAGTAGTCCAGGTAGCTGTGAGAGTCAGTTGGTTTGTAGTGGATGTCAGTCAGGAGTATATCACCTGCAATAGAGATGGTGAGGTCAAGGAATGGTAGGGAAATGTCGGAAATGGTCCAAGTGTATTTGAGTGCCGGATGGAAGTTGGTGGTGAAATGGATGAAGTCAGTCAGTTGTGTGTGGGTGCAGGAGGTGACACCAAAGCAGTTGTCAATGTAACGGAGGTAAAGGTCGGGGCTGGGTACCTGGTACGCCGAGAACAAAGATTGTTCGACGTGCCCGACAAAGAGGCAGGCGTAGCTAGGGCCCATGCGTGTGCCCATAGCTACGCCTTGTGTTTGGAGGAAATGGGAGGACAATGACTTGGGTGGGGGAGGGACAGAAAGAGAGGGGATGCACGGGTTACTGGAAGTTAGAAAAATCAATATTCATGCCACTGGGTTGTAAGCTGCCCAAGCACAGCCATGGCAGATGTGCAATATAAATTTGGATCAATAATAGTTTTTTTGTTAAAAACAAAGGTTATTATTAATGCCGAATACTTGCCAAATGTTACCAAAGTCCATTAAAAATCTGCCAGCACCGTTCTAGATCGAAGCAATGACCAAGAAAGCACACCAACACTTCTACTTCCTTAGAAGGCTTAGGAAATTCTCAACAAACCCTCACCAACTTCTACAGATGTGTCAGAGAAAGCATCCTATTGAGGTGCAACACAGCAAGGTTTGGGAAAAGCTCCACCCAAGACAGCAATAAATTGCAGAGAATTGTGGACGCAGCCCCGACCATCACACAAACCAACCTCCCTTCAAATGACTCCAATTATACCTCACGCTGCCTCGGCAAGGCCAGCAGCATAAACAAGGACAAGTTTCACTCCAGTCTTCAGAGCTACAGGTGTTTGAAAATGCCCACCTCCAGAATCAGGGACAGTTTCTTCCCAGCTGCTATCGGGCAATTGAACAGTCCTTTTACCAACTAGGGAGCAGTCCTGACCTCCCATTTACCACCAGAAAGTAACATTGTTACAAAACCTACTATCAGCAGCGCTATATATCTGCCACTGCCTGTGCATGCGATTACAGAGGCTTTGGGGGGGGGGGATTGAAATGTAGGTTTGTAGGTTTAAAAAAAAAATTTGCTGGACGTTTTAATCCCTGCATTGAAGTTAAACGACTTCTAATGCCTTCAACGCCTTCAACATCACGGATCGCAATATCAGGACAAAACAAAAGGTATGTTGTTTATTTAACATATTATCTTGCTTTTTGGTGTGGCTTCATTTTAATCTTATGATGCAAAAAATTTTATTTAGGCCCCCATACGAATTGGCCTTGTCTTGCCTGTCGATATGGGCTTAACATTTATGGCAACGGCAACATTCCAATCGATCACATTCCAGAAACATCCACTCTCAAGATAATCAAATGTATTATTTTTTTGCACAATCATGCCATAAGGAAATCTAAATCATCTATATTTTGTGTTATTGTCTATCCATGATCAATATTTCCATACAAAATATCCACAGTACAGTTTTAGTCAGATGTATTGTGCAAAAAAAATGATTTTGATTATCTTGAGAGTGGATATTTCTGGATTAATTTATGGGAATTAAACATTAAATTCCCTCCATTTGGCATATACATTCATGACAAAGTGAGATTTAAAAATCATGTTATATTGTGAATTCTTGTGTGAATGGGATCAGTTTGTTATTTGTTATTTGGATACTTAGGCTGTTCAAAAATTGTAGCCTTAACTGGACTCTACTGGATTTTATCTTTTCACAGTCACAGTGGTGCAGTTGTAGAGTCACTGCCTTAAGCCCCTGTCCCACTTAGGAGAACTAAACAGCAACCTCTGGTGACCTTGCCCGCCACCAAAGGTTTCCATGAGGTCACCCGAGGTTTTGGTCACTCTCCATGGTCAAAAGTGGTTTCCGCGTGATCGAGGCTTCATGTAGGTTGCTGCTATTTTTTCACCATGATTAAATCCATCATCAACTAAAAATAGGTTGCAGTTTTAAAAATCGGTAATTTTTTAGTCACAGGTCCAGTCAAAGCCAGTTTTCTTCATAGTTGAGGAAGGTTTTCAACATATGCGTGGGATGTGGTAGGAGGTTGCAGGCCATCTCGACCTTGATTTTTTTTTGGGTGGCGGGCAGGTCACCAGAGGTTGCTGTTTAGGTCTCCCAAGTGTGACAGGGCTTCACAGCGAATGCAGACATGGGTTCGATCCCAAATTGCGGGTGCTGTCTGTACAGAGTTTGTACGTTCTCCTGGTGACCTGCATGGGTTTTATCCGAGATGTTCGGCTTCCTCCCACATTCCAAAGGCGTACAGGTTTGTAGGTTAATTGGCTTGGTAAATGTAAAAATTGTCCCTATTGGGTGTAGGATAGCTTTAATGTGTGCGGATTGCTGGTCGGCGTGGACCCGGTGAGCCGTAGGGCCTGTTTTCGTGCTCTACCTCTAAAACTAAAACTGACCCTTTCTCCTGTACCTCAAGTCACAATAATAAACTAAACTAAATTAAAAAATAAATATACACAAATGAAATTCATATTCAAGTTTGTGAATTCCAAGCGAGAATCGGGTAGAACTGCAGCATTACCTCCCATCTTCTATACTCAACGCTCTGATCAAATATATCAGGGTGGTGAATCTGTGGAATTCTTCACCACAGAAAGTTGTGGAGGTCACGTGAGTGGATGTTTTTAAGGCAGAGATTGGTAGATGCTTGATTAGTACGGGTGTCAGAGGGAGAGATAGATCAGCCATGATTGAATGGCGGAGTAGACTTGATGTGTCGAATGGCCAAATCTACTCCTTACACTTGTGATCCTATGACCAATAGGTTGTAACATCCCTTCAGCATCTTTCCTGTTAAGTCCCCTTAGATACTGGAGTAAGTGCCAGCCATGTTGTCCACTGAGCCGCCTCTCTTTGGGTTATCATGGCTCATCTTGGTCGCCTAAATATAGGAAGGATGTCAACAAAATAGAGAGAGTACAGAGGAGATTTACTAGAATGTTGCCTGGGTTCCAGCAACTAAGTTACAGAGAAAGGTTGAACAAGTTAGGTCTTTATTCTTTGGAGCGCAGAAGGTTGAGGGCGACTTGATTGAGGTCTTTAAAATGATGAAAGGGATATACAGAGTTGACGTGGATAAGCTTTTCCAATTGAGGGTAGGGAAGATTCAAACAAGAGGGCATGACATGAGAATTAAGGGTCAGAAGTTTAGGGGTAACATGAGGGGGAACTTCTTTACTCAGAGAGTGGTGGCTGTGTGGAATGATCTTCCAGCAGAAGTGGTGGAGGCAGGATCGATTTTAACATTTAAAAGTAAAGTGGATAGGTATATGGACGGGAAGGGAATGGAGGGGTATGGTCTGAGTGCAGGTAGATGGGACTAGGGGAAAATAAATGGTCGGCACGGACTGGAAGGGCCGAGAAGGCCTGTTTCCGTGCTGTAATTATTATATGGTTATATGGTTATCCTCCAGTCATAGATTAATACTGCACAGAAACTGGCCCTTCAGCCCAACTCTTCCATGCCGACCTGAATGCCCCATCTAAGCTACACCTATCTGCCTGCCTTTGGTCCATATCCCTCTAAACATTTCCTATCCATGTATCTGTCCAAGTGTCTATTAGATGTTGGGTGTAGAAAGGAACTGCAGATGCTGGTTTGAACCGAAGATAGACACAAAATGATCTCAACCTGAAAAACGTCACCCTTTCCTTCTCTCCAGAGATGTTGCCTGTCCCGCTGAGTTACTCCAGCATTTTGTGTCTACATCCTCTGCCTGATCCAGTTGGGCTTCTAGTCACCGAGGAGAAAGGGACATAATTAAACATTGGGGACTGACCTAAAAAAATAGTTCCTCCCATCAGGGAATGGAAACCTTCCGAACCCTCTCCTTCAGTGAGCTGTGACCACAAGACACTGTTTTGGGATATTACAATTTTGAGCATATGATGAGTGTTTGACAGCACTGGGCCTCTACTTGCTGAAGGGTGAGGAGGGACCTCATTAAAATTTACAGAATAATGAAAGACATAAATAGAGTGGATGTGGAAAGGATGTTTCCACTGGTGGGAGAGCCTAGGACCAGAGGTCACAGCCTCAGAATTAAAGGGCGCTCTTTTAGGAAGGAGGTGAGGAGGAACTTCTTTAGTCAGAGGGTGGTTAGATCTGTGGAACTCATTGCCGCAGATGGCTGTGGAGGCCAAGTCAGTGGATATTTTTACAGGCAGCGACAGACAAATTCTTGATTAGAACAGGAGTCAAGGGTTATGGGTGGAAGGCAGGAAAATGGGATTAGGAGACAGAAATCAGCCATGGTCGAATGGCGGAATGGATTTGATGGGCCGAATGGCCTAATTCTACTGCTATAACTTGTGAACTTGTGAATTAAGTGATTTAATGGAGATGTCAATAGATTGAATTTCAGGTCAAGGTATGCCCATGATATTAATGAAATGTTCAACAGTCTCTGCCTGCTAATGCTCTTATTTAGTATTCAATGCTTTTCGCCTTCATTCTCATTCATATCAGCTTAATCTCACTTTCAAATTTGCGTTCATCTGTATGTCAATTCTGTTTCAAATCTTAACATTTCTGACCTTGTATCTTCAGGTTAACCCTTGATAAAGGGAAAGAATGCATTCAAAAAGATTTTGCTGCTTCTGCCAGTGAATGAAGTCTTGCATGGTTGGAAAGGTTATACATTGGAGCAGATTACTCTGTGGCTTCTTAAGAGGGTCAGAGGTGCATAAGTTCATAAGTGATAGGAGCAGAATTAGGCCATTCAGTCCATCAAGTCTAATCCGCCATTGAATCATGCCTGATCTATCTCTCCCTCTCAACCCCATTCTCCTGCCTTCTCCCCATATCTGCTGACACCCGTACTAATCTATCTCTGCCTTAAAGATATCCATTCACGGCCTCCACAGCAATTCTGTGGCAATGAATTCCACCCTCTCACTAAATAAATTCCTCCTCATCTCCTTCCTAAAGGAACATCCTATTATTCTGATGCTATGACCTCAAGTCCTAGACTCTCCCACATCCGCTTTATCCAAACGTTTCACTATTCGGTAAGTTTCAATGAGGTGTCCCCTCATCCTTCTAAACTACAGAGAGTACAGGCCCAGTGCCGTCAAATGCTCATGGTATGTTAACGCAAACATTCCTGTGATCATTCTCTTAATCCTCCTCTAGACCCTCTCCGATGCCAGCACATCCTTGCTCAGGTAGGAAAGGTCAACTGCAAAAGCTAATTAGAACAGGTGAGGGAGCACTTTCTGGCAAGTACTCAGAATCTGAAACACTGGCGCAAGTCCTGGTGTTGTAAAAGTGTTTAGCTGTGCTCGAAGAAAATACCAAGAGTGAGCCCATGATACTCATACAAGTTTGCTTTCTTAAATCCCATCCAATTTGAAGGAATTGTTTGTTTTTTCTTATTTTCCTTTCAAACACACAGAAGTGCCCTTGAATGAGTTTCTCAGCCATCTCAGAGGACAATCAAGAGTCAACCACATTGTTATTGATCGCACGATGACTGGTCTGGTAAAGACAGCAGAAGGACAATAATGAACAGAATGGGATTTTAATCACAACCTCGCTTGATGATCACCATTACTGATTTGCACTATTAGAGCTGCTGCCTCACAGCGCCAGAGACACGGGTTCGATCTTGACCACAGGCGCTGTCTGTACGGAGTTTGTACGTTCTCCCCGTGACATGCGTGGGTTTTCTCCAGCAGCTCCAGTTTCCTCCCACACTCCAAAGATGAGCAGATTTGTCGGCTAATTGTAAATTGTAGTAAAATTCTAAATTATCCCTAGTTGTGTAGGATAGTGTTAGTGTGAGAGGATCGCTGGTCGGCGCAGATTTGGAGGGCCGAAAGGCCTGTTTCTGCGCTGTATCTCTAAACGAAGCGTAACTAAACTAAACTCACAGACCATTAGGCCAGCTTAGTTGTATTAGAACTGTGCCACCATTCCTTAAAAATTTGAAAGAAAATTCTTCAAATTTTCTGTTTAATACATGTGGGAAAATTAAATAGTTCTGTTCAGCTACACAGACCATCAGAGGCTGGAGATGCTGCCCAGTTTTCCAAATGGTGTTTCCAATCTATCTAGGATAGTGTGTAGGATGGTGCTAGTGTGTGGGGTGATTGCTGGTCTTCTTTGGTAGGCAATAGTATTCAAGCCAGTTACTGTCACTGATTACATAAATGATTTTTGAAGCAAACTATTCCTCCACTGTATGTCAGTGAGGTTTATTTAAGGCATCCCACCATTAAGTGTCTGACAATTATTCCACATGTCTTAGTAAAACACAGGTGATCCCTTTGTCATCCCTCAAGGACACCTTGAAGAAACAACAACAGCCACAAAATAACATTTTTCATTAACCTATCATGGTTTAAAGAATGAGGCGAATGAATATTAAATTGAATTGGAATCATTTTGGGTCATAGCCTAATGCAAGTCTCCATCTGAGGTAAGTCTCTTCTGATTGAAACCAAAGGCAAGTCTGTCCTTGCAATTATGGATTAGGTCTAGATCGTTACCCGCTGTCTTCAGACTTTAGACATACAGCACGGAAACAGCCCACCGAGCCCGCACCGACCAGCGATCCCCCTCTACACTGGCCCTATCCTATACACACAAGGGACACTTTACAATGTTTTGCAGAAGCTAATTAACCTGCAAACCTGCACGTTTTTGCAGTGTGGGAGGAAACCGGAGCACCGGGAGAAAACCCACGCGGTCACCGGGAGAACGCCCACAAACTCCATAAAAACAGCAACCGTAATCAGGATCGAACCCGGGGTCTCTGGCACTGGTAAGGCAGCAACACTAACACTGCGCCACCGTGCCACCCTGATGAGCCACATGTTGTTTCCGAACTCAAGGCAAAAAAGAAGAACCTCTCTGTCATAACGTGTGTGCGTGTAACATTAACCCTCATAGTTCTGCACGTACGGAGACACTCCCTGTGGATGCCCGGCTAGAATTTCAGCCTCAGTTCGTCCCGCTAAACACATTATTTAAAGGGTCTGAAGAAGGGTCTCGACCCGATACGTCGCCTATCTCCTTCGCTCCTTAGATGCCGCTGAGTTTCTCCAGCCTTTTGTGTAACCCTCGATTCTCCAGCATCTGCAGTTCCTTCTTTAAAACATTATTTAACCACTGCTGTGTGTTCTACATCATTTCCGTTTATTAACATGTATTTAGTGTTTGCAATCCACCAGCATTTACTGCCCAACATCCATTATCTGTTGCGGAGATAATGGTCCCAAACGTCTCAGAGGGTTTAAAGACAGTCTAGCACATTGGCAGAGTCAAGATGCCAATGGAAATCAGACCAGTTAAAGATAGAAACATAGAAACATAGACAATAGGTGCAGGAGTAGGCCATTCGGCCCTTCGAGCCTGCACTGCCATTCAATATGATCATGGCTGATCATCCAACTCAGTATCCTGTACCTGCCTTCTCTCCATACCCCCTGATCCCTTTAGACACAAGGACCACATCTAACTCCCTCTTAAATATAGCCAACGAACTGGCCTCAACTACCTTCTGTGACAGAGAATTCCAGAGACTCACCACTCTCTGTGTGATGGTGGATTCTTCTCCTGAAGGGCATTAGAGGAGGACATTTCCTCTTCCGAACTGGTTTTAACTACAATCCACTGTTGATATTGTGATCATCAATCAGCTGTTCCTCTTTTCCCAAATGTATTAGGTAACCAATTTAAATTCACAGCTGGCATAGTGAGATTTGAACTCGGGACTCTAACAGATTAATCCAGCCCCCTGGTTAATTATCTGTTGCTCTGCCAGCAACGTTTATAAAAAAACATAAGGTGTTTAACACCATTGATCAGGGATAAACTTCAAGACATTTGTAGAATAAAATCCAAACTTGAACCCCTCGTCCGCAACTAGGGGCTCAGTGGTATTGCTGCCTTACAGCGCTCGCAGCACCGGAGACCCGGGCTCGATCCCGACTACGGGTGCTGTCTGTACGGAGTTTGTACGTTCTCCCAGTGACCCGCGTGGTTAATTGGCTTGGGTGTAAGTGTAAATTGCTGCTTGTGTGTGGAGGATAGCACCAGTGTGCGGGGATCGCCGGTCGGTGCGGACTCGGTCGGCCGAAGGGCCTGCTTCCACGCTGTATCCCTGAACCAAACTAATCACCAAGAGCATCATTTGAAATCAAGTGGCAGAAAGGAACAATTCAAGGAATTAACTTTATCATCGACTTTAGGAGCTCACAGGGTGATGACTATGATCCAGTCTTCAACAACGGGGACAGAGTGGAGAGAGTGTCCAGCTTCAGGTTTCTGGGCACACACATTTCAAAGGACCTCACGTGGTCCAGCAACGCCACTACACTGGTCAAGAAAGCTCAGCAACGGCTATTTTTCCTGAGTATGCTGAAAAAAAGCTGGTCTGCCCCAACAGATGCTGGTGACTTTCTACCACTGCACCCACAGAGAGCATCCCAACATGCTGCATCTCTGTGTGGTATCTTAGTTGCACAGCAGCGGATAGGAGACCTATTCAGCGGGCCGTCTCCAGAGCACAGAAGATCATTGGGATACAGCTACCAGCCCTGGAGGACATCTACAACACACGCTGCCTCAAAAAAGCTATCAGCATCTGTAAGGACTCCACAAGCACCCATGCTACTGTCTGTTTAAACTTCTTCCATCTGGCAGACGTTATAAGGCCTTTTACGCCTGCACCTCCAGACCGAGAAATAGATTTATCCCTTGAGCTACAACTGCACTGAATCAGTCGGCTAAGCGCCGCCTGCCCCCCATAATCTGTCTTTGCCCCCATAATCAACTGGCACAACTGACCGATCTCAACAGTGTTACTGATTTGATCCATGTCTGGTTTTGCTGCTGATGACCTGATCTATAATCGATGTCAGGTTTTCCACACCACCACCACCACCTTGTGGCATGCGGGCAGCCAGGTTGTTTATTAGTTTTAACTTACTATGTAGTTAAACTGATGTCGTTTTGGAGCCTGCAGTACTCATCTCGATGGTCTCTGTATGTATACTAATTAAAGTACTTGTTATGATATATACTGACTCTGTATCATAAGCACTTTGTGACAGCTGCTGTAATTTTTAACCTCAGTGCGCATGGACCTATTTGTACTTTTACCTTATTTATTTATTTTATAGCATCGATATGGTGGTCGCAATCTTAATATCGTTGTTCTTGTACAATGACAATAAGGATATATTATTATTATTAAAATTATTATTATAGGAGAGGGAAAACTGATTTAAAACCTCCACTGCTTGTGGCCACATCCAGTCATGGAAAAGGCTCCAGGAGGAAACCTCAAGAAAATCCGGAGTCGGAGCCCCTAAGGCAGTTTGTTGTTGTCTACAAACTCGCTCTGGCAGCTCCTGCGACGGCGCTGGTGCCAAACGGTAACAGCCCTGCTGTTCCTTTGGATCGATCAGCGACGTGGAGAGGGGGGGACATGCTGCATGGGCAACAGCCTGTCCTCCATATGACATCGCCCAGGCTTGCATCCGACCAGGAGGCATCACCCATGGTCAGTCATGACCGAGAGGGGCCTACATAGTATTATTATTAAAAATTACAATAGGATATGATGTAACATTTTTTTAAAGTAACACAACCTTCTGATGGAATTACTGCAGAAATGATATTGGTGCAAAATCCTATTGCATCATCAAAGTGGATAGCTATGGAGATAAATTATGGCAAAGCTCCCTCTTCTCTCCAGAATATAGATGCTAGCAACAAACTTCATTTTCTTGTTTTGGTTTACGAAAGCTGAAGGTGAGAGAGTGAGCAAACATTTAACACAAGACAAATAAATGGAAGCCCATGCACCATAAGTGTGACGCATGTTTGATTTATGCATTTTTGGAATAACACGATTGTTCATTTAATACAACAAGCCTGATTTAAGCGCTCGTATTTTTTTGAATGCGGTACTCAAATTTACACCTGGCAGAATAACCGTGCATATGGGGTCAAGGAAAGAGCGTTCACATCGCACTCCTGTTTCCACTAATCTTTCCACCTCCATGCACAAGAAGCACAAGACAGACACCATTGCATGCAGACGCCGAGAAGTGTGTTCAGCTCTGGCTGAACAACTTCTAATCTTGTGTGTGGACTCGACAAGAAGACCATATATATGTTTCTTAAGATCATGAGTGATAGGAGCAGAATTAGGCCATTCGGCCCATCAAGCCTACTCCGCCATTCAATCATGGCTGATCTATCTCTCCCTCCCAACCCCATTCCCCTGCCTTCTTCCCATGACCCTTGACACCCGCACTAATCAAGAATCTATCCATCACTGCCTTAAAAACACCCATTGACTTGTTTAATGTTTAATTGTGAGTTTTTGAATTAAGCACTGCATTTCAATAATGCAAACCACCCCGTAGAAAATGTGAGGTGCCTGTTGAAGCAAGACCAGGCAGACTGATTGGAATAGTTTTTATTTACAGAAAAACTAAACTAAAACTCGTGAAAACCGCTGAGCTTACAAAACACAGCTTCTGTCGATGGGAGGAACGCTGATAACTGACTAAAAGCCCGTGAACAAACAACCGCGGTCACGTGACCGTGCCGACCAATGACGAGTGTTCTGAGTTCCGAGCCCCACCACTGGGTGCCGCTACACTGTACTTCAAACGGGTTAACGTTGATATTTGATTTGCTTTTCAATGATCGATGGGCAGTTATTTAATCAAGCTTCCTACCCAAATGCTGTCTTCTTGACGATACTGCTTCCAGTTCCTTCCGGTATCACTGAACATGAGCAGGTAGCGCGTCACCCAGTCTGAGCTTCCGTAGCGACCCTGGGTGGCAATAGCAGTCATCTCCGTTCTCTCCCCCAGATCTATCTGCAACCACTGGTGCTTGTTGGACTCCAAAGGCGACCACCCACCAGCACCTTCAAAGAGTCAAAGAGATAAAACAGTTGAGAGTTAAAACACAAAATGGAAGCACATGTGAAAATAATCTGCTCGACTATTCTTCACGTTGCCTCGGCATAATCAAGGGCCATGTCTCACCCCGGTCGGTCACTCCCTCTTCTCCCCTCTCCCATCAGGCAAAAGGTGCAGAATTGTGAAAACGCACACCTCCAGATTCGGGGACAGTTTCTTCCCAGCTGTTACCAGGCAGCAGAACCGTCCTCTCACCAGTTTGCCGGAAGGAACTGCAGGTGCTGGTTTAAATCGAAGATAGGCACAAAATGCTGGAGTAACTCAGCGGAACAGGCAGCTTCTCTGGAGAGAAGGTGAGAGGATGGGTGACGTTTCCGATCGAGACCCTTGTTCAGTCTGAAGAAGGGTCACGACCCGAAACGTCACCCATCCTCTCACCAGCTCGAGAGCAGAACTGACCTCCTATCTACTCACTGGAGATCTTTAAACCATCTGTAAATGGACTTTATCTGGCACTAAATGTTGTACCTTGTACGCTGATCCGTACACTGTGGATGGCTTGATTGCAGTCACGTATAGTCTTTTCCTTGACCAGATAGTACGCAACAAAACACTTTTCACTGTACCTCGGTACATGTGATAATAATAAACTAGACTAAAGGAAACTAACCCCTTGTCAAATCCTGATTTAATATCTGGTTATGAGATATGGCTAGTGGTTTTATAGCATCGTGGAGCAGTACAACAGAGAAACAGGATTCTCCAGAAAATGTCCATATTGAACATGATGCTACGGTAAACTGGTCTCATCTGCCTGCACATGATCCACATCCCTCCATCTCCTTCATATCCATGTACTTATCTAGTAACTGCCTCTTCTGATCTTAAAAGACATTTAAAAAACAAGGGGTGGCACAGAGGTGCAGCGGTAAAGTTGCTGCTTTACAGCGCTAGAAACCTGGTTCGGTCCTGACCACGCCTGCAATCTGTACGGAGTTTGGACGTTATGGGAAGAAGGCAGAGGAATGCCATTGAGAGGGAACGATCAATCAGCAATGATCGAATAGCAGAGTAGTTTTGAATTACGGTCAGTTTCCATTTAGATTGACTACCGAAAGTTTTACTTATTTAGGTATTAAGATCACCAAGAAACACAAAGATGTATTTAAAGCCAATGTTATGCCTTTAATTGACCATATTAAACATCAGTTTACTAAATGGTCACCAATGTCCTTATCCCTAATTGGCCGAATCAATGCTATTAAAATGTTTATTTTACCTAAATTTCTGTATTTATTTCAGACGATACCAATTTTTATTGCCAAATCTTTCCTTGACATTATAGACTACAAAATGTCTTCATATATACGGCAGAATAAAAATCCCAGTAAAAAGTAAAAAACATTTACAGGAATTTTAAAAAATGGCGGTTTGACATTGCCGAACCTTGGATTTTACTATTGGGCAGTCAATGTTCGTTATTTAACATTTAACAAAATATTTAGAAGATACCCAATGCCCAGGATGGATAAACCTTGAACGTGATTCCTTACAAGGGCTATCATTGGCCACTATTCTAGGGGCCTCGTTACCTTTCTCAATTACGAGATTGAATAAATATATGACTAACCCAATAATAGGACATACGTTCCGAAAATGGTTTCAATTTTTTGGACTAAATGATTTTATCTTATCGAGTCCTATTTCATCCAATTTTCTCTTCCAACCATCTAGTACTGATCAAGTCTTTTTGTTATGGAAAAGGAAGGGTTTAGTAGCTTTTCGTGATTTGACTTTGCAGGGTTGTTTTATGTCTTTCGAACAACTCTCCAATGAGTATAACTTACCTAATTCACACTTTTTTAGATATTTACAAATTAGACACTTTTTGAAGGCTACCCTACCCCTTTTTCCGTTACCACATCAGACCGAAATTTTGGAAAAAAAATTATAGCTAAACCGGTATCAGAAAGGATTAATAATGAATATTTATGAGGTGATTTTGAAATTACAAATAGATACATTTGATAAAATTAAGAATGACTGGGAAAGAGAACTCCAAACTTCTTTATCTGTAGAGAAATGGGAGAGGATTCTTCAATTAGTCAATACCTCTTCAATGTGTGCAAAACACGCTTTGATACAATTCACGGTAGTTCACAGAGCTCATATGTCAAAAGATAAGTTGGCTCATTTTTATGGTCATATAAACCCTACCTGTGACAGATGTAACTCTGAAGTGGCCTCTCTGACACATATGTTTTGGTCCTGCCCACTTTTGGACAAATATTGGACTATTTCTGTAGTCTTCGGTATTGATTTACAACCTCATCCTATTACTGCAATTTTTGGGCTACCAATGTTAGATGCTAGTCATTTGTCCCACTCCGCCCACCGGTTGATTGCTTTTACCACATTAATTGCCAGAAGATCTATTTTATTTAATGGAAAGACTCCAACCCTCCGACCACGCTCCAGTGGTATTCTGAAACGATATCATGTTTAAATTTAGAAAAAATTAGGAGCGACATTGTTGAACCCTCGGTTAAATTTGATAGGAGTTGGGGAAGCTTTATTCAATATTTTCACACAATATAAATCCCTCTACAACAGTTATAATAATGTTTTACCTTTATACGGTGTAACGGATTTGATGACAAACAGGGGTCTAAATTGTTGACATTTTTTGCAGCCCAGATTCTGTTTTATTTTGTTTTGCTTATTTTAGTTTAAGGGGTTTTGTTTTTCTCTTTTCTTTTTTTTTCTTTTTTTCCTTTTGTTTTTATATACACAAGTTCTCTTGTTCTCTTGTATTTGAAAAATTAATAAAAAGATTTTAAAAGGAAGAAAGAAAGAATGTGGCTATTCGTCCCCATTCTGTCTACGCCACCATTTAATCATGGCTGATCTATCTTTCACACTCAACTCTATTCTCATTCCCATAACCCCTGACATCCTTACGTTGCCACAAATTGAGGGCGTGAGCTTCAGGAAGATGTTGGGCAGGCCCTATTGTATTCAATAGACAATAGACAATGGGTGCAGGAGTAGGCCCTTCCAGTCAGCACCGCCATTCACTGTGAGCATGGCTGATCATCCACAATCAGTACCCCGTTCCTGCCTTCTCTGCATATCCCTTGACTCTGCTATCTTTAAGAGCTCTGTCTAATGCTCTTTTGAAAGCTTCCAGAGAATTGGCCTCCACTGCCTTCTGAAGCAGAGAATTCTACAGATTCCCAACTCTCTGGGTGAAAAAGTTTTTTGTCATTTCAAATGGCCAACCCGTTATTCTTGAACTGTGGCCCCTGGTTCTGGACTCCCCCAACATCGGGAACATGTTTCCTGCCTCTAGCGTGTCCAATCCCTTAATAATCTTATATGTTTCAATAAGATCCCCTCTCATCCTTCCATAATTCCAGAGTATACAAGCCCAGTCGCTCCATTCTTTCAACATATGACAGTCCCGCCAACCCGGGAATTAGCCTAGTAAACCTACGCTGCAATCCCTAAAATAGCAAGAATGTACTTCCTCAAATTTGAAGACCAAAACTGCACACAATACTCCAAGTGTGGTCTCACTAGAGCCATGTACAACTGCAGAAGGACCTCTTTGCTCCTGTACTCAACTCCTCTTGTTATGAAGGCCAACATGCCATTCACTGTCTTCACTGCCTGCTGTACCTGCATGCTTACTTGCATGCTTTTTTGGAGCATAGGAGGCTGGGGGTTATTTTGTAGAGATATACGAAATCATGAATGGAATAGATGGGGTGAATGCACTCAGTATTTTATCCAGGGAAGGGGGATTAAGAACTAGAGGACACAGGTTTAAGTTGAGAGGAGAAAGATTTGATAGTTACCCGAGGAAATATTATTTCTCATAGAGGGTGGTGGGCATATAGAACGAGCTTCCAGAGGAGCTTGGGGCTGCACAGTGATGGTAGAGTTGCCGACTTACAATGCCAGAGTTCCAGGTTCAATTCCAACTACGGGTACTGTCTGTACAAAGTTTGTATGTTCTCCCTGTGACCGCGTGGGTTTTCTCTGGGTGCTCTGGTTTTCTCCCACACTCCAAAGACATACGGGTTTGTAGGTTAATTGGCTTGGGTGAATATTTGTAAATTGTCTCTAGTGCATGTAGGATAGTGCTACAGCTAGTCGGCATGCACTCGATGGGCCGATGGGTCTATTTCCGAGCTGTTTCTGTAGGCCAATAGGAAGTAGTCAAGGCAGGTACAATAACAACAATTAAAATACATTTGTACAATGACATGGATAGGGAAAGGTTTGGAGGGATATTTAACAAATGCAGGCAAATGGGATTAACTTTGACGGGGTATTTTATTCAGTATGGATGGGATGGGCAGAAAGGCCTGTTGCCATGCTGTGTGACTCAGAGGGGGAACTCATCAAAATGTATGGAATAGTGAAAGGCTTGGATAGAGTGATTGTGGAGAGGATGTTTCCATTAGTGGGAGAGTCCAGGACTAGAGGTCATAACCTCAGAATTACAGGATGTTCTTTTAGGAAGGAGATGAGGAGAAATTAGTTTAGTCAGAGGGTGGTGAATCTGTGGAATTCTTTGCCACAGCCAAGGCTGAGGAGGCCAAGTCACTGGATATTTTTAGAGCAAAAATAGATAGATTCTTGATTAGTACGGGTGTCAGAGGTTGTGGGGAGAAGGCAGGAGAATGGGGTTCGGAGGGAGAGATAGATAAGCCATGATTGAATGGTGGAGTAAACTTGATGGGCCAAATGGCCTAATTCTACTCCTATCACTTATGACCTTATGACTCTTTAACTATGTATATATGGTAGAAGCCACATGACTCAGATAGAAATGCACCTTCACTTTGATGTATGCACAGTAACATGTGGTGTGCATTACACTACAACATTTTTCTTGATTCCTATTTCAATTCACAAAACCAAATTTGTAAGTGAAATGTATTTGCAATTAAAATCACACATTTAGCTTCGATGTGCAATCATCAAATTCCTATTCCCACATACAGTTCAACGCATCATCCCATCTGGGCCTCATTACAACATAGTTTAATTTAGTTTAGTTTAGTTTAGTTTAGTTAAGTTCATTGAGTTTATTGCCAGATGTACCAAGGTACAGTGTAAAGCATTGTTGCATGCTAACCAGTCAGCGGAAAGACTAGACATGTTTACAATTGTTTAAAGGTAGACAAAAATGCTGGAGAAACTGAACGGGTGAGGCAGCATATATGGAGCGAAGGAAATAGGCAACGTTTCGGGTCAAAACCCTTCTTCAGACTGATGTGAGGATTGGGGGGGGGGGAGGAAGAAAGGAAGAGGTGGAGCCAGTGGGCTGATGGAGAGCTGACAAGGGGAGGAGAAAGAAAGGACTACCTGAAATTGGAGAAGTCAATGTTCATACAGCTGGGGTGCAAACTGCCCAAGCGAAATATGAGGTGCTGCTCCTCCAAATTACGGTGGTCCTCACTCTGGCCATGGAGGAGGCCCAGGACAGAAAGGTCAGAATCGGAATGGGAGGGGAAGTTGAAGTGCTGAGCCACCGGGAGATCAGGTTAGTTATTGCGAAGCGATCGCCAAGCCTACGCTTGGTCTCACCGATGTAGAGCAGCTGACATCTAGAGCAGCGGATGCAATAGAAGAGGTTGGAGGAGGTGCAGGTGAATTGAGCTGTCCAGAGTGTACAGATACACAATGAAGGGAATAACGTTTAGTGCAAGATAAAGTCCAATAAAGTCTGATTAAAGGTCATCTGAGGATCTTCAATGAGGTAGACTGTGGCTCAGGACCACTCGCTACTTGTTGGTAGGTCGATTCAGTTGCCTGACAACAGCTGGGAAGAAACTGTCTCTGAATCTGGGTCTTTTCACACTTCTGTACCTCTGAGGTGAAGATGGAGTCAATGGAAGACAGGATGGTTTGTGTGATGGTCTGGGTTTGCGTGCACAATCCTCTGCAATTACTTGCGGTGTTGGGTGGAGCTGTGATGCAATCGAAAATAAAGGACAATAGACAATAGACAATAGGTGTAGCAGCAGGCCATTCGGCCCTTTGAGCCAGCACCACCATTCAATGTGATCATGGCTGATCATCCACAATCAGTACCCCGTTCCTGCCTTTTCCCCATACCCCCTGACTCCGCTATTTTTAAGAGCCCTATCTAGCTCTCTCTTGAAAGCATCCAGAGAACCTGCCTCCACCACCCTAAAGTGCTGGAGTGATATAGCATGCCAGGCAGCATCTCTGGCGAACATGGATACATGACCCTTTGGTTAAAGGAGCTACGGAAGTGCTGTGTGAATTCTGGCTTTTACACTCTCATTTGGATCTCTCCGTAGGGAACAGCTTGCCCTCCACATTCATCTGGTTGAAAGAATGGGTTGACTGGGCTTGTATTCACTGGGATTTAGAAGGGTGAGAGGGAATTTTATAGAAACGTATAAAATTCTTAAAGGATTAGACAGGCTAGATGCAGGAAAATTGTTCCCAATGTTGGGGGAGTCATGAACCAGGGCACACAGTCTAAGAATAAAGAGGTGGCTATTTAGGATTGAGATGAGGAAAAACGTTTTCACCCAGAGAATTGTGAATCTGTGGAATTCTCTGCCACAGAAGGCAGTGGAGGTCAATTCACTGGATATTTTCAAGAGAGAGTTAGATTTAGCTCTAAATCTAGAGGGCGAAAGGAAACAAGGGATATGGGGGAAAAAGCAGAAACAGGGTACAGATTTTAGATGATCGGCCATGATCATATTGAATGGTGGTGCTGGCTCGAAGGGCAGATTGACCTATTACTGCACCTATTTTTCTATGTTTTTATGTTTCTATCTCATTATTTCTAACTTGCACTCCTTGCTCCCAGACTCAGGGCCTTGCTTACATGAATGCCATTGCTGGAGCCACAGAAAATATCATGAGAAAGAGCAACACCAAAAACGATATTCCATTTAAGAATGAATTTCCCCAGGTTTCTTTTTTTTTTTTTTTTAAATATTTTTATTAGAGGCCATACATATTACAAATGATATGATTTTTTTTTTCAATATACATATTACATCTTTCCAAAATTATATAAATATTACCAAGCCATACATATAGGCCTCAATTTTTTTAATAGTGTGAAAAAGAGAAAAAAAAAGAATAAAGAAAGAATAGAGAATAATTTAAAGATTGTGATTATAATTTTGATTAGAAGAGAAAAAGATTAGAAAGAAATTTCCCCAGGTTTCATTATTTAAGTGACCACAAAACTGTGAAGTGAGTATGAAACTTAACCAGCTGAGATCTTTCATCATTTTCTAACTCATAAATGAATTTCTCTGCGGGATTTAACAAGAAAACCTGCGTTTCAAAACTAGCAAATTAGGTTATTTTTATAATTTATATTTTATGCTCTCAAAAGGACCGCCAGCCGCCTTCGATGGACATGCAGTCCAGCCACGTCACCTTCTTTCAAGGGCCTGAACAAAGTAAAGGCACTAAATGCGTCATTGTAATTGTTGTCAAACTTGATGAGAAATGCTATTAAAGAAGCAAGGTTTCCAGTGGTTTTCCACTTCAGTGCTACAAAACGAACAATCCCCATCAACACAACAGGAAAGCAATTCTATTTCTTCTGAACTATACTTTTTAAAGGGCTTACATCAATCTGTCTTAGTCATGGAATCCCAGCACAACAACAAGCCTTCGACCTACTGCTAATGCGTGTAGTTCTGGGCGCACCATTACAGGAGGGATAGCCCACAGCCAACAATGGGCCGTTCCCCTGCTCATCGTTACGTCTTTGCATATCATTCATTCATTTGTTCAACATCTCTCTATATCCCATTCTATATCTCCTGTTTTCCCTTTTTCCCCTGACTCTCAGTCTGAAGAAGGGTCTCGACCTGAAATGTCACCTATTCTTTTTCTCAAGAGATGCTGCCTGACTCCAGCTTTTTGTGCCTATCCTCGGTGTAAACCAGCATCTGCAGATTAGTTCCTACACATAGGAAGGATGGGGAGACCTTGGAGATGGTGCAGCAGAGGTTTACTAGAACGCTGCCTGGATTAGTGGGTATTGGCTAAAAGGAGAGGTTGGACAAACTTGTTTTCCATGGAGCGGCAGGAGGGGGGATCTGATATAAGCATATAAAATTCTAAGAGGCATAGATAGATAAAGTAGATAGTCAGAACATTTTTCCCAGGATGGAAGTGTCAAAGACTAGAGAGAGTAGCTTTAAGGTAAGAAGGGCAAAATTTAAAGCAGATGGGCGCGTTTTTTTTTTTCTGAATGAATGCATCAATTTATTGGCCAAGTATTCATATACAAGGAATTTGCCTTGGTGCTCCACCCGCAAGTGACAACATGACATACAGTGACAGTTCGGAATGACACATCAAACATTAAACATTAAACAAAGGGTCATAAGGTCAGAAGGTCATAAACTTTCCACAAAGGATCATAAGGTCATAAGGAATACGAATGGAATTAGGCCATTCGGCCCATTAAGTCTACTCTGACATTCAAGCATGGCTGATCTATCTCTCTCTGCTAATCCCATTGTCCTGCCTTCTCCCCATTCCGTCTGCCACCCGTACAAATCATGAAACTATCTCTGCCTTAAAAATACCCACTGACTTTGCCTCCACAGCACTTCTGTGGCAAAGAATTCCACAGATTCACTACCCTCTGACTAAAGAAATCTCCCCTCATCTCCTTCCTAAAAGAACGTCCTTTAACTCTGAGTCTTTGACCTCTAGTCCTAGACTCTCCCACTAGTGGAAACATCCTCTACACACATCCACTCTATCCACTATTCTGTATGTTTCAATGAGGCCCCCCTCATTCTTATAAACTCCAGCGAGGACAGGCCCAGTGCCGACAAACGACCATCATAGGTTTAAGGGCCTGTCCCATTTACGCGATTTTTTCAGCGACTTGCCTGCACCCGTCATAGTCGCTGAATTTCAAAATATTGAAAATCCAGCGGTGACCAGAAAAAGGTACGACTCTTTGGGCGACTACTCACGACACAGATGACACAAAGCTTGGTGGCAGTGTTAACTGTGAGGAGGATGTTATGAGAATGCAGGGTGACTTGGACAGGTTGGGGGAGTGGGCAGATGCATGGCAGATGAAGTTTAATGTGGATAAATGTGAGGTTATCCACTTTGGTAGCAAAAGCAGGAAGGCAGATCACTATCTAAATGGCGTCAAGTTGAGAAACGGGGAAGTACAACTGGATCTGGGGATCCTTGTACATCAGTCTATGAAAGTAAGCATGCAGGTACAGCAGGCAGTGAAGAAAGCAAATGGCATGTTGGCCTTTATAACAAGAGGAGTCGAATATAGGAGCAAAGAGGTCCTTCTGCAGTTGTACAGAGCCCTAGTGAGACCACACCTGGAGTATTGTGTGCAGTTTTGGTCCCCTAATTTGAGGAAGGACATTCTTGCTATTGAGGGAGTGCAGCGTAGGTTTACAAGGTTAATTCCCGGGATGGCGGGACTGTCATATGCTGAGAGAATAGAGCGGCTGGGCTTGTACACTCTGAAGTTTAGAAGGATGAGAGGGAATCTCATTGAAACATATAAGATTGTTAAGGGTTTGGACACGCTAGAGGCAGGAAACATGTTCCCGATGTTGGGGGAGTCCAGAACCAGGGGCCACAGTTTAAGAATAAAGAGTAAGCCATTTAGAACGGAGATGAGGAAGCACTTTTTCTCACAGAGAGTGGTGAGTCTGTGGAATTCTCTGCCTGGTGGAGGCAGGTTCTCTGGATGCTTTCAAGAGAGAGCTAGATAGGGCTCTTAAAAATAGCGGAGTCAGGGGATATGGGGAGAAGGCAGGAACGGGGTACTGATTGGCGATGATCAGCCATGATCACATTAAATGGCGGTGCTGGCTCGAGGGGCCGAATGGCCTACTCCTGCACCTACTGTCTATTGTCTATTGACCATACAGGTGACATGTCGCGGGGTGACGCCTGTTTGGTCGTGAGTTGTCGCCCAAAGAGTCGCATCTTTTTCTGGTCGCTGCTGGATTTTCAACATTTTGAACCATTTTGGCTACGAGCTGCGTCTATGACGGGAAAAGTCGCCGAAAAAAATTGGGTAAGTGGGACATGGCCTTAACCTACTCATTCCTGGGATCATTCTTGTAAACTGGTGCCGTGTGCCTGGAACATGCTGCCAGGGGTGGTGGTGGAGGTAGATATAATGGTGGCATTTAAGAGGATTTTAGATAGGTTTCATTTTTAGTTTAGTTTAGTTTATGGTCACGTGTGCCGAGGTGACGCTTTGAATTGGGACCCTTCGTCAGCATCACCACCATCGGTCTGAAGAAGGGTTCAGTCCCAAATCGTCACCAAACCATTTTCTCCCGAGATGATGTCGGACCTGCTGAGTAACTCAAGCATTCTATATATTTATTGTAAACCAGCATCTCTCTCTACTTTCAGTGATCCGTTGACCTCTGTACATTAACATTTTAACCCAACAAAATACCACTGCTCCTGGACTCTACAGAATCTTGAGAGGAATAGATCGGGTACCCGCACAGAGTCTCTTGCCCAGAGTAGATGAATCGAGGACCTGAGGACATAGGTTTAAGGTGAAGGGGAAAGGGTTTAATAGGAATCTGAGGGGTAACCTTTTCGCACAAAGGGTGGTGGGTGTATGGAACGAGCTGCCAGAGGAGGTAGTTGAGGCTGGGACTATCCCAACATTTAAGAAACAGTTAGACAAGTACATGGACAGGACAGGTATGGAGGGATATGGACCAAAGGCAGTTGGGACTAGTGTAGCTGGGCAAGTTGTGTCGAAGGTCCTGTTTCCACACTTTATGACTATGACTTGAAAATAGCAAGCGGTATTTTGTTCTACAATGACTACAATCTGCACTAAATACCACTAAACACCAATTCACACAGAAGGTGGTGGGCATATGGAACAAATTACAAGGTGAAATTGTTGAGGCAGGTTCAATAACATGTGGACAGGCACAGGGATAAGAAAGGTTGAGAGGGACATAGGTCGAAAGAGGGTGAATGTTTAGTTTTAGATTAGTGTTTGGGTTAGAGATATGACAGGAAACAGGCTCTTCAGCCCACCGAGTCTGCGCTGACCAGGGATTCCTGCACACTAACACTATCCTACACACACTGAGAATAATTTACAATTATTCCAAGCCAATTAGTCAACAAACCGTACGTCTTTGGAGCGTGGGAGGAAAGCCGGAGATCCTGGAGAAAACTCACGCGGATCACGGCAAGAACGTACAAACTCCGTACGGACAGCACCCATAGTCGGGATCGAACCCGGATCTCTGGCGCTGTAAGACAGCAACTCAATAGGTCGGGCTTAGTTGGGCAACTAGGTCAGCATGGATGAAATAGGCTGAATGGCCAGTTTCCATGCTTCTATGACCAATAACTCAACCACAATTACCCACCTTAAGTAGTTCTCCCTGTAAACCCCAGAATCAATAATATTGATATGCAACTATTGTGGTTTACCCCATAAAGCACAGATTATGCTGGCATGAAGCATAAAATATTACAAAAAGCCTAGTTTCTCAAGGTCAGTGCGACAACTGCCGCAAGCCACTGGTTAGAAAAGGAGCGGATTCTTAAAAGAGCTTCATTTTTGTAAATGAGCTAACCTTAAAGGCACATCTTACCGCCATTTTCTAAAGCCTTTTCATCTCCTCCATCAAATGGAAACAAAGAGAATGATTCAAAAATGCAGATGAAAGCAAGAAAGAACGGCTTTCAGGGATATGAAATAGTTATACAATTTTAGTTAGTGAATCGAAAAAGCCTTCAGCATATCTGTCTGGGAGGCAATAAGATTTCCATTAGAGGTTTGCAGAATAGTCCATTCTCCTTGTGTGCCCTGCGCCAACGCTAATTTTGAACAGAAACCTGGCCCTCAGGAATAATACTGCCATTAGTCATCATTTGTGTTATTGGTTTACTTTAGTTTTTGCTTTAGTTAGTTTACTTCATGGGCAACACGGTGGCGTAGCGGTAGAGTTGCTGCCTTACAACTCCAGGGAACTGGGTTCGATCCTGACGACAATAGAGAATAGACAATAGACAATAGACAATAGGTGCAGGAGAAGGCCATTCGGCCCTTCGAGCCAGCACCGCCATTCAATGTTATGCTGGGTGATCATCCCCAATCAGTACCCCGTTCCTGCCTTCTCCCCATATCCCCTGACTCTGCTATCTTTAAGAGCCCTATCTAGCTCTCTCTTGAAAGTATCCAGAGAACCTGCCTCCACCGCCCTCTGAGGCAGAGAATTCCACAGACTGTCAACTCTCTGTGAGAAAAGTGTTTCCTCATCTCTGTTCTAAATGGCTTACCCCTTATTCTTAAACTGTGGCCCCTGGTTCTGGACTCCCCCAACATCGGGAACATGTTTCCTGCCTCTAGCGTGTCCAAACCCTTAATAATCTTATATGTTCCAATAAGAGCCCCTGTCATTGGGGACTACGGGGGCTGTCCATGTGGAGTTTGTACGTTCTTCACATAACCTGCGTGGGGTTTCTCCTAGATCTGCGGATTCCTCCCAATACTCCAAAGACGTTCAGGTTTGTAGGTTAATTGGCTTGGCAAAATTGTAAATTGTCCCTGGTGTGTGTAGGATAGTGTTAGTGTGCTGGTCAGCGCAGACTCAGTGGGCCGAAAGTCCTGTTTCCGCGCCCCATCTCTAACCTATTGTCACATGTACCGAGGTACAGTGCAATGTTTTGTTGTGTGCTAACCAGCCATCAGAAAGGCAATACATGATTACAATCGAGGCCCTCACTGTGTACAGATACATGATCAAGGGAATAACGTGAATAATGTTTACTGCAAGACAAAGTCAGTAAAAAACGACCAACAATAGTCTGAGGTTCTCCAATGAGGTAGATAGTAGCTCAGGTCTGTTCTCTAGTTGTTGTATCTAAGTGTACAGTGTTTAACTCCCTGGGGATGAAAAAACTCATCGACATTAGACTGTGAAGATGACAACATATGAGGAAACAAAGAAACATGGAAAATAGGTGCAGGAGTCATGGCTGATCATGCAATCCTGCTTTCTCCCCATATCTCTTGATTCTGTTAGCCCTAAGAGCTCTATCTAACTCTCTCTTGAAAGCAACCAGTGAATTGACCTCCAATGCCCTTTGTGGCAGAGAATTGCATAGATTGACAACTCTCTGGGTGAAAATGTTTCTCCTTATCTCAGTCCTAAATGGCATACCATTTTGGAAAGCATCGTGTGGCAAGATTTCTAATGCTTAGTTTGCAAGACAGCATAGCAAAACTCCATATTATTCAACATGTTACACAACATAGCAATGTTATTCCCTTGTTTAAGAAAGGACTGCAGATGCTGGAAAAATCAAAGGTAGACAAGAATGCTGGAGAAACTCAGCGGGACAGGCAGCATCTATGGAGAGAAGGTATAGGCGACGTTTCGGGTGGAAAACCTTCTTCGGACTGATATCGGGGCGGGGGGGTGGGAGAAAGAAAGGAAGCGGCGGATCCAATAGGCTTGTGGGAGAGCTGGGAAGGGGAGAGGAAGGAGGGAGAAAGCAAGGACTATCTGAAATTGGAGAAGTCAATGTTCATACCGCTGGGGTGTAAATTCATATCACAGGGGTGTTATTCCCTTTATCATGTAGCTGTACATTGCGGACCGCTCGATTGGAATTGTGCATTGCCTTTCCGCTGACTGGCTATTGCGCAACAAAACCTTTTCATTGCACCTCAGAACACGTGACAATAGACTAAACTCAAACACCAAACATTACAAACAGTCACATTAGGGCGGCACGGTGGTGCAGCAGGAGAGTTGCTGCCTTACAGGGCCAGAGACCCGGGTTTGGTGCTGACTACGGTCGTGATTCTGAACAAAATTTGTATGTTCTCTCTGTGAGCTGCGTGGGTTTCCTCCAGGTGATCTGCTGTCCCCCTCACACTCCAGGTTTGTAGGTTTATTAGCTGGGCAACATTGTAAATTGTCCCCCTAGTGTGTGTAGGAAAGCGTTAGTGTGCGGGGATCGCTGGTCGGCGCGGGCTCGGTGGGCCGAGGGGGCTGTCAATCTGCTGTATCATAAAAGTCTGAAGGATTTTTAATGCTTAATTTGCAAGGCAGCAAAGCAAGTTTGCAAACCATCATTATTGAAGCCAGGCTTAGTTTAGGAAGGGTGAAGAATTGAAGATGATAGATGTGTGTGTGGGTGTGTGTATATACAGTATATGTGTGTATATATATATATGTGTGTGTGTATACATATATATGTACATATATATATATATATATCTGTATATAAGCTCTATCCCTCTATCCACCCCTCCTCCCCCATCCTCCCTCCTCACCTCCTCCACTTTCCCCTCCCTCCCCTCCCTACCCCCTTCCTCTCCCTGCTCCCAAGAATGCACTATTATTGCTTGTTTTGTGTATTTTATGTGTATGTATGAGTGTACATATATATACATATATATATATATATAGCTCCATACGGCATCGCTCTTGTATATATATGTATCTGACAAAGAGCAATCCGACCAAGGCCTCAACGGTGGAACAGGCGGAGGACAATGGCTGACCTTAGTGGAGCATCACAACGGCTGGGAAGGCGGATGAAGGCTACAGCAGAAAAGGGTCTCCGGTCGTCTTGGACTCCATGCCACTGGATCCTGACCCATATCTGCCAAGGACTGTGGGTGGGGTTGCTGGCTGTGCACCAGTCTCCCCATGTTAAACAAAGTCACTCACTTGCGTCCTCCCTATAGGGAATAGCGCCCTGGAGACACCCATGGCCAGCCATGAGCGAAGGGGACCTAAGAATATATCTTTGTGTATATAACAGAGCGATGTTCAGGAATGTTAACAATGAAGATGACTTATCTCTCTTACCATCTCTTCTGTTCAGCTTTGCGTAGCCCGGGCTGTGGCTGCTCGAGAACTCCGAGGACGAGTTGAAGGCCCAGCGATGCAAATCCGACACCAGGTGATTGTCACAGTTTTCTGTCAGACCGAGAAGAAGAGAAAACATGACTTTAGCCTTTTACTGATGTACAACCAAGCAGCTCCTCAGGGTTAGACTGAGCCTGGAAAATCATCACTACCATGAACTTGCACAAGGTCCAGAAGCACTTAATTGACTCTTCCAAATAAAATATTTGACCATGATTGGAGCCTCTGACCACGCATCCACTCCGTCAACTTCCATATCTGTAACTGCATCTTCCTAATGGAGAACCTATCAATCTCTCCCTTAAAAATACAAAAGGCAGATGGCCTCCTCAGCCGTCTGTGGCAATGAATTCCTCGGATTCACCACTCTCTGGCTAAAGACATTCCTCCTCATCTCCACTTTGAAGGTACGTCCTTTTATTCAGAGGCTGTGTCCTCTGGTCCCCGACTCTTCCACCACTGGAACCATCCTCTCCACATCCACTCTATCTAGATCCATGCTTCTCCAGTTCGTGCCCATGTTATTTCCACACTGATTCGCTCCTGTACATGTTTGAACATGTTGAAAAATGTCCACGAGAGCCCCGAGTACCTACGAGCGACTATTACCGTAATTCTCCGAGTTCGAATCAGGGGAAAAATTAGGAGAACTCTTGAATTAGCTCGTACAGTGGGACAGCCCCATTACTTTGCACAGCCTTGCCTTCCTTCTCTTTGTGATTTCACTCAGAGATCACTTCAAGAGCCAAGACTGTTTTATTGTCAGTATCTCAAACGGCACAAAGAAATTGTTACTTGCAGCAGCACGACAGAATCTGTAAACAAATGGTAAATTCAATATCTTCAATATAATAAACAAAAAGTTCAGTGTATTTGTAGATATGTATATCTATATACAATATATATGTGTGTGTGTGTGTGTATAAAATAAAAATAGAAATTTGCACACACACAAACATATATATATATATACACACACACATATTCTTAAGGGGTTGGACAAGCTAGATGCAGGAAGATTTTTCTATTTTTCTATGTTCTATGTTTCTACACACATATACAATAGGCAAAAGACAATAGGTGCAGGAGTAGACCATTCGGTCCTTCGAGCCAGCACCGCCATTCAATGTGATTATGGCTGATCGTCCACAATCAATACCCCGTTCTTGCCTTCTCTCCATATCCCCTGGCTCCGCTATCTTTAAGAGCACTATCTAACTCCCGCTTGAAAGCATCCAGAGAATCAGCCTCCAATACCTAGTGAGGCTGAGAAATCCACAGATTTACAACTCTGCGCGAAAACGTTTTTCCTCATCACCGCTCTAAATGGCCTACCCCTTATTCTTAAACTGTGGCCCCTGGTTCTGGACTCCCCCAACATTGGGAACATGTTTCCTGCCTCTAGCATGTCCAAACCCTTAATAATCTTATATGTTTCAAGAAGATCCCCTCACATCCTTCTAAATTGCAGTGTATACAAGCCCAGTCGCTCCATTCTATCAACATATGACAGTCCCGCCATCCCGGGAATTGACCCGGGAATACACTGCACTCCCTCAATAGCAAGAATGCCCTTTCTCAAATTTGGAGACCAGAACTGCACACGATACTCCAGGTGTGGTCTCACCAGGGCCCTGTACAATTGCAGAAGGACCTCTTTGCTCCTCTACGTATATGTTTATATGTGTATATATAGGGCAGCCACGGTGGCACAGCGGTAGAGTTGCTGTCTGAACCTGGACGTTACATTTTTCAAGCTCCTATATTTTGTTCTCCTCCTTTGTTCTTTCCCTATGCACAGTTTTAATCAGCTCACCATTGGTGCCAGTAGTTTTGGCTACCTCGTTCCTAAGCTCAGGAATCCCTTCCCTAATCCTGTCAATACTCTTCCTACCTTTCCTTCTTTGGGAAGCTCTGTAAAGCTTGCATCTCCCCCGGTGCGGTTGCAAATTTAATTTTGCTTGATAGCATTTTATTAAAAACTGAGACTTTTTAATCTGCCAAACATTGAACATAATTACAAGGCCGTTGCTGATATTGTAAATGATGGATGTGGGGAGGATGTTTCCGCTAGTGGGAGAGCCTAGGACCAGAGGTCTTAGCCTCAGAATTAAACCTTCCTTCAGGGAGGAGATGAGGAGGAATTTATTCCGTCAGAGGGTGGTGAATCTGTGGAATTCTTTGCCACCGAAGGCTGTGGAAGCCAAGTCAATGGATATTTCTAAGGCAGAGATAGATATATTCTTGATTAGTGTGGGTGTCAGGGGTTATGGGGAGAAGGCAGGAGAATGGGGTTAGGAGAGAGAGATAGTTCAGCCATGATTGAATGGCAGAGTAGACTTGATGGGCCGAATGGCCTAATTCTGCTCCTCTCACGTATGACCTTCTGTCGGAAGGAACCGGCTTGTAAAAGATGAAGATGGCCATCTTGCCAATACCCGAAACGTCACCTATTTGGTTTAGTTTAGTGTAGTTTAGGGACACAGACCCTTTGGCTCACCGAGTCCGCGCCGACCAGCGATCGTACAAGCACTAGTTTGGACAATTTACAATTTTACCAAATCCAATTAACCTACAATCCTGCTCGTCTTTGGAGTGTGGTAGGAAACCGGAGCAACCCGCATAGGTCACGGTAAGAATGTAGAAAATCTCCGTACAGACAAGCACCAGTAGTCAGGATCGAACCCGGGTCACTGGCGCTGTAAGGCGGCTACACTACCGCTGCACCACCGTGCCGCCCATGAGATGCTGTCTGAGCCTATGAGTTACTCCAGCCTTCTGTGTCCAGCCATCACACCCATCCAGTCATGCACATAGAGTAAGGGCCTGTCCTACCAGCATCCGACTTCATGCGGTGAGCGCGATCAAACTAGAAGCGGGGGCTGGGCGGAGGTCGGGTGATCCCCTGTACAGGGCCGTTCCCACCAGCATGGGTCTGCATGCGGCAAGCGCGGCCAAACCGGCAGCGAGGGCCGCGCGGAGGTCGGGTGAGTGGCGCAACGCGGCGCAAAGTGAGGCGAACATGGAGCGAAGTCTTCAAGGTAGGTTCACCAGGACAGAGAGGGCCATACAGAGAGGGGCACATAGGCACGCACACAGAGGGCCACGGAGCCACACACATAGAGGGTCACGGATGCACCTACAGAGAGGGTCACAGAGGCACGACGTCGAGACGGTGTGTAATACGTCGAGGCGACTGCGAGCCGACAAGCCGTTGCCGTGCGGAATTTTTGAACATAGTTTTTCGGAGCCCCGCGCGATGCCGGGACGAACTCCGCACGGCTCCGGCGATCGAAGTGGGACCGGCCCCGTGACGCCGGACGGCTCAAGCGACCACGTTAGGTCGCGCTAATCGCATAGAGTTGCATGCTGGTGGGACAGGCCCTTTACACAGTCAGAATACCACCTCAGAATATCCCAAAGCACGTCACTGCTAAGAAAAAGGCACAAAGTGTTGGAGTAACTCAGCGAGTTATGCCCCTGTCCCACTTAGGAAAGCTGAACGGAAACCCCTGGAGATTTTGCGCCCCACCCAAGGTTTCCGTGCAGTTCCTGGAGGTTTTTCTCAGTCTCCCTAATGGTCAAAAGTGGTTTCCGTTTCAAAATTCGGTAATGTTTCAGTCGAAGCCGGTTGCGATACTAGTTGAAGGTGGTTGCCGGAGAACAAAAACCTCCGGGAACCGCACGGAAAGTTTATGTGGGGCGCAAAGTCTCCAGAGGTTTCCGTTCAGGTTTCCTAAGTGGGACAGGGGCATTAGGCAACATCTCTGGAGAATGTGGATAGATGTATACCCTTCTTCAGTGTATAATTCAGCCATGATTGAATGATGGAATGATGGACTTGATGGGCCAAATGGCCTAATTCAGCTTCTTTTTCTAATGGAATCACTGCAGATTTATTATTGTTTATTTCTTTGTTGAGCTTTTGCATTGATGTGCCTGTAAAGCTGCAGTATAATTGAATTGTTCCATATCCCGGTAGCATATAACCATTAAACACTCTTGACTGTTGATCATCCGACCATCAGTGCGTGAGAGCAACCAAGAACACCCAACATGCACTGTGTTTCTTTTTTCACACTCCCGTATTCAATTAAATCTGCCTCTCTCCATGTTTCCCTTCCCTCTGTTAAATGACATGATACATCGTTTCAACCACCGACAATTTTAATGAGAAAAACAAATCTCTTATACTTGACCCAGTTGGTTGCTGGAATCAGACAGGTTTTTGAAAGTATTTTTAACAAGCAATTGGTAAAAACAATTTTTTTTTTTTAAATCCTGCAGTGTAATATAAAAATCTGGCAACTCTCACACAAAAGCAGAAGGCTTGCTCTACTTTTACACAATTACATGGAGCAATCTGTAATCCAAACTCACACCCACACTGGACATTTCAGTCGGTGGGAAGAGTGCGTGGGAGAGGGATAAATGTACCCGAGTCCTCGTACAATGCTGGTGGAACAGCCATAGAGTTGCTGCAAGCACAAACAAACCGGCAGCAGGGGCCGTGCGGAGGTCGGGTGAGTGGCGCAACGCGGCGCAAAGTGAGGCGAACTTGGAGCAAAGTCTCAAAGGTAAGTTCGCCAGGACAGAGAGGGGCACACAGAGCGGGGCACAGAGGCACACACAGAGAGGGTCACGGAGCCACACACAGAGACGGTCATGGAGGCTCCTACAGATAGGGTCACGGAGGCACGACGTCGAGGCGGTGTGTAATGCGTCGAGGCGACAGCGAGCCGACAAGCCGTTGCCGCGCGGAATTTTTGAACACGGTCAGTTTTTCGAAGCCCCGCGCGATGTCGGGACGAACTCCGCACAATTCCGCACGGCTCCGCCGATCGAAGTGGGACCGGCCCTGTGACGCCGGACGGCTCAAGCGACCACGTTAAGTCGCCCTCATCGCATGGAGTTGCATGCTGGTGGGACAGGCCCTTAAGGATAAATTGTCCCGAGTGTGTGTAGGATAGTGTTAATGTGCGGGGGTCACTGGTCAGAGTGGACTCGGTGCGCCGAAGGGCCTCTTTCCACGCTGATCACTCTATGGCGACATTATTGGCACTTCTAACACAAAAGGAGGACAGTTGTTGGCATAATGAAACTAAACAAAACTACCTAAGAAAGCCTGCAAATGTATACGGGAAAGGCTATGTAGGAAAGGGTGCAGAAGATGTTCTATCAGAACAGTTAAGAAACATTTAGACGGGTACATGAATAGGATAGGCCTGGAGGGACATGGGCCTAACACAGGCAGGTGCAGGAAACATGTTCCCCATGTTGTGGGAGTCCAGAACCAGGGGCCACAGTTTAAGAACAAGGGGCAGGCCATTTAGGACTGAGATGTGGAAAAATGTTTTCACCCAGAGAATTGTGAATCTGTGGAATTCTCTGTCACAGAAGGCAGTGGAGGCCAATTCACTAGATGCATCCAAGAGAGAGTTGGATAGAGAACTTAGGGCTAGCGGAATCAAGGGATATGGGGAGAAGGCAGGAACAGGGCACTGATTGTGGATGATCAGCCATGATCACATTGAATGGCGGTGCTGGCTCGAAGGGCTGAATGGCCTACTCCTGCACCTATTTTCTGTGCATCTATGTATTTATGTAGTTGGGACTAGTATTGACGTTGGTCAGTCTGGACAAGTTGGGACAAAGGGCCTGTTTCCACGCTGTGTGACTCCATCATTCTCTGACCCATATTGTCCCTCCACATAAACATTCTTCTCCAGCCCTATTGTAAATCTTCTTTGCACTTTCTTTAACACGTCATGTTCTTAAGTTTATATGTTATAATTAGCAGAATTAGGCCATTCGGCGTATATGGGAAGAAGGCAGGAAAATGGGTTATGGGGAGAAGGTAGGGGAACAGGGTTAGGTGGGAGAGATAGATCAGCCATGATTGAATGGTGGAGTAGACTTCATGGGCCGAATGGCTTAATTCCTAATGACCTTATGATATCAAGTCTACTCCGCCGTTTAATTATGGCCAATCTATCACTCCCTCTCAACACCATTCGCCTGCCACCTCCCCATAACCCCTGACAACCTTACCAATCAAGAACCTGTCTATCTCCGCCTTAAAAATATCCATTGACTTGACCTCCACAGCCAAGACGTCCGTGGCAATAAATTCCACAGATACTATGTAGACCAACGATCCCCACATACTAGCATCTTTCTACGCACTAGGGACAATTTACAATCTTTACCAAAGCCAATTAACCGACTAACCTGCGGGTCTTTGAAATGTGGGAGGAAACCAGGGCACCCGGGGAAAACCCACGCAGTCACAGGGAGAAAGATGCAAACGCCCGACAGACGGAACCTGTAGTCAGGATCGAACACGGGGGACTGGCGCTGCAAGGCAGTAACTCTACCGCTGCTCCAGCGTACCACCCAGTTCTATACATCACAGAATTCAAAGGCTCTGGGTCAGGGTCCTGCAGAACCCCACTGCTTGCAAACATCCATCCACACGCTCTCTGTCCAACGCTACTGCGAGGGTCGGCACGGTGGCGCAGCAGCAGCAAAGCTACTGCCTTACAATGCCAGAGACCCGGGTCCGATCCTGACTACGGGTGATGTCTGTATAGAGTTTATATGCTCTCCCTGTGACCTTGTGGGTTTTCTCCAGGTTCACCGGTTTCCTCCCACATTCCAAAGATGCCCAGGTTTGTAAGTTTAATTGCCTTCGGTAAAATCGTAAATTGATTTGAATTGAATTGAATACATTTTATTAGCCAAGTATGTACACATACAAGTAATTTGCCTTGGTGCTTTGCTCGCAAATTATCCCTAGCGTGGGTAGGATTGCACCAGTGTATGGGGTGATTGCTGGTCGGTGGGCCGAAGGGCTTGTTTCCACGCTGTATCGCTAAAGTAGTTATCTGAAAGGAAGATTTGTAAGTTAATAAGGAGAATGACTTGCATTTGTTCACATCCTCATCAATACGTTCCAATGTGCTTTATGGACATTAAAACGCTTTGACATCGAAGGTCGGAAATGATGAAAGCAAACTGCAGGCTCCAAACATCAATGTGATAGTGACCAGATAGATCATCTGTCTCGATGATATTGATTGAGGGAGAGATATTTTCCGGACATCAAAGATAACTCCCCTGCTGTTCATCATGTTGCCGTGATAGAAACATAGAAACATAGAAAATAGGTGCAGGAGGAGGGCATTCGGCCCTTCGAGCCAGCACCACCATTCATTGTGATCATGGCTGATCATCCCCAATCAATAACCCGTGCCTGCCTTCTCCCCATATCCCTTGATTCCACTTGCCCCAAGAGCTCTATCTAACTCTCTCTTAAATCCATCCAGTGACTTGGCGTCCACTGCCCTCTGTGGCAGGGAATTCCACAAATTCAAAACTCTCTGGGTGAAAATGTTTTTTCTCAGCTCAGTTTTAAATGAGACTAAGACTGTGGCCCCTGGTTCTGGACTCGCCCAACATTGGGAACATTTTTCCTGCATCTAGCTTGTCCAGTTATTTTATAATGTTATATGTTTCTATAAGATCCTCCCTCATCCTTCTAAACTCCAGTGAATACAAGCCTAGTCTTTTCAATATTTCCTCACATGATATCCCAGCCATCCCAGGGATCAATCTCGTGAACCTACGCTGCACTGCCTCAATCACAAGGATGTCCTTCCTCAAATTAGGAATTAGTGATGTTGAGTCAGTATTTGAGGGTGGACACCAGCTGGGATAATCGGCATGCCCAAAAGATGCTCTCATTTCCAGGGATGAATGATTTCAGCTGCATAGGTCAATTTAACTTTAGTTTAATACAATACAATACAATTTATTTGTCACATTGCACATAAAGTGCAAGTGAAATGAATTTGTCAGCAGCATACAATAATAAAGAACACACAAATACACAATAAAAATGTAACATAAGCATCCACCACAGCATTCGTCACTGTGGTGGAAGGCACAAATCATTTGCCAGTCCTCCTCCACTTTCCCCCGTGGTCGGGACCTCAACCCTCCGCAGCCGTCGCTGCAGACAAGGTAAAGTCCAGGGTGGGCTCTCCCCACCGGAGACCGCGGCTTCAGGCTGGTATAGGCCGCAGGCCGGTGGTTGAAGATTTAAAGTTCTGCTGCAGCTAGAAGCACCGCAGACAGCAGGGCCGGCGGTCGAAGCTCCCCTCCGGGGGTAATGGTAAGTCCATGCTGGACCCGCGGTAGAACTAGGCCGCGGGCTGGCAGTGGTGGCTACTTCTTCCCCCACGAGGAATCCCAGGCTGCGGACGCCGCTCCCCGCTGGAGCCCTGCAGAGTGCGACTTCAGGCTGCCGACTGCCGCGGGCCAGCGAAACGGAGCGTTCCCCTCCCCAGCGAGGGCTCGCCCGCTCCCCGCCGAGTGTCCACGCTGCACCCGCCCGTGAAGTCCCGGGCGCGTCTCCGGGAAAGGCCGCGCCGATCCTTGTTGTTAGGCCACGGGGTAGGCGACATGGAAAACGTTGCGTCTCCGTGTAGGAGGCGGCCAAAACAGTTTCCCCTTACCCCCCTCTCACCACCCCCCACACTAGACACATCAAGAAACATTTAAACAGTACACTAAAACATACTGCTTTAATATACGAGGTATATACGAGTTTAATATAGAGGTATAGCGAATCGACCAGCGATCCCTGCACACAAACACCATCCTACACATACTAGGGACAATTTATATTGATACCAAGCCAATCAACCTGCAAACCCGTACGTCTTTGGAGTGTGGGAGAAAAATGAAGGTCTCGGAGAAAACCCACGCGGTCATAGGGAGAACGTATAAACTCGGTACAGACAGCACCCGGAGTCAGGATTGAACCCGGGTCTCCGGCGCTGTAAGCTCTGTAGGGCAGCAACGGTACCGTTGCGCCACGGTGCCACGTGGGGAGAAGGTAGACACAAGGAACTGCAGATGCTGAACTCTCGCGTAGAACCTAAAGTGCTGGATTAACTCAACAGGTCAGGCAGTTTCTCTGGAGTAAGTGGCATACAAATCTATCAACCCCTTCAATCCAGCCCCACCATTCACCATAATCATGGTTAATCACCTGACAATGGGAGAATGCATCTGAAAAAGGGCTCCAACCCGAAACATCACCTATTCCCTTTCTCCAAAGATGCTGCCTGACCCGTTGAGTTACTCCAGCACTTTGTATCTATAAGTGCTCCATTCAAGTGTTTGACAACAGCGGGGGGGAAAGCTGATGGTAGTTGCTTTGAAGTTTTTGTACTTACGTTACAGTCACAGAGTCATAGTGATACAGTGTGGAAACAGGCCCCTTGGCCCAACTTGCTCACACCTGCCAACATGTCCCATCTACACTTGTCCCACCTACCTGCGCTTGGTCCATATCCCTCCAAACCTGTCCTACCCATGTACCTGTCTAACTGATTCGTAAATGTTGGGATAGTCCCAGCCTTAATTACCTCCTCTGGCAGCTTGTTCCATACACCCACCACACTTTGTGTTAAAAAGTTACCTCCCTCAGATTCCTATTAAAACTTTTCCCCTTCACCTTAAACCTATGTCCTCTGGTCCTTGATTCACCTACTCTGGGCAAGACACTCTGTGCATCGATCCGATCTGTTCCTCTCATGATTTTATCCACCTCTAGAAGATCACCCTTCATCCTCCTGCGCTCCAAGGAATGGAGCCCCAGCCTCCTCAATCTTCGCCTATAGCTCAGACCCTCTAGTCCTGGCAACATCTTCGTAAATCTTCTCTGTACACTTTCCGGCTTGACAACATCAGTGGTGTAACATGGTGCCCAGAACTGGACACAATACTCAAACGTGCTGGAGTAAGACTTGAAATCGCAACCTTCTGGTCAAGGGCTAGACTGCAATTAAGTAAAGCCACATTGAGGGAGTAATTCAGTGAAGTAATTGTGCAAAGCTGAAGGAAGGGATACGAGACATATTAAAAATGTTGCCCTGGAGGAACACAGTCATTGCATCCAACTGGTAGATGCCTGTTACAAGGCTGAAGAGTGATGAAGGCCAAGTTTAATTCCATGATAGCCTAGAGAGTGTAATACTGATGCAATAGGGCCAAGGGGCCCAACATAGTGAGGGAAAGTCAGAGGTTTCCTTTGGCACCATCAAAACTGAGCTTTGTTGCTGCTGTTTTTGTCTTAGTATTTACCTTGTAGCATTTGACAGCACTGGGCCTCTAGTCGCTGGAGTTTAGAAGGTTGAGGGGGGACCTCATTGAAACTTACAGAATAATGAAAGGCACAGATAGAGCGGATGTGGAAAGGATAGAAACATAGAAAATAGGTGCAGGAGTAGGCCATTCGGCCCTTTGAGCCTGCACCGCCATTCAATAAGTAAGTAAGTTTATTGGTCAAGTATTCACATACAAGGAATTTGCCTTGGTGCTCCGCCCACAAGTAACAACATGACATACAGTGACAGTTACGAATGACTCAGAAAACACTAAACATTAATAGTAATAAAACATTAATGATAAAACACCGTTCAAGCATGTGAACCAACAAAATACCAGATCAAACGGAGGCTACAGATTTTTGGCTGTTGAGTAGAGCAACTACTCGTGGGTAAAAACTGTTTTTATGCAGCTTTGCCAATCCGGAGTCGCCTTAGATAAGATCATGGCTAATCATCCAGAATCAGTACCCCATTCCTGCATTCTCCCCATATCCCTTGATTCTGTTAGTCCAAAGAGCTATATCCAACTCTCTCTTGAATACATCCAGTGAATTGGCCTCCACTACCTTCTGTGCCCACAGATTCACAACTCTCTGGGTGAAAATGTTTTTCCTCATCTCAGTCCTGAATGGCCTACCCATTATTCTTAATTTCCACTGGTGCGAGAGTTTAGGACCAGATGTCATAGCTTCAGAATTAAAGTGCACTCTTTTAGAAAGGAGATGAGGAGATTAATCAGAGGGTAGTTAATTGCCACAGAGAGCCGTCAGTGTATTAGCCAAATTCTTGATTAGAATGGGTGTCAAGGGTTATTGGCAGGAAAAGGCAGGAGAATGCGATTAAGAGGCAGAGATCTGCCATGATTGAATGGTGGAATGGACTCGATGGGCCGAATGGCCTAATTCTGCTCCTATAACTTGTGAAATGGTGAACTTTGTCTGCTCAGATTATAAAAGATAAGAGACTAATCTGAGCAACTGCAATGGTGAGCATGGAATTGAAATAATACGAATAAAGAACAGGTTCTTCAGACCCCGAATGCTGTTCCCACGTTCAGTTAAACCAGGATTGCTTTATATCTTGTGTAGGAAGGAGCTGCAGATGCTGGTTTACTCCAGGGATAACACAAAAAGCTGAAATAACCCAACGGCTCTTGTTTTAGTTTCAGTTTAGTTTAGAGATATCGATTAGCGCATGTTCTCTTCAGCTCCTGTATTTAGTTTAGATTGACAGTAGTTTTAGTTTAGTTTAGTTTAGGGATACAGCGCGGAAACAGGATCTTCGGCACACTAGGGACAATTCACATTCATGCCAAACTGATTAACCTGCACGTCTTTGGAGTGTGGCAGGACACCGAGATCTCAGAGAAAACCCTAGCAGGTCACGGGGAGAACGTACAAACTCCGTGCGGACAGCACCCGTAGTTGGGATCGAACCCGGGTCTCTGGTGCTGTGAAGCAGTAGCTCTACCGCTGCGCCACCGTGTCAACCCAGTCAGGCAAGATCTCTGGGAAAGAAACTTGACTTCAGTCTTCAGACTCTGGAGAAGGGTCTTGACCCAAAACGTCACCTATTCCTTTTCTCTAGAGATGCAACCTGATCCACTGAGTATTGGTTCTATATCTAACTTAATTCAACCCACAACAGTTCAAGGTTTTGTCTAACCAAGCACTGCCGATTTGGCTGTGCCAGGAAAGATAATGATCTACCGCTTTGGTGACCATCGGACTATCTTTGATCGGACTTTTACTGGCTTTACCTTGCACTAAACGTTATTCCCTTATCATGTATGTGTACACTGTGAATGGCTCGATTGTAATCATGGATTGATTGGTTAGCATGCAACAAATGCTTTTCCCTGTACCTCAGTACACGTGACAATAAACTAAACTGAACTGACTGGAGCCAATCCGATTTAATATAGAGTTTTACAGCCCAGAAATAGACCTTTTGGTGCCTTATGTCAATGCTGGTCTCTTTGCCCGACTACTGTAATCCCTGTTGCCCTTTCTTATTTCAGAACATTTTTATTGTCACGTAGATAGCGGGACAGTGAAAACCTTTATCTTGCTTGTAATCCAGTCGGTGAAAGGACTTGATTACATGATTACAATCAAGCCATCTTCAGTGTTCAGATACAGGATAAAGGGAATCATTTTTAGTGCAAGATAAAAGTCCAGTAAAGTCCGATTAAAGAGAGTCCTAGGGTCTCCAATGAAGTCACGAGCCACTCTCGTTGTTGGAAGGATGGTTTGATTGCCTGATAACAGCTGGGAAGAAAAATCCCCCTGAATCTGGAGTGTGGCCGTTTCCACACTTCTATACCTTTTGCCTGACGGGAGAGGGGAGAAGAGGGAGTGACTGGGCTGAGACTCGTCTTTGATTATGCTGGTAGCCTTGCCTGAGCAGTGTGAGGTGTGGATGGAAGGCAGCATGAAGTGGAGATTAGGTCATCATCCTCCTACGCTTTATCTATTTAAGTGTCTGTCAAAATGTAGTAATTTTTAAAATGATTTCCGTAGTGGTTAATACTCAACTGGAGCCCGATCCTAAATTAATAATATTAGGCATATCAGAACAATACCTAAAACTTACAATAAACCAAATAAATTTCCTTGATTATAGTATAATAACTGGGAAAAAATTAATATTAACATTTTGGAAAAACCCTGCATCCCCCACAATCAAAATGTGGATTATGGAAATGTCGGAGACCTTAAATCTGCAAAAAATTTGATTTGTCTTAATTGACAAACCAGAATTATTTACTAGAATATGATCCCCGTTCATAGATTATCTGAAGGGGTAGAATGGGCCGGCGCTGAGACCTGACGGAAGCTTGAACCCAGGACTAGATGAATAGCTATACTCTCTGACCAACAGACCCATCTCCTAAGTTGTATTATGGATAGTTTATTCTATTTTTCTAATTTTCTTTTTTTTTCTATAATTTTTCTATCTATTAAAAAACAATAATAATAATAATTAGAGTCAATGTTAATATGTAACCTGGTCACCTAATTATAGGAAGGATGTCAACAAAATAGAGAGAGTACAGAGGAGATTTACTAGAATGGTGCCTGGGTTCCAGCAACTAAGTTACAGAGAAAGGTTGAACAAGTTAGGTCTTTATTCTTTGGAGCGCAGAAGGTTAAGGGGGGGACTTGATTGAGGTCTTTAAAATGATGAAAGGGATAGACAGAGTTGACGTGGATAAGCTTTTCCCATTGAGGGTAGGGAAGATTCAAACAAGAGGGCATGACATGAGAATTAAGGGACAGAAGTTTAGGGGTAACATGAGGGGGAACTTCTTTACTCAGAGAGTGGTGGCTGTGTGGAATGAGCTTCCAGCAGAAGTGGTGGAGGCAGGATTGATTTTAATATTTAAAAGTAAAGTGGATAGGTATATGGACGGGAAGGGAATGGAGGGGTATGGTCTGAGTGCAGGTAGATGGGACTAGGGGAAAATAAATGTTCGGCACGGACTGGAAGGGCTGAGAGGGCCTGTTTCCGTGCTGTAATTGTTATATGTTATATGGTTATATGGTAACCGATAAATGAAGACCCCAGCTACATTGGTAGCGGGGTTCCTGGAACCCTGGATATTTAATATGTGACCGTTTAACAAAGCTCGTAGTGGTTCGGACTATGATATGTACATGCCTCTAATAAAAATGTAACTTTGAAAAAAGTAGTAACTGCGTTTGATTCCATCACCTCCTCTGGCAGTACGTTCTAGCTATCAACCCTACAGGCATGGACGTGAAGCTGGCTTCAACCATTAGAGTGAAGAAGGTTTCCGGCCCGAAACGTTGCCTATTTCCTTCGCTCCATAGATGCTGCTGCACCCGCTGAGTTTCTCCAGCACTTTTGTCTACCTTCAACCATTGGAGTCTTGAACAATTACTGTGCTTGTGAGACGTTCCCATTGAGATTATTCCTCTATGACGAGCATTAAGAAACCACTTAAATATAATCACTCTATTTATATTTTTTAATTCTAGTATAGTTTAATTTTGTATAGATTAGTTTAGTTTAGTGGCCCTTCAGCCCACTGAGCCCACGTGGACCAGTAATCATACTAGTTCTATCCTACTCACTAGGGATAATTTGCAGAAGCCAATTAACCTACACAACCTGCACGTCTTTGGAGGAAACCAGAGCAGCCAGAGAAAATCTGCGTAGGTCACGGGCAGAACGTACAAACTCCATAGAGACAACACCCGTAGTCATCTCGTAGTCAATAGGCAATGTTTCGGGCCGGAGCCCTTCTTCACTCTAATGGTCTCTGGCGCTGTAAGTCAGCAACTCTACCGCTGTGTTGCTCAAGTTTACTGTTGTTTTATTTGAGCCCAAGAGCTGTAGAGGACAAGTACATAAACTGTCTCAACCCAAAATCTGTTTGCCACCACAGATGCTGCCTGACCCATTGAGCTCCTCCAGCTGTTTTCATTTTCTTTTATAGATCAGAATTAGTATCAGTAAATCAAAACATGTCAGGTGCGGAGCGGGTACGTCGGAGCTTAGGACGTCTCTTAGTGGCTCGGAACGCTAACGGCAGGTACCCGGGAAACGCGGTAAGCTCGTGAAGACTCGCGAAGATTTTTCAACATGTTGAAAAATGTCCACGAGAGCCCCGAGTACCTACGAGCGGCTATCACCGTAATTTTCCGAGGTCGAATCAGGGGAAACTCGAGAGAACTCTTGAATTAGCTCGTACAGTGGGACGGGCCCATTAGAGAAACATAAAATATGCACGAGAATACTTGAGGTACCAATTAGAAAATGTCAATCATCAGAAAAACTATTCCTTTATACTGGCTGAAGAATTGAGTGCATGTTTAGTTTAGTTTATAGAGTCATAGAGTGCTACAGTGTGGAAACAGGCCCTTCGACCCAACTTGCCCACATGTCCCAGCTACACCCTTCCCACCTGCCTGCATTTGGTCCACATCCCTCCAAACCTGTCCTATCCATGTACCCATCTAACTGTTTCTTAAATGTTGGGATAGTCCCAGCCTCAACTACCTCCTCTGGCAGCTGGGTCCATACTCCCACCACCCTTTGTGTGAAAACGTTACCCCTCAGATTCCTATTAAATCGTTTCCCCTTCACCTTAAACCTATGTCGCCAGCTCCTTAGACACAGCGCGGAAGCAAGCCCTTCGGCCCACCGAGCCTGCGCCGACCAACGATCTCCGCGACACTATCGCTATCCTACACACCCACACACTAGGGACAATTTATAATTTTACCAAAGTCAAATTAGCCTACAAACCTGTAGAGCGTTAGAAGAAACCAGAGCACCCGGAGAAAACCCATTACAAACTCCGTGCAGACAAGCGCTCTTAATCAGGATCGAACCCGGGTCCCTGGCGCTGTAAGGCAGCAACTCTACCGCTACACCACCGTGCCGCCCTTAGTCGACATGCTTTGATTAAGGTTTGCACTCATAATCCCACAATATCCAATTAATCCAGCACACCACTGTGCATTAGCCAGAGGCTTGATTTTTTTGTTTCCTTCCCAAAAATTACCCACTTCCCTTTTGAAAATTGCTCTCGAATCTCCTTCAAGCTATATATGTATTGAACTTCGAATCACGGCTCACTGCATTAAAATATTCTCTGCTTTCCTTTGGTCCTTGTGCCAATTATCTTCAATCATGCCCTATGGTTGCTGACCCTCATATCAGTTGAAAGAGTCTCTCTCCCTTTAATCATTATTTTCATCAAGGGCAATAAACCTCACGACAAACTTCACATCTCTGGAAACAATCACAGCGTCTCTCTCTCTCTATCGTTGCTACCCAACTGCAGTCCCTCATTCCTGATAAATTTAGTTTTAGCTTTAGATCTGCAGCCTGGAAACAGGCCCTTCGGCCCGACGAGACCATGCCGAAACATCCATCGCTAGTTCCATGTTATCCCACTCGCATCCACTCTCTGCACACTGGGGGTAATATGCAGAGCCGCACATCTTTAGGATGTGGGAGGAAACCGGAGCACCCGGAGGAAACCCATGTGGTCCACAGGGAGAACATGCAAACTCCAGCCAGACAGCAACCGAGATCAGGATCAAACCTGGCGCTGGCTCTACTAGTTTAGTTTAGTTTAATTGATTTTAAACAGAGGTCACAGCCTCCGAGAGGAGTCCAACTGCAACGGCGCTGAGGGGCCGAGACACCGGCCCGTAATGTCGGCTGCGGAAGTCGGCAATAAGAGCAGATCTGCCGCCTCCGGCCGGGCCAACATTCCATGGTCCCGGCCGCAAGGGCCAAATGCATCCCGCTGATCGGCTGCGGAAGTCCCGATGAGGTCAAGATTGTTTGCCTCACCCAACCTAGGCACAATGTGATCTTTTGAAGGTTGTCAAATCGGAGGAATTGTTTTATTTTAGCTATCGTCCAAAGCTGGAAGAAGCTAACTTTCACCAGAGCATTGACTTGTTTGTCAAATTTCAACGCGGAGTCTGAAAGTACAGAAGCCTGAAAACTAAACGGCCAGGTTCAGGAACAGCTTCTTCCCTAAAACCATCAGGCTATTAAACGCAACAACGAATAAGCTCTGACTGCAAAAGACTATATTATTATTGCACTATATTTGTTATTTATTGCCATCAGGAAGAAGGTACAGGAGCCTGAAGACTGTAACGTCCAGGTTTTGGAACAGTTTCTTCCCTACAGACATAAGGCTATTAAACACAACGTATAAGCTCTGAGCTCTGAACTGCAAAAGACTATATTATTATTTGTTATTTGCACCATATTTGTTATTTATTTAACTTTTTCTTTTTTTTCCTCCCATTATATACAATGCTTACATATTCACATATTCTGTTGTGCTGCTGCAAGTAAGAATTTCAATGTCCCGTCCGGGACATATGACAATAAAACATGCTTGACTCTTGAATAGAAGGGAGGTTGGTTTGTGCGATGGTCTGGGCTGTGTCCACACTGCAATTCTTGCGGTCTTGGATGGAGCTGTTCCCAAACCAAGCTGTGATGCATCCTGATAAAATGCTTTCTACGGCGCATCTGTAGAAGTCGGTGAGAGTTGTTGGGGACGTGCTGATCTTCCTAAGCCTTCTAAGGAAGTCGAGGCGATGGTGTGCTCTCTTGGTCGTTGCCTCAATATTTATTTATTTTACTGCTCTTTGAGTTGGATAGACAATGGAGACAAAGATCAATAAAAATGTGGGTGTTTGGGGAGGGGAAAAGGGGGTAGACGTCCCAAGGGCAGCACGCTGGCGCAGCGGTAGAGTTGCTGCCTTACAGCGCCAGAGACCCGGGTTCGTTCCTGACTACGGGAGCTTGTCTGTGCGGAGTCTGTACGTTCTCCCCGTGACCTGCGTGGGTTTTCTCCGGGATCTCCGGTTTCTTCCCACACTCCAAAGACGTACAGGTTTGTAGGGTAATTTGCTTGGTATCTATGTAAATTGTCCCTAGTGTGTGTGGAATAGCGTTGCTGTGCGGGGACTGCTTGTCGGTGCGGAATCGGTGGGCCAAAGGGCCTGTTTCCGTGCTGTATCTGTAAAACTAATATTAAAAAAAAATCAGGAATGATTGTGAATGTGAAAGAATTGAATGGCACTGATTGATGAGTTTTATTTGAAATATATTAACGCTCAGAGTCTAAGTATTAGAGTCTTCAATCCTTAATGCAATTCCCCATGGCGGTTGAGGTTACATAGTTTTTAAATCCTTGATTTAATAACTGGATTGACAATTTCATCAATTCACACGCATTTGTTCACCATCCTTAATTACCCCTAAGCCATGAAGTAGTTAAGATTAGTGTGTCAGGGGTGAGTGAGGACAAGGGCAGCACGGTGGTGCTGTGGTAGACCTGGGTTCGATCCTGACTACGGGAGCTGTCTGTACGGAGTTTGTACGTTCTCCCCGCGACCTGCTTGAGTTTTCTCCGGGTGCTCCGGTTTCCTCCCACACTCCAAAGTTGTGCAGGCTTGTAGGTTAATTGGCTTCAGTCTAAAAAAATTGGAAAATTGTCCCTAGTCTGTAGGATAGTGCTTGTGTACAGGGATCGCAGGTTGGCACGGGCTCAATGGCCTGTTTCCGCACTGTACCTTTAAACTAATCTAAAGGGCGAAGGTAGATACAAAATGCTGGAGTAACTCAGCGGGACAGGCAGCATCTCTGGAGAGAAGGAATGGGCGATGTTTCGGGTCGAGACACTTCTTCAGACTCGCCCATTAGAGTCTGAAGAAGGGTCTCTTTTGCTCCAGATTCCAGCACTTTCTTAGAACTGAACAGGACAGCACAGGAACAGGCTCTTTGGCCCACAATATCTGTGCTGGACATGAGACCGGGACCAACTTTTTCCACACAGAGTGTTGTGAGTCTGTGGAATTCTCTGCCTCAGAGGGAGTTGGAGGCCAGTTCTCTGGATACTTTCAAGAGAGAGTTAGATAGGGCTCTTAGAGATAGCGGAGTCAGGGGATATGGGGCGAAGGTAGGAACGGGGTACTGATTGGGGATGATCAGCCATGGTCACATTGAATGGCGTTGCTGGCTCGAAGGGCGAAATGGCCTACTCCTGCACCTATTGTCTATTGTCTATTGACCTACTCATATCTCCCTACACATAATCCATATACCTCCATCCTCTCTATATCCACATGCTTAGCCAAAGATTTCTTAAACACCACTATCATATCTGCCTCCCCCACCTTCACGTTTCATGCAATCACCACCCTCTGTGTAAAGAAACAGCATGGAAACAGGCCCTAAGGCTCACAGAGTCCGCGCCAACCAGCGATCCCCGCACATTAACTTTATCCTACACCCAATAGGACAATTTATACATACACCAAGCCACTTAACCTACAAACCTGTACGTCTTTGGAGTGTGGGAGGAAACCGAAGATCTCAGAGAAAACTCACAAGGTCACGGGGAGAACGTACAAACTCTGTACAGACAGCACCCGTAGTCGGGATCGAACCCGGGTCTCCGGCGCTGCAAGTGCTGCAAGGCAGCAACTCTACCGCTGCGCCACCGTGACTGCCCACAGGGTACTAATATTTCCATCTGTAGTAGGGAATTTTGTTTTCTTCCTGTACCCTATATCTCTCTTCACTGTGATCAGCAGACACAAAATAAAGCAGCTCATAGATCGGTGGTGAGTCTATCGAACAAGTCGGTTTGTTGAAGGCCCTACCTGTCAGATAGATTGTTGATTAGTGCGGGTGTCGGGGGTCAAGGGGAGGAGGCAGGAGAATGGGATTGGGAGGGAGAGATGATTGAAAGGCAGTGTAGACTTGATGGGCCGAATGGCCCGACTCTGCTCCTATCACTTACGACCTGATGACTTCATGCAGACAATCCATGAACAGACAATGGGTAAATCCCATGTATAAATAAAAACAAATTTAATCACCCAGCCCTTTTTAAAAAGCCTCGTAACTCTAACTGGAATTACACCCTGGAATGAAGCATTAAAATCTGCACAGTATCAATTTATTGCGGTTAACAACTTCTTTGGGTTGAGATACGAGATAATGTCATTCATAGCATTTTAATGGACATTATTCCGTATACACTCTATTAAATTAGCAATTACCATTTTGTTTGTCAATTATATACAGGGGGAAAAAAGCTTATTAAATGAACCTAGCAATGTCTAGCAAGGCCCTATTTTATCATTTTGTTTTATAACACCATTAGCCAACTGTGCAGTAACCTTATGATGTTGTTGGCTCCACTGCAATTTATAGAATTACAGAAAAAGACACAAACTGCTGGAGTAACGGTGGCGCAGCGGTAGAGTTGCCGCCTTACAGCACCAGATACCCGGGTTCGATCCTGATTATGGGTGCTGCCTGTACGGAGTTTGCACGTTCTCCCCGTGACCAGAGTGGGTTTTCTCCGAGATCTTCGGTTTCCTCCCACAAACCCAGCTTGACCTGCTGAGTTACTCCAGCACTTTGCGCCATTTTTGTCCGTAAAGCAGCATCTACGGTTCTTTGTTCCTACAATAACTTAACATCAGGCAAAACACCTTCAATTTTGTGTACTTTTGTGTACCACGGCATGGTGGCATAGCGGTAGAGCGACTGCCTTACAGTGCCAGAGACCCAGGTTCGATCCTGACTACAGGTGCTTGTCTATACGTCCTGCGTGGGTTTTCTCTGAGATCTTCGGTTTCCGCCCACACTCCAAAGACGAATAGGTTTGTAGGTTAATTGGCTTGGAATAGTTGTAAATTGTTCCTAGTGTGTGTAGGATGGTGTTATTGAGCGGGGATCGCTAGTCAGTGTGGACTCTGTGGGCCGAAGGGCCTGTTTCACTGCTGTATCTCTAATACTAAACTAAAGTAAACCAGCAACTGCAGGTTAATTGTTTCGATAGGAAGAGCTCCGTTTTTTACTTAGAGTCATTTGCATTACCATAACTGTGTCTATTTAAGCAAAGTCATGGGGTATTATCTCCCAGCTGGTAGGAAATGTAAGCCAATTGACCTTGAATGAAGTCGTATTCCTTGGTCAGAGTTCTGATGAATTAAGCAGGAAGGCTCTAATAGCCTCCAATTAGAATTCCATTCATAGCAGCAGTCATAAGACAAGAGGTATCTGATGAGGAACTTACTGAAGTAGGCTGTGGGCAGGTCAATTATTTCCTCACTATGCACTGATCCTCCTTGATGCAATCGATTTAAAATGGTTAGGGAAATCTTCATATGAACAATCTGTCTGGTCCCAAATTAATCCCCTTCACAGCTCGTCTGCCTACCACAATCTCCAGCTCGGAATCAATCAATTGAGAAACACGGATCCGCAGATGTTGCTGCTGCTTCTCTACCGTGGAGAGGGTCCAGAGGAGGTTTACGAGAATGATCCCAGGAATAATTGGGTTAACATATGATCAGCACTCATACATTTGACGCTTGTACTAGCTGGAGATTAGAAGGATGGGGGGGGGGGGGGGGGCACCTTATTGAAACTTATCGAATAATGAAAGTCCTGGATCGAGTGGATGTGGAGAGGATGTTTCCACAATTGGGAGGGTCTAGGACCAGAGACTATAGCCTCAGAATAAAAGAATGTTCCTTTAGGAAGGAGATGAGGAATTATTTTGGTCAGATGGTGGTGAATCTGTGGAATTCATAGCCACAGGAGGCCAAGTCTTCTTCTTCGTGCTTTTGAGGCAGCAGAAGTCTGCAGTAAGGTGATGCCATCCGGTTCGACATCCGTAGGCGCTCCTGCTGTCTCTGTTTGTTGTCGTTCGCCTAACTGAGGTCAGTTGACAGGGCTCACTCACCACGGGGGAGGTCGACAACATGAGCCCCGAGGCCAAGTCAATAATGCATATTTGTAAGGCATAGATAGATAGATTCTTGATTAGTACGGGTGTCGGGTTTATGGGGAAAAGTTAGGAAAATGGGGTTAGGAGGGAGAGATAGATCAGCCATGATTGAACAGCGAATAGATTTGATGGCCTAATTCTGTTCATATCACATAGACAATAGACAATAGACAAAAGGTGCAGGAGTAGGCCATTCGGCCCTTCGAGCCAGTACCGCCATTCATTGGGATCATGGCTGATCATCCCCAATCAGTACCCCGTCCCTGCCTTCTCCCATATCCCCAGACTCCGTTATTTTTAAGAGCACTATCTAGCTCTCTCTTGAAAGCATCCAGAGAACCTGCCTCCACCGCCCTCTGAGGCAGAGTATTCCACATATGAAGTTATGTCCCAGAAAGTTAGACATTCAGCTGACATTCATTAACCATGAGGACAGACACTAAATGAGCTGGCTGTGGGCCGCTGTTGTCGTCGGTCTCTGGCCACCCCCTGGGTGGGATGTGACACTCGGAGGGCATGGTGGGGGGGGGGGGGGGGGAAACACGGGGCGGTCCAGTTGCGATCCTGGCTGCGGATGATGCGTGGGCCTGTGTGCGCGCTCTCCTCTGTCACCCACTCGCATTTGCCGCCTTTCTCTCGCTGTTACGCCCCGCTCTCCCGCTACCTGTTTCTTTGGGGGGGGGAGGTTGAGGAGTCGACCCTTTATGCGAGTCTCTCTGGAATCGAGAATTTCATTGCTCATTCGTATTCATAGATGAGGCTGAAGAATTCCATTGCCTTGAAATCAGCAGAATAGTGACATTCAGAAACTATCATCATTGTTCCAGTCTGGAATACATTGATTTTCCTATAATGTGACCACATGCCACCCCCGTTCCTCAGATTAAATATATTTTTACACATAAATTATGAATAAAGATAAGAATTTGTACACGGTTTCTTCAGCCAGCGCTTTGTTCGCTTTTTCTTTATGGAGAATGACCTTTGACAAATCCCATGATTCCTTGCATTTTTCGGAATACTGAACTCGCTTATTGGCTTATTGGCTTGGTATAATTGTAAATTGTTCCTAATACCTACCGAATAGTGAAAGGCTTGGATAGAGTGGATGTGGAGAGGCTGTTTCAACAAGTGGGAGAGTCTAGGACCAGAGGTCATAGCCTCAGGATTAAAGGGCGTTCCTTTAGGAAGGAGATGAGGAGGAATTTCTTTAGTCAGTGGTCAAAAGTGATAAAATCAGATTGAACCCGGGTCTCTGGCGCTGCAAGGCAGCAACTCTACAGCTGCGCCACCGTGGCGCCACCAACTGTTGGCGGAGGGGAAGGTGACAACGAGGCATACAAACAGTATGATGAGACGCTGCCCGAGTTACTCCAGCATTTTGTGTAAACCAGCATCTGCATTTCCTTCATAAACAATCAAATGCATACCCTCAGTTGGATTCCAAATCAGGAATCAATTGTACTTGTAGAAACATGTAAAATTCGTAAGTGATTGGACTGGCCAGATGTAGGAAAAATGTTCCCGATGATGGGGAAGCCCAGAACCAGGGGTCACAGTTTAGGAATAAGGGGCAGGCTATTTAGGACTGAGATGAGGAAAAAAAAATTTCACCCAGGAACTGTGAATCTGTGGAATTCTCTGCCACAGAAGGCAGTGGAAGCCAATTAATTGGATGTTTTCAGGAGAGTGTTAGATTTAGCTCCTCTGGCTAATGGAATCAAGGGATATGGAGATAAAGCAGGAATGGGGTACTGATTTTGGATGATCAGCCATGATCTACCACTGGGTGGCGTCAGCAATGGCTGCCTCGCCAACAGTCAGCCTGTCCTTTCCTTCTTTGTGATTTAACAGTGTGTGTTAAATGTTTGTTTTTTTGTGGTCGTTGGCTTGTTTTATGTGTGGGGTGGGGGGAGGGGGTTGGGGGAAATGTTTTCTAATCTCTTACCTCAACGGAGATGCGATTTTATTCCGTATCATAACTCCGTCCGCACTGCGGCCCAACATCGTGGAGTTGGTGGCCGTTGATTGAGAGCTCCACCGTGGGTGCCTACGGGACTTTAGCATCGCGAAGCCCGCGATCCCTTTGCGAGGGATCGACCTCGTAGCTACAACTGTGGGTGCTTGCGGACTTTAACATCATTAGAAACCAAATTCGGGAACTCTAAGCCGCGGGAGTTTCGATCGGCCTGACGCGGGGGAATAAAGAGGAAGAAGATTTGACTTTGTACCTTCGATCACAGTGAGGAATGTGGGGAATTCGCTGTGGTGGATGTTTATGTTAACCTTTATGTGGTTGTGTGTCTTGTTGCTTTTTGTCTTGGCTGTATGGTAATTTGCATGTCACTGTACCTTAAATGGTACACGTGACAATAAAAGACCTTTGAAACCTTTGCTGGCTCGAAAGGCCAAATGGCATACTCCTGTTTCTATGTCTCTATTTCATTCAGGGCAGGAAACATTTCAATCTTCATCTCCTAACATTGCATCACTGACTGGCAAATAATTGTTTGCACAAGTACAGAAATTAACTTCTGATATCTCACAACTCCAGGTATAAACTCATCTGCCCTTCCTCAAAAGAAAAAAATGCCACAGATTTCTTGAAATCCTCCCACGATAACTGCTCAGTTCAAACTCTCATCCAAACCAATTCTATCTCTGAGCATCCAGAACTCCATCAGCAAGACACAGTTATCAGCTTCAATATCTCTTTCTTCGCTAACTCTGAACTAGAGGCAGGAAAGTTACCCACAGCTAACAAATATTATCACAGAAGATAGACACAAGATGCCGGAGTAACTCAACGGGACAGTCAGTATCTCTGGATAGAAGCAATGGGCGACGTTTCGGGTCGAGACCCTTCGTCAGACTAATTTAGTTTAGCTAATTGTCACGTGAACCAAGGTCCGAATCATCACCCATTCCTTCTCTCCAGAGATGCTGCCTGTCCTGCTGAGTTACTCCTATAATTTGTGTCTATCTTTGGTGTAAACCAGCATCTGCCGTTCCTTCCTCCATAAAAACAATCACACACCCATCAAGGCCTGAAGGTTCGCATCATCTCTCTCTCTCTCACACACACACACACACACTGTACAGAAAGAGAGTATATTAGGCATCCCAATGGCTGTGCGCACACACGGCACATACACACACATACACACGGCACATACACACGCATACACAGTGTACAGAAAAGGAGCAAAATTAGCCTTCTCGCTAATAATTCTAGTATAGTATGACTTGGATAATGTTGTACACACACACACACAAATGCACAGTGCACAGAAAAGGAACAAGATTAGCCATACATCTAATAATTCTAGTAAAGCGCAACTTGGACAATGCTCTTTCTCTCTTGCACGCGCGCACACACACCGCACAGGAAAGGGGCAAGATTAGCCGGACATCTAACCATTCTAGTAAGTAAGTAAGTAAGTACGTTTACTGGCCAAGTGTTAACATACAAGGAATTTGCCTTGGTGCTCCATCCAAGTTAGTAAAGCCTAACTTGGATAATGGTCACACACACACAGGCACACTTCACAGAAAAGAAGCAAGATTAACTACCTCTCTAGTAACTCCAGCAAATAACTGTCTCCCGGCCATTCAGGACATTTTCCACAGGAAGGCCAACGGCATCATCAAGGACCGCAGCCACCCAGCACACAGACTGTTCTCCTTGTTACAATACAGGAACAAGGCTGCACGCACCCCCAGACTTGAGAACAATTTTTACCATCATGCCATCAGGCTTCTGAACTCATAAACACATCATATATGTTGATTATTTTATTTATTATTGTCTTTTACCTACCAATGTCACTTTTATCTCATCTTATTTTTATCATTGTAATATAATTGCTGAGGTGACCCGTTGTCTTGTCAAACACATTTCATTGTACCGTTGACCCTGTGTTAACCTACATATGACAAATAAAAACTGAACGAAGCATATCATGTATTATGGTTGCAGAGACACAACCACACACACACACACACACACAGTGGACAAGAGAGGAGCACCATAAACCATCTCTCTAATAATTCTAGCAAAGTATTTGTATTTGTATTGTATATATTTTATTTCGAACATGTAAAACAAAAAAAGTTAAAAACAAAGCAAAATAATGATAAAATGAAATGAAACCTATACACAACTCATTGTAAAACCATTATAATAGATGATAGACACTATGTGCAGGAGTAGGCCAATCGGCCCTTCGAGCCAGCACCACCATTCAATGTGATCATGGCTGATCATCCCCAATCAGTACCCCGTTCCTGCCTTCTCCCCATATTCCCTGACTCCGTTATTTTTAAACAGCCCTATCTAGCTCTCTCTTGAAAGCATCCAGAGAATCTGCCTCCATCACCCTCTGAGGCAGAGAATGCCACAGACTCACCACTCTTTGTGAGAAAAAGTGTTTCCTCGTCTCCGTTCTAAATGGCTTATCTCCTTATTCTTAAACTGTGGCCCCTGGTTCTGGACTCCCCCAACATGTTTCCTGCCTCTAGTGTGTTCAAGCCTTTAACAATCTTATATATTTCAGTGAGATCCCCTCTCATCCTTCTAAACTCCAGAGTGTTCAAGCCCAGCTGCTCCATTCTCTCAGCATATGACTGTCCCGCCATCCCGGGAATTAACCTTGTAAACCTACGCTGCACTCCCTCAATAGCAAGAATGTCCTTCCTCAAATTAGGAGACCAAAACTGCACACAATACTCCAGGTGTGGTCTCATGAGGGCTCTGTACAACTGCAGAAGGACCTCTTTGCTCGATTCCTCTTGTTATAAACCTTTGATAATGGTTTTACACACACAATGCACAGGAAAGGAACCATCTGTAATAATTCTAGCAACACATAACTCGCAGAAGGGCTGCAAAGACACAAACACACACACACACACACACACACACACTAATTGTACTGGTTCCTGATGCCTGGTGCGCTTTAAGCTTTGACCGTGGGAGAGATTTAATTAGCACAGATTTCAGCACCAAGAGACAAAATAGTTTGTAAAACCGTAGGAAACACAATAAAGGACTATATTGAGGCAAAAAAAAAAAGCATAGGGATCAACCAGGTTGATAGAAAACAAATTAATAGCCCGAAGTTTCCATTAAAAATCCAATCAAGAAAATGAGATTCCTTATGGCTAATCTTGTATATTAAAATTAAAGGAATCCAATTGCAGATGGGTCGGCAGCAAAGAAGTATCACTTAAATTTCATCTTCCACTACAAAATTTGTAAAGATTCCTCAGTAAAGGACAGATTTTTAATTGCAGTTTCACCGGGGTTGAGGCCTCTAACATCGAACCTATTTCCAACTACAATGTCGAAGCTTACGCACCGGGCTCATCTTAGTTTTAGACCTATCGGTGATCCGCAAGGATGCGTTCTCAGCCCCCTTCTTTACTCCTTGCACACCCACGACGACACCACCATTACGACACCACCATTACGGCCACAGTGGCGCATCGGTAGAGTTGCCGCCTTACAGCGCCGGAGACCCGGGTTCGGTCCCGACTACAGGTGCAGTCAGTACGGAGTTGGTACTTTCTCCCCGCGACCGCATGGGTTTTCTCCGAGACCCTTCGATTTCCACCTGCACTCCAAAGACGTCCAGGTATGCATGTTAATGTGCAAATTATCCCTAGTGTGTGTAGGATAGTGTTAATGTGCGGGGATTGCTGGTCGGTGCGGACTCGGTGGGCCGAATGGCCTGTTTCCGGGCTGTATCTCTGAAACTAAAACTAAAAACATTGCGGGCCGGATAACAAATAATGATGAGACGGAGTACATGATGGAGATCGAGAACCTCGTGTCCCGGTGTTGCGTCAACAACTTTCCTATCAACGTCAGTAAGACAAAGGAGATAGCGATCGACTTCAGGAAGTGAAACAGTACACGTACCCCAGTTTGCATTGACGGAGCTGAAGTGGAGATGGTTGAAAAGTTCAAATTCCTAGAAGTCAACATCAGCAACAACTTCTCCTGGACCACCCATATTGAAGCAGCGAACAAGAATGCACCAACGCTTCTAATTCCTTAGATGGCTTAGGAGGTTCGGCAGCTCTCGACAACTCTCACCAAATTCTACAGATGCACCATAGAAAGCATTTTATCAGGATGCATCACAGCTTGGTTTGGGAACAGCTCCGTCTAAGACCGCAAGAAATTGCGGCGAATTGTGGACGCGGCCCAGACCATCACACAAACCCAACCTCCCCTCTATTGACTCTATTTATACCTCATGCTGCGTCGGCAAGGCCACCAGGGTAATCAAGGATGAGTCGCACCCTGGCCACTCCCTCTTCTCCCCTCTCCCATCGGTCAAAAGGCACAGAAGTGTGAAAACGCACATCTCCAGATTCAGGGACTGTTTGTTCCCAGCTGTTATCAGGTAACTGAATCATCCTACCACAACCAGAGAGCAGCCCTGAACTACTATCTACCTCTTTGGTGACCCCCGGACTATCTTTGATCAGGCTTTGCTGGCTTTACCTTGCACTAAACGTTATTCCCTTATCATGTATCTGTACAATGTAAACAGCTCGATTGTAATCATGTATTGTCTTTCTGCTGACTGGTTAGCACGCAACAAAGGCTTTTCACTGTACCTCGGCACACGTGAAAATAAACTGAATATATAGTCAAATTTACTCAGGTACAGGGACGCGGTTTGTTTTGCAGTCTGTCCAAACAAATCAGATATACCATACGCAGATAAAATCAAGTCAAACTCAAGAACAAATAGGTGGAGCGAAGGGAAGATTTCTTCTTCGTCTTCTTGCATATTGCGTGCACAGCCTAAAGTTGTCGGACAACTTGTTCTATTTGATCTTGATTGTGCACGCTGGGTTGATTGCATTTGTCAAAACAGGGCGGACCACGTGAAGGTTGCAATCTCCCACCCCAAGGGAAGATTTTGAATGCCTAATGTAGCTCTAATCTTTATAGAACCAGCTCCATATATGAAGTCCAATGTCTTCAATGAAGGGGTTGGGGAAAATTGGACAGTACCCTAGCTTGTGGAAGGATGGTTCAGAAGCCTGAAAACAGAGGGGAGAAAGCTGTTCCTGAGTCTGGTGGTGCTCTGTACCTCCCATCAGACAGGAGCAGGGTGAAGAAGGAATGACTGGGTTGGGGGTTACACAAAAAGCTGGAGAAACTCAGCGGGTGCAGCAGCATCTAAGGAGCGAAGGAGATAGGCGACGTTTCGGGTCGAGACCCTTCTTCAGACTGGTCAGGGATCAGGGAAACAAGAGATATAAACAGTGATGTGGAGAGATAAGGAACAATGAGTGAAAGATATGCAAAAAAGTATTGGTGATAAAGGAAGCAGGCCATTGTAAGCTGTTTGTGGTGTGAAAATGAGAAGCTAGTGCGACTGGGGGGGGGGGGGGGGGAGATGGAGAAGGAATGTCAGGGCCAGAGGGCTGAGGGAGAGGTGGGGGGGAGGCAGTCTGGGTTAACAGAAATGAGAAAATTCAATGTTTAAGCCCAGAGGATGCAGACTCCCCAAGCGGAATATGAGGTGCTGTTCCTCCAACTTGCGGTGTTGATCACTCTGGCCGTGGAGGAGGCCCAGGACCGAGAGGTCGGATACGGAGTGGGAGGGGGAGTTGAAGTGCTGAGCCACCGGGAGGTCGGGTTGGTTATTGCGGACCGAGCGGAGGTGTTCGGCGAAACGATCCCCCAGCCTACGCTTGGTCTCGTTTGATACTGGTTTTTACATGGGTATTAAGACCTGTTATTGTGCAGTTCTATGATATAATGTATTAGTTTAGTTTAGAGATACAGCACGGCAACAGGCCCTTCATCCCACCGAGTCCGCCCTGTGGCCAGCGATCCCCGCACACTAGCACTATCCCTCACTCCGAACAATTTTAGCATTTACACCCAACCAATTAACCCACAAACCTGTGAGTCTTTGGAGTGTGGGAGGAATATGTAAATCTCGGAGAAAACCCACGTGGTCAGGGGGAGAGCGTACAAACTCTGTACAGACAAGCACCCGTGGTCGAGATCAAACCCGGGTCTCTGGCGCTGCAAGCGCTGTAAGGCAGCAACTCTACCGCTGTGCCACCGTGCCACATTTTATGATAATAAAATGATAATATAGTATTATACAATTCATTTGCCCCAATGTATCATTTATCATTTTCAGAGTTTCTTGCTCAAAAAAAGTTAACAATACATTTGTGAATTTGAACAAAAATCCACACTGATTTCAATTAGGGCTCTCAGCCTGAGTGAACATTGCTTCTTGCCAACATAACAAGCTTGAACATCTGCTATTGAGGTAATTAAGATTCCATTGAACACTATCTTTTCTATTGGTGAGTAGCAATGCTAAAATAATGCTGACTATGTCTTCCATTAATTAAAGGCTGCACAGAAACTGCTGGAGATCCGTGGGTTCCTGGAACGGAACAAAGTTTGTTCACATTGTGAATTACGCGTCGTGCCACAGCCCCAACAGCTCAAAATCAATGCTTTTTCCTTTTTGATTCATTCTACCGCAACTTCTGATCGAGTTGCTGTGAGCATTCACTCAGCCAAGAGCCATTTTGGTACCTTGCACTCACAAATAAAAGCCACTGCACTCGGGCCAACTGTTATCGTAAAGGGCCTGTCCTACCAGCATCCGACTCCATGCGATGAGCGCGATCAAACTAGAAGCGGGGGCCGCGCGGAGGTCGGGTGATCCCCTGTACAGGGCAGTTCCCACCAGCATGCGCCTGCATGCGGCAAGCGCGACCAAACCGGCAGCGAGGGCCGCGCGGAGGTAGGGTGAGTGGCGCAACGCGGCGTAAAGTGAGGCGAACTTGGAGCAAAGTCTTAAGGTAAGTTGGCCAGGACAGAGAGGGGCACACAGAGAGGGGCACAGAGGCACACACACAGAGGGCCATGGAGCCACACACATAGAGGGTCACGGAGGCACCTACAGATAGGTTCACGGAGGCACGATGTTGTGCGGTGTGTAATGCGTCGAGGCGACTGCGAGCCGACAAGCCGTTGCCGTGCGGAATTTTTTAACATAGTCAGTTTTTCGGAGCCCCGCGCGATGTCGGGACGAACTCCGCACAATTCCGCACGGCTCCGGCGATCGAAATGGGACCGGCCCCGCGACGCCGGACGGCTCAAGCGACCACGTTAGGTCGTGCTCATCGCATAGAGTTGCATGCTGGTAGGACAGGCCCTTAACAAACCACTAGCAGTGGGCGGTATGGTGGCGCAGCGGTAGAGCTAAGGCCTTACAGCTCCAGAAACCCCGGTTCGATCCCGACCACGGGCGCTGCATGGAGTTTGCACGTTGAACCTCGTGACCCTGTGGGTTTTCTGCGAGGTCTTCGGTTTCCTCCCACACTCCAGAGACGTACAGGTTTGCATGTTAATTGGCTTTAGTAAAAATGGAGAAAAGTTAAAAAATATTGGCCCTAGAGTATGTGGAGTCGAGTTAATGTGCGGGGATCGTTGGTCTGTGCGGACTCGGTTGGCCGAAGGGCCTTTATCTCTAAACTAAACTAAATATCCTCTTATAGTCATGCAGTATGGAAACAGGCCCTTTGGCCCAACTTGCCCATACCGGCCAACATGTCCCAGCTACACTAGTCCCAGCATTTAATCCCTCCAAACCTGTCCTATTCATCTACCTGTCTAACTATTTCTTAAACATTGGAATAGTCCCAGCCTCAACCACCTCCTCTGGCAGCTTGTTCCATACACCCACCACCATTTGTGTGAAAAAGCTACCCCTCAGATTCCTATTAAATCTTTTCCCCTTCACCTTAAACACATGTCCACTGGTCCTCGATTCCCCTACTCTGGGTTAGAGACTGTGCGTCGACCCAATCTATTCCTCTCATGATCTTATACACCTCTATAAGATCACCTGTCATCCTCCTGCGCTCCAAGGAATTGAGCCCCAGCCTACTCAACCTGTAGCTCAGACCCTCTACTCCTGGCAACATCCTTGTATATCTTCTCTGTACCCTTTCCAGCTTGACAACATCTTTCCTATAACACGGTGCCCAGAACTGAACACAATACTCTAAACCTACCTGTGGCTCGACCTGCACCTACACTCCTAGATCACTACGGCACTACCCAGAACCTTACCATTCACGGTATGGGTCCTGCCCATGTTAGACTTCCCAAAATGTAACACCTCACATTTTTCTGCCTGAAATCCCATCAACCATTCCTCAGTCCACTTGGCCAATTGATCAAGATCCTGCTGCAAAGGATTGACTGCAAAGGATTTTAGATATACAGCATGGAAACAGGCCCTTCAGCCCACCCAGTCTATGCTGACCCAACAATTACCTGTCCACCAGCTCGATTCCATGCACCAATGGCATATTGGCTCTGGTTTGACCTCACAAAATGCAGCACCTCACACTTAGCTGCATTGAACCCCATTACCGATTCTTTGGCCCACTTGCCATATAACCATATAACCATATAACAATTACAGCACGGAAACAGGCCATCTCGGCCCTTCAAGTCCGTGCCGAACAACTTTTTTCTCTTAGTCCCACCTGCCTGCACTCATACCATAACCCTCCATACCCTTCTCATCCATATGCCTATCCAATTTATTTTTAAATGATACCAACGAACCTGCCGCCACCACTTCCACTGGAAGCTCATTCCACACCGCTACCACTCTCTGAGTAAAGAAGTTCCCCCTCATGTTACCCCTAAACCTCTGTCCCTTAATTCTAAAGTCATGTCCTCGTGTTTGAATCTTCCCTATTCTCAAAGGGAAAAGCTTGTCCACATTAACTCTGTCTATCCCTCTCATCAATTTAAAGACCTCTATCAAGTCACCCCTTAACCTTCTGCGCTCCAGAGAATAAAGACCTAACTTATTTAACCTATCTCTGTAACTTAGCTGTTGAAACCCAGGCAACATTCCAGTAAATCTCCTCTGTACCCTCTCTATTTTGTTGACATCCTTCCTATAATTGGGTGACCAAAACTGCACACCATACTCCAGATTTGGTCTCACCAACGCCTTGTACAATTTTAACATTACATCCCAGCTTCTATACTCAATGCTCTGATTTATAAAGGCTAGCATACCAAAAGCTTTCTTTACCACCCTATCTATATGAGATTCCACCTTCAAGGAACTATGCACGGTTATTCCCAGATCCCTCTGTTCAACTGTATTCTTCAATTCCCTACCGTTTACCATGTACGTCCTATTTTGATTTGTCCTGCCAAGGTGTAGCACCTCACATTTATCAGCATTAAACTCCATCTGCCATCTTTCAGCCCATTTTTCCAACTGGCCTAAATCACTCTGTAGACTTTGGAAATCCTCTTCATTATCCACAACACCCCCTATCTTGGTATCATCTGCATACTTACTAATCCAATTTACCACCCCTTCATCCAGATCATTGATGTACATGACAAACAACAAAGGACCCAACACAAATCCCTGAGGCACCCCACTAGTCACCTGCCTCCAACCCGACAAACAGCCATCCACCATTACTCTCTGGCTTCTCCCATTCAGCCACTGTTGAATCCATCTTGCTATTCCTGCATTTATACCCAACAGTTGAACCTTCTTAACCAACCTTCCATGAGGAACCTTGTCAAAGGCCTTACTGAAGTCCATATAGACAACATCCACTGCTTTACCCTCGTCAATTTCCCTAGTAACCTCTTCAAAAAATTCAAGAAGATTAGTCAAACATGACCTTCCAGGCATAAATCCATGTTGACTGTTCCTAATTAGACCCTCTTTATCCAGATACTTATATATATTATCTCTAAGTATCTTTTCCATTAATTTGCCCACCACTGAAGTCAAACTAACCGGTCTATAATTGCTAGGTTTACTTTTAGAGCCCTTTTTAAACAATGGAACAACATGCGCAGTACGCCAATCCTCGGGGACTATTCCCGTTTCTAATGACATTTGAAATATTTCTGTCATAGCCCCGGCTATTTCTACACTAACTTCCCTCAATGTCCTAGGGAATATCCTGTCAGGACCTGGAGACTTATCCACTTTTATATTTTTCAAAAGTGCCAGTACTTCTTTTACTTTGAAACTCATAGTATCCATAGCTACTCTACTAGTTTCCCTTACCTCACATAATTCAATATCCTTCTCCTTGGTGAATACCGAAGAAAAGAAATTGTTCAATATCTCCCCCATCTCTTTTGGCTCTGCAGATAGCTGTCCACTCGGTCTCTCCAATGGACCAATTTTATCCCTTGTTATCCTTTTGCTATTAATATAGCTGTAGAAACCCTTTGGATTTACTTTCACCTTACTTGCCAAAGCAACCTCATATCTTCTTTTAGCTTTTCTAATTTCTTTCTTAAGATTCTTTTTACATTCCTTATACTCCTCAAGCACCTCATTTGCTTCATGTTGCTTATAATTATTGTAGATCTCCCTCTTTTTCCGAACAAGATGTCCAATTTCCCTTGAAAACCAGGGCTCTTTCCAATTTTTACTGGTTCCTTTCAACCGAACAGGAACATAAAGATTTTGTACTCTTAAAATTTCCCCTTTAAATGTCCTCCATTTCTCCTCTACATCTTTCCCATAAAACAAAATGTCCCAGTTCACTCCTTTTAAATCATCTCGCATCTCGTTAAAGTTAGCCTTTCTCCAATCAAAAATCTCAACCCTAGGCCCAGTTCTGTCCTTCTCCATAATTATATTGAAACTAATGGTATTGTGATCACTGGACCCGAAGTGCTCCCCTACGCATACCTCCGCCACCTGTCCCGTCTCATTTCCTAACAGGAGGTCCAGCACTGCCCCTCCTCTAGTAGGCACCTCTATGTATTGCTGCAAAAAACTATCCTGCACACATTTTACAAACTCCAAACCATCCAGCCCATTTACAGAATGTGTTTCCCAGTCTATGTGTGGAAAGTTGAAATCTCCCACAATCACTACCTTGTGCTTACTACTAATATCTGCTATCTCTTTACATATTTGCTCTTCCAATTCTCGTTCCCCATTTGGCGGTCTATAATATACCCCTATAAGTGTTGCTACACCTTTCCCACTTCTAAGTTCCACCCAAATAGCCTCCCTAGATGAGCCCTCCAATCTATCCTGCCAAAGCACTGCTGTAATATCTTCCCTGACTAGCAATGCAACACCTCCACCTCTTGCCCCTCCAATTCTATCACACCTGAAGCAACGAAATCCTGGAATATTTATTTTCCAATCACAGCCCTCCTGCAACCATGTTTCACTGATCGCCACAACATCATACTTCCAGGTGTCTATCCAGACTCTAAGCTCATCCACCTTTCTGACAATGCTCCTAGCATTAAAATATGCACATTTAAGAAACCCCCCATCTCTTGTTCTCTGTTTATTTCCTTTTTTTTCTTTCTCCTCTTGTGTCCGAGTGCTTCCCTTTTCTGCTTCCTGCCTCCCATTCTGTCTACTAGCTTTTGCTATTTGCATCCCTCGCCCCAACCATTCTAGTTTAAAGTCTCCCCAGTGGCCTTTGCAAATTTCCCCGCCAGGATATTGGTCCCCCTCGGGTTCAAGTGCAACCCATCCTTTCTGTACAGGTCCCACCTACCCCAAAAGAAGTCCCAATGGTCCAGAAACTTGAATCCCTGCCCTCTGCACCAGTCTTTCAGCCAAGCATTGCCCAACAGAACAAGATATTGCTTTCATTTGTGATAACCATATTGGAATTTTTGATGACCAAATTAATTTAGTTTAGTTCGTCTTGGAATAATGTTTGGGCATAGACATTGTGGGCCGAAGGGCCTGTTCCAATGTACTATGGATGGCTGGATTAGTTCAAAACTGTAGGCAATACTCCAGGTGTGGTCTCACCAAAACCCTGTACAACTGCAGTAGAACCTCCCTGCTCCTATACTCAGATCCTTTTGCTATGAATGCTAACATACCACTGGCTTTCTTCACTGCCTGCTGCAACTGCATGCCTACTTTCAATGATTGGTGTACCATGACACCCAGGTCTCGTTGCATCTCCCCTTTTCCTAATCGGCCACCATTAAGATAATAATCTACCCTCCTGTTTTTGCCACCTTTGTGGATAACCTCACATTTATCCACATTATACTGCATCTGCCATGCATTTGCCAACTCACCCAGCCTATCCAAGTCACTTTGCAGCCTCCTCACACCTAACACTACCCTCCAGCTTAGTGTCATCCGCAAACTTGGAGATGTTGCATTCAATTCCCTCATCCAAATCATTAATATATATTGTAAATAGCTGGGGTCCCAGCACTGAGTCTTGCGGTACCCCACTAGTCACTGCCTGCCATTCTGAAAAGGACCAGTTTACTCCTACTCTTTGCTTCCTGTCTGCCAGCCAGTTCTCTATCCACATCAATACTGAACCCCCAATATTGATGTGGCAGGATGAATGGGAAGGAAGGAACTGCAGATGCTGGTTTAAACCCGAAGATAGACACAAAATGCTGGAGTAACTCAGTGGGATAGGCAGCATCTCTGAAAACACATCCACTGGTTCTCCCTTATCAACTCTGCTCTTTACATCCTATAAAGATTCTATAAGATTCGTCAGACATGATTTACCTTTCATAAATCCATGCTGACTTTGTCTAATGATTTCACCACTTTCCAAATGTACTGCTATCCCATCTTTAATAACTGACTCTAGCAGTTTCCCCACTACCGATGTTAGACTAACTGGTCTGTAATTCCCCGTTTTCTCTCTCCCTCCTTTTTTAAAAAGTGGAGTTACATTAGCTACCAGAGTTTAAAAAAATCATCACCAAATGCATCCACTATTTCCTATGTTTTAGGAACGCCATTACAGGAAATGTTATCAGAAAGGGAGCAGAGAAATGTGGACTAGGGGAAAATAAATGGTCGGCACAGACTGGAAGGGCCGAGAGGCCTGTTTCCGTGCTGTAATTGTTATATGGTTATATGGTGTTATATGGTGTAGGAAGGAACTGCAGATGCTGGTTTACACCGAACATAGACACTCAGCGGGACAGGGAGCATCTCTGGATAGATGGAATGGGCGATGTTTCGGGTCGAGCCCGACCCAAAATGTCACCCATTCCTCCTATCCATGGGTGCAAAGAAGATTTAGGAGGATTTTGCCAGGACTCGTGGGCCTGAGCTGTAGGGAGAGGTTGAGCAGGCTGGGACTCTATGCCTTGGAGCGCAGGAAATGAGGGGTGATCCTATAGAGGTGTTCAAAATTATGAAAGGAATACATCAGGTAGACACACCGGGTTTCTTGCCCAGAGTAGGAGAATTGAGATCCAAAGGACATAGGTTTAAGGTGAGGGGGGAAAGATTTAGCAGCAACCTGAGGAGTAGCTTTTTTTCACACAAAGGGTTGTGGGTGTATGGAACGAGCTGCCAGAGGAGGTAGTTGAGGCAGATACTATTGCAGTGTTTAGGAAAGATTTAGACTGGGATATTGGATATGACAGGTTTGGAGGGATATTGGCCAAACGCAGGCAGGTGGGACTAGTGCAGATGGGACATGTTGATCGGTGTGGACAGTTTGGGCCAAATGGCCTGTTTCCACGCTGTAAGATCCTGTGACTAATTTTAAACATAAACCTCCTCCAAACAGGTACATGGAACTGTCTTACTGGTTAAAGAGACATTTTTAGATATCTGTTAATTGAAATTAAAAATTCATCTCAGTCACATTGATCTTTTGAACTCAATTAAATTGTACAATGAAGTACGTACCCTATGCCTGTGAAATTGATTCACAGTGAGGAAGACAAGATGTGTACGAAGGAACTGCAGATGCTGGTTTACCCCAAAGATAGACACAAAATGCTGGAGTCACTCAGCGGGTCAGGCAGCAGCTCTGGAGAGAAGAAATGGGTGGCGTTCCAAGTCGGGTCTGAAGAAGGGTCTCAATGAGGAAGTGTCAAGTGTCAATCAAAAATTATACACAGTGCGCATACAAGGCTGTCCGGTGGCATGATGGCACAGTGGCACAGAGTTGCTGCCTTGCAGTGAATGCAGTGCCTGAGACCCGGGTTCGATCCCGACTACGGGTGCTGTCTGTACGGACTTTTTACGTTCTCCCCGTGACCTGCACGGGTTTACTCCAAGATCTTCAGTTTCCTCCCACAGTCCAAAGACGTACAGGTTTGTAGGTTAATTGGCTTGGTATAATCGTAAATTGTCCCTAGTATGTGTAGGATAGTGTTAATGTGCGGGGATCGCTGGTCGGTGCGGACTCGATGGGCCGAAGGGCCTGTTTCCGCGCTGCATCTCTAAACTTGTAAGCCTGACACTAAGTTTAACTCACGATTTCTGTGGCGAGAGTGATCAGTAACTCAGTGTACAGCACACTCATCTTTGAGTTAAGAGGTTATGAATGTAAGAAACAGAAACAAAAGTCATTCAGCTTCTCCTTCCTACTCAATATTCAAGTATAGATGGTGGGGAGTTTAGTTTAGTTTAATTTAGAGATACAGCAAGGACACAGGACCTTTCTTCCCACACCGACCAGCGATCCCCACACAGTAACACTATCCCACACACACTGGGGACAATTTGCAATTTTACGTAAGCCAATGAACCTACAGACCTGTAATGTACATCTTTGTAATGTGTGAGAAAACCAGAGCACCCGGGGAAAAACCCACGTACGTACAAACTCCGTACAGACAACACCCATAGTCAGGATCAAGCCCGGGGTCTCTGGAGCTGGCAACTCGAAATGGCCAAATGGCGGCAGATGGGACAAGTGGATTTTATAGAAACATATATAATTCTTAAGGGATTGGACAGGCTAGATGCAGGAAACATGTTCCTGTTGTTGGGGGGGGCGGTCCAGAACCAGGAGTCACAGTTTAAGCATAAGGGGTAGGCCATTTAGGACTGAGATGAAGAAAAACCTTTTGTCCCAGAGAGTTGCGAATCTGTGGAATGAAAACATCAAGAGAGAGTTATGCTCCTGTCCCACTTAGGAAACCTGAACGGAAACCTCTGGAGACTTTGCGGCCCACCCAAGGTTTCCGTGCGGTTCCTGGAGGTTTTGTGCTCTGGCAACCATCTTCAACTAGCATTGTAACTGGCTTTGTCTAAAAAATTACCGATTTTATAAAACTGAAACCACTTTCGACCATTAGGGAGACTGACAAAAACTTTCGGGAACCGCACGGAAACCTTGGGTGGGGCGCAGAGTCTCCAGAGGTTTCCGTTCAGGTTTCCTAAGTGGGACAGGGGCATAAGATTTAACTCTTCGGGCTAACGGAATCAAGGGGTATGGGAAAATGCAGGAACGGGGTACTGATTTTGGATGATCAGACATGATCATATTGAATAGTGGTGCTGGCTCGAAGGGCCGAATGGCCTACTCCTGCAACTATTTTCTATGTTTCTATGCAGCTGGGACATGGTGAGCGGTGTGGGCAAGTTGGGCTGAGGGGCCTGTTTCCACGCTGTATCACTCTCTGACTATGTTCCTACCCAATCTGTTAAAACAAATGTTGGTCCCTTGCAGTCAGAAACAGGTGAATTGATCATGGGGAACAAGGACATGGCAGACCAATTGAATAACTACTTTGGTTCTGTCTTCACTAAGGAAGACATAAATAATCTGCCGGAAATAGCAGTGGAACGGGGGTCAAATAAGATGGAGGAACTGAGTGAAATCCAGGTTAGCCGGGAGGTGGTGTTGGGTAAATTGAACGGATTGAAGGCTGATAAATCCCCAGGGCCAGATAGTCTGCATCCCAGAGTACTCAAGGAGGTAGCCACAGAAATAGTGGATGCATTAGTGATAATTTTTCAAAATTCCTTAGATTCTGGAGTAGTTCCTGAGGATTGGAGGGTAGCTAATGTAACCCCACTTTTTAAAAAAGGAGGGAGAGAGAAAGCGGGGAATTACAGACCAGTTAGTCTAACATCGGTAGTGGGGAAACTGCTAGAGTCAGTTATTAAAGATGGGATAGCAGCGCATTTGGAAAGTGGTGAAATCATTGGACAAAGTCAGCATGGATTTACGAAAGGTAAATCATGTCTGACAAATCTGATAGAATTTTTCGAGGATGTAACTAGTAGAGTGGATAAGGGAGAACCAGTGGATGTGTTATATCTAGACTTTCAGAAGGCTTTCGACAAGGTCCCGCATAAGAGATTAGCATACAAACTTAAAGCACACGGTATTGGGGGTTCAGTATTGATGTGGATAGAGAACTGGCTAGCAGACAGGAGGCAAAGGGTAGGAGTAAACGGGTCCTTTTCAGAATGGCAGGCAGTGACTAGTGGGGTGCCGCAAGGCTCAGTGCTGGGACCCCAGCTATTTACAATATATATTAATGATTTGGACGAGGGAATTCAATGCAACATCTCCAAATTTGCAGATGATACCAAGCTGGGGGGTATAGTTAGGTGTGAGGAGGATGCTTGGAGGCTGCAGGGTGATTTGGATAGGCTGAGTGAATGGGCAGATGCATGGCAGATGCAGTACAATGTGGATAAATGTGAGGTTATCCACTTTGGTGGCAAAAACATGAGGGTAGACTATTATCTGAATGGTGGCAGATTAGGTAAGGGGGAGATGCAACGAGACCTGGGTGTCATGGTACACCAGTCATTGAAAGTAGGCATGCAGGTGCAGCAGGCAGTGAAGAAAGCAAATGGTATGTTAGCATTCATAGCGAAAGGATTTGAGTATAGGAGCAGGGAGGTTCTACTGCAGTTGTACAGGGTTTTGGTGAGGCCACACCTGGAGTACTGCGTACAGTTTTGGTCTCCAAATCTGAGGAAAGACATCCTTGCCATAGAGGGGGTACAGAGAAGATTCACCAGACTGATTCCTGGGATGTCAGGACTTTCATATGAGGAAAGATTGGATAGACTCGGTTTGTACTCGATGGAATTTAGAAGATTGAGGGGGGATCTTATAGAAACCTACAAAATTCTTAAGGGGTTGGACAAGCTAGATGCTGGAAGATTGTTCCCGATGTTGGGGGAGTCCAGAACAAGGGGTCACAGTCTAAGGATAAGGGGGAATTCCTTTAGGACCGAGATGAGGAAAACATTCTTTACACAGAGAGTGGTGAGTCTCTGGAATTCTCTGCCACAGAAGGTAGTTGAGGCCAGTTCATTGGCTATATTTAAGAGGGCGTTAGATGTGGCACTTGTGGCTAAAGGGATCAGGGGGTATGGAGAGAAGGCAGGTACGGGATACCGAGTTGGATGATCAGCCATGATCACATTGAATGGCGGTGCAGGCTCGAAGGGCCGAATGGCCTACTCCTGCACCTATTTTTCTATGTTTCTATGTTCCTCTCATCATTTTGTACACAGATTTATGATTGTAGTTCTGATGAAAGGCTAACATGGCAAAAAAAAATCTTTTTACAGATGCTGCTCCCTCCCTTGCCCGGCATTCTCAGCACTTTCTAGCTATTTTCCCCTCTTTAATACCACGAATAATATCTTGATAGATTCACAGCATTTCATAGAAACATAGAAACATAGAAATTAGGTGCAGGAGTAGGCCATTCGGCCCTTCAGGCCTGCACAGCCATTCAATATGATCATGGCTGATCATCCAACTCAGTATCCCGTACCTGCCTTCTCTCCATACCCTCTGATCCCCTTAGCCACAAGGGCCACATCAAACTCCCTCTTAAATATAGCAATTTCCACACAGATTGTAAACCAATCCAAATCTGAGGGAAAGGTGGTCCAGGAGGAATAAAAATTAAAATAAAAGGGTTCAGAAGACTTCCTACGAATGGCACGCGCTAATGATTGAAATCAGGAATCATAAGGGGAAGAAGAGAAGATGTTCATAAGAAGATCATCTCTCTCCTGAGATAGAAGATGAAACATCACCATCAATAATTCATGCAGAAAAACACTCTCAAAGCTCACTATTGCCAGCTGTTCTCCGGGAATCCTATGTTGTCCTTCACTTCTGCTGCGTTTTGTTAACGATTTAACCACATTTTATATCTGTTTTGTTTATGTCTATTTTGCTGTGGAAATCCTCTCTGCCTGTCAAGTAGAGTCATAGAGAGAGTCACAGAGTGATACAGTGTGGAAACTTGCCCACATCTGCCAAAATGTCCCAGCTACCCTAGTCCCACTTGCCTGCGCTTGGTCCATAACCCTCCAAACCTGTCCTATCCATGCACCTGTCCAAATGTTTCTTAAACGATGGGATAGTCCCAGCCTCAACTCCCTCCTCTGGCAGCTTGTTTCATGAACCCACCACCCTCGGTGCGAAAAAGTTACCCCCTTGGATTCCTATACAAATCTTTCCCCCTTCACCTTGAACCTATGTCCTCTGGTCCTCAATCCCCCTACTCTAGGGAAAAGAGTGTGCATCTACCCGATCTATTCCTCTCATGAGGAATGACAATGAGCTGTTCACGGAATCAGTGTCGACTCCTTCTCTTCCTCAACGAGGACACTGGAGAAGCTTGCAGCCCGATCTGATGCTTCCTACACTTCAAGCACTAATGTTAAAGGTGACCTCTGCCTGTGGCACCAGGAGTCGGCCGATAACAGGGGCCATCTACCACATGCCATCTGATTCTCACTTGAGAAGTTTTTAGACTTTAGCAACTTGCACCCAAGATCACCCTCGTGTTTGTCGATTGAATTTCAGGTGGAGAAGACGCAACACGAGCAAGAAGATAGGCACGAAGAGCTGGAGTAACTCAGCGGGTCGGGCAGCATCTCTGGAGATAAGGAATAGGTGACGTTTCTGGTCGAGACCCTTCCTCAGACGGAGAAGTCTCCGACGCTGCAAACGTGTACGGCAGCACAACTCTACCGCTGCGCCACCGTGCCACCTGAAGGTCTGGCACATCATTAACTTTGCTCCTCGCAGAATAAAGTCACACGAAAGCCGATGGTGAACGGGAGCCCATCGGTTTTTCACTTCCTGAAGTGAAACTGGAAATTCAGATTAAACCCAGTGTTTCATCACTTACAGGCAATTGCCATGAGCAAGTAATGGTGAGGACGGCCATCGCGAATTACGCAGCGTGTTGGCCGCCAAACACCAACAAGGGACCCGGCGTGGGGCGGGTATGGGGGGGGAGGGGGCGGTAGGGGTCTGTTGCCACATGCGGCGGCAGGCAGAAGATAGGACTGTTCGGTGAACATTTGTAACTGTGTTGCTGCCAATTCGGTCTGTTGAGGAAGTCAAGGATCCAGTTGCCTGTGGACTGCGCATAGTGCCTCTCTAGTACCACCTGGGCACGGTCGTTACCCCGGAAAGGGGGCAGGGAGCCGGCTCGGGTAGAGCCCTCTTCCGCCTGGCACCGTGACTCACGGGTGGCCAGCTTGGCCAGGCCCAGGAGTGACCCAACCAGGACATCCTCGGCCCTGCCCTCTCCCCTACGCACAAGGTGTCCGAAGATGAGGACGTAGACTGGTGAGACGAGCAGCCAGAAGGCAAGGAGCGGCCCCTTTAGATAGTGGATCAGGGGCTGCAGCCTCACACACTCCATATACACGCGTGGCACACAGGCTCTTAACAGATGGCTGGATTGAGCGTGACAATATTGTGAAATAGACCGTTGCGTGCGGTCGCTAAGTGGACCTCTTCCAAATTCACAACCTTTTATCCAGCGCTCCATCAAGCCAGTCGATCCACGATTTTTAATTTTGTACTTGGCATACGGAGTGAATCTGTTAGCAGAGGAGGGTGAAGGAAGATTTGCTTGGCTTGTGCCAGAGTTGGCACACTTGCCAACACAGGAGGGATTTCGCCTTCCATCACAGTGAGGAATGTGTAGAAGTCACTGCGGCGGATATTCATGTTAAAATGCATTTTTTGAGTGTTCTGTTACTTTTAATTGTATGACTGAGCTGGCCAATTAATATCCTTGTATGTTGCAAAACATAGTTGGCGAATAAAGTGTGATTCTGACGCTGATTAGAGTCATGAGTCATAGACATAACCCGCACAAAAACAAGAAGGGTCTCGACCCGAAACGTCACCCATCCCTTCTCTCCAGAGATGCTGCCTGTCCCGCTGAGTTACTCCAGAATTTTGTGTCTATCTTCGGGTTTAAACCAGCATCTGCAGTTCCTTCCTGCCCATTCATCCTGCCACATCAATATTGGGGGTTCAGTATTGATGTGGATAGAGAACTGGTTGGCAGACAGGCAAAGAGTAGGAGTAAACGGGTCATTTTCAGAATGGCAGGCCGTGGCTAGTGGGGTACCGCAAGGCTCAGTGCTGGGACCACAGCTATTTACAATATATATTAATGATCTGGATGAGGGAATGGAATGCAACATCTCCAGCTCTGCGGATGACACGAAGCTGGGGGGCAGTGTTAGCTGTGAGAAGGATGCTAGGAGGCTGCAAGGTGACTTGGATAGGTTGGGTGAGTGGGCAAATGCATGGCAGATGCAGTATAATGTGGATAAATGTGAGGTTATCCACTTTGGCAGCAAAAACAGGAGGGTAGACTATTATCTAAATGGTGGCCGATTAGGAAAAGGGGAGATGCAACGAGGCCTAGGTGTCATGGTACACCAATCATTGAAAATAGGCATGCAGGTGCAACAGGCTGTGAAGAAAGCGAATGGTATGTTGGCATTCATAGCAAAAGGATTTGAGTACAAGAGAAGTGAGGTTCTACTGCAGTTGTACGGGATTTTGGTGAGGCCACACCTGGAGTATTGCGTACAGTTTTGGTCTCCTAATCTGAGGAAAGACATTCTTGCCATAGAGGGAGTACAGAGAAGGTTCACCAGACTGATTCCTGGGATGGCAGGACTTCCATATGAAGAAAGACTGGATAGACTCGGCTTGTACTCGCTGTAATTTAGAAGATTGGGGGGGATCTTATAGAGACTTACAAAATTCTTGGATAGGCTAGAAGCAGGAAGATTGTTCCCGATGATAGGGAACTCCAGAACAAGGGGTCACAGTTTAAGGATAAGGGGAAAGTCTTTTAGGACCGAGATGAGATGATAATTTTTCACACAGAGAGTGGTGAATCTGTGGAAGTCTCTGCCACAGAAGATAGTTGAGGCCAGTTCATTGGCTACATTTAAGAGGGAGTTAGATGTGGCCCTTGTGGCTAAAGGGATCAGAGGGTATGGAAAGAAGGCAGGTACAGGATACTGAGTTGGATGATCAGCCATGATGATATTGAATGGCGGTGCAGGCTCGAAGGGCCGAATGGCCTACTCTGGCACCTATTTTCTATGATTCTATGACCTGAAACGCCACTCATCCCTTCTCTCCAGAGATGCTGCCTGTCCCACAGAGTTACTCAAGTCAAAAGTCAAAGTCAAACAAACTTTATTGTCATTTAGAAATACATCGATATATGCAATTCCAAACGAAATTCCGTTGCATTTGGCTCCCTGTGCAACACGATAATTAAGTATGTGATTTTTTACCTTTAAATTTCTGTTTCTGTCGGGAACCAATGCAGCCGCAGCCGAACAGGGCGCCGCCATTTTGAATCTAACTCCAGCATTACTCCAGCATTTTGTGTCTATCTTCGCTTTAAACCAGCATCTGCAGTTCCTTCTTGCCCTTTCTTCTGTCTTCTCCCCATAACCCCTGACACTCATACTAATCAAAGATCTATCTATCTCTGCCTAAAACATATCCATTGACTTTGCCTCCACGGCCTGCTGTGGCAATTTTGGGTGAACAAAAACATTATTTCTATTTTTAATGCTCACCATTGACGTTAATCTATGCTCCTGGTTCAAGGAAGTGGAGAATCAGGAGTGTTTTATTGTCATATGTCCTGAGACGGAACAATGAAATTCTTACTTACAGCAGCACAATAAATATGTCACTGTAAATACTGAGAAGTTCAGTCTATATTAAAAAACAATAATAGTGCAAAAATAAAATCAATGCCTCCAAGTCTAAAGGGTTGGACCTTATTTGGAGGTTGTAGTGTTGAATAGAATGATGGCTGTAGGGAAGAAGCTGTCCCGTGAACCTGGATGTTGCAGTTTTCAGGCTGCCCTTGTGGGTGAAATGTCCTTTCTGTTTGTCCTAGATTCTTAATGCCACACAGCAGGGAAACATGCCCTTCATCACAACTTGCCCACACCGACCAACATGTCCGATCTACACCAGTCCCTCCTGCCTGCCTGCATTTCCCTCTAAACCTACCCTATCCATGTGCATCCAAATGCTCCTTAAACGTTGCGATAATATCTTCCTTAAGGACCTCCTCTGGCAGCTTGTTCCATACACCCAGCTCCCTTTGTGTGAAAAAGTTACCCCTCGGGTTCCTATTAAATCTTCTCCCTCTCACCTTAAACCGATCATCCTAAACTATCTGCTTAAGAAAGAAGTGCAGATGCTGGAAAAATCGAAGGTAGACAAAAAATGCTGGAGAAACTCAGCGGGTAAGGCAGTATCGATGGAGTGACTTTTCGGGTCGAGACCCTTCTTCAGACTGATGTGGGGGTGGGGGGGGGGGGGGTGGGAAGAAGAACGGAAGAGGTGGAGACAGTGGGCTGTGGGAGAGCTGGGAAGGGGAGGGGAAGGAGGGAGAAAGCAGGGACTACCTGAAATTGGAGAAGTCAATGTTCATACCGCTGGGGTGCAAACTACTCAAGCAAAATATTTTCTACTCTTCTAAATCTCATCTAACCTGGACAAATCTCATCTAACCATGGACATTGATTGTGCTGGAAGCCCAGAGATTTCACTGCAGGTAGTTTCGGTGTTTAGTTTAGCTTATTGTCACGTGTACCGAGGTACAGTGACAGCGCTGGGTAACACTCCTTCACTTTCTCCAACCAAGTTGGTTCTACTCCCAAAATAACTTTCCCCACTTGTTTACTGAAATCAATTCTCCAACTTGCCTCTATTGCATTTAGGTCACAGCTTTCCTCACACATGCAGCAACTTGCGTTACTCTATATTAATCTCCCAGCTTGTCGTGCAAACAAGCAATCGGCGATGTTCTCTTTCAAACATAACTCATTAAGAAACAATAATATTTCTTGGTGCTTCATGCAATGTTCTGTTTTATCGTCGCATTCCGGTTGAATAAGAGAAAAGTGGCAAATACTTCGTTGATTCATGGCGGCACGGTGGTGCAGCGGCAGAGTTGCTGCCTTACAGCGCCAGAGACCCAGGTTCGATCCCGACTACGGGTGCTTGTCTGAGTGGAGTTTGTATGTTCCACCCGTGACCTGCGTGGGTTTTCTCCGAGATCTTCAGCTTCCTCCCATGCTCCAAGGACGTAGAGTTTTGTAGATTAATTGGCTTGGTGTAAATGTAAAATTGTCGCGTGTGCGTGTGTGCGCGTGTGTGATAATGTGGGGGATCGCTGGTCAGTGCGGAGTCCGTGAGCCAAAGCGCCTGTTTCCGCGCTGTATCTCTGAACATCGCATCTAGTTTTAGTCGGATACAAATGTACTCTTTCTAATTTCACATTTAATCTTCGTTAGGCAGTAAGTCCTGTGATAAGGGACAAAAATGGTACCTGCTTCATCTTGTTAAGAACAATACTGTGGGTCATTTTTTACCAGAATGTTACTCAAGGTCTTGGCTCTTGTTCCCTCTTTGTCATCATTAACCAACAAGTGCAGTCTCCAATTTCTCCTCCATCACCTTGGCTACGAGGAAATTCTTCTGCTGCGCACAAAATTAAAGTTCACACCGTGACGCCACAGATAAATACACGTCAAGGGAAGACTAATGAACGTCATTTTGATCTTCACTTATTGATACTTTATCTTCTGGAGCTACCAGAGGTGTGGGGATGCACGCTGGTAGGCTGCAATTCAACGGAAGGGTATCCTTGAGTTTGACATTAGACAATGAATGGGTTTCTACAGAATCTCTCAGTGTGCAAATGAATCACATGGACATTGATTGTGCTGGAAGCCCAGAGATTTCACTGCAGGTAGTTTCGGTGTTTAGTTTAGCTTATGGTCACGTGTACCGAGGTACAGTGAAAATCTTTTGTTGCGTGTTAACCAGTCAGTGGAAAGACAATACGTTATTACAATCGAGCCATTTACAGTGTACAGATACATGATAAGGGAATATTGTTTAGTGCAAGGTAAAGTCTGATCAAGGATAGTCCAAGGATCATCAAAGAGGTAGATAGTAGTTCAGCACTGCTCTCTGGTTGTGGTAGGATGATCCAGATGCCTGATAACAGCTGGGAAGAAATTGCCCCCGAATCTGGAGGTGTGCGTTTTCACACTTCCATACCTTTTGCCTGATGGGAGAGGGGAGAAGAGGGAGTGGCCAGGGTGCGACTCATCCTTGATTATGTTGCTGGCCTCGCCAAGGCAGTGTGAGGTATAAATGGAGTCAATAGAAGGGAGGTTGGCTTGTGTGATGGTCTGGGCTGCGCCCAGAGAGTGGTGGGTATATGGAACAAGTTGCCAGAGGGGGCAGGTACAAAAACACCATTGAATAGACATTTGGACACGGACATGGATTGGAAGGCTTTAGAGGGATATGGACCAAAAGTGGGTAAATAGGACTGAGCTGAGTATTTTGATCAGCATGGGTGAGTTGGGCTGAAGGGCCTGTTTCCTTGCTATGTGACTGCCAAACATTCACTCCATGAAATCCAGCCACTGCTGACCGAAACTATCTTCTCAGAATGAGAGAACAAAGACTAGTGTAGCTGAGACATGTTGGTCGGTGTGGGCAGGTTGGGCCGAAGGGCCGTTTTCCACATTGTATCACTCTATGACTCCAAGAGGAGGAAGTTAGGGTGAACACTGTGAAGCTGAGAGTTGTCTGTGATAGAATGATCAAAATCAGGTCTGTGCATGATCTTAGAACTGTGGTTCAGTTTTGTTTCGCTTGGAGATACAGCGCGGAAACAGGCCCCTCAGCCCACCGAATCCGCACCGACCAGCGATAACCCCGTGTGGTTGGAAACCAGGGCACCCAGAGAAAACCCACGCAGGTCACGGGGAGAACGTACAAGCTCGTTACAGACAGCACCCGTAGTCGGGTTCGAACCCGGGCCTCTGGCGCTCGCTGTGAGGCAGCAACTCCACCATGGCGCCACCGTGCCTATTGATGCAGGCGAAACAACCACACACTGGCATCCTTCAGGCAATTTTAAATTACCAAGAAAATAGAGGAAAGACCATGGTGACTGTGAGGGACAAAAATATAATCCAGTTGAGAATTTGTTTCTCTGTCGGCATTCTCACGTCCATTGGAAGTTATGATAACAATCATTCTCAATTGCACAAGCTGTAAAACAACAGCTGTCTACTTATTTGAAAGAGTTGCCACTTGCGATTAGCACCGAGAAAATACAAACACAACAAGTCGTCACAGCTTGGTTTGGGAACAACTCCAAGACCGCAAGAAATTGCAGCGAATTGTGGATGCAGCCCAGACCACCACACAAAAAATTTCCCTTCTATTGATTCCATTTATACCTCACGCTGCCTCAGCAAGGCCAGCAGCATACCACAGTGGCGAGTCTTAAACCCACCCCATTTGGACAAACGCGTAGCTGTGGGGAGAAGGCAGGGACGGGGTACTGATTGTGGATGAAGTGTTTAAGAAGGAACTGCAGATACTGGAAAATCGAAGGTAGACAAAAGTGCTGGAGAAACTCACCGGGTGCAGCAGCATCTATGGAGCGAAGGAAATAGGCATCGTTTCGAGCCAAAACCCTTCTTCAAACTGATGGAGGGTGGGGGGGGGGGGGGGGGGGAGGGGGGAGGGGGGGGGCGAGGAGAAGAAAGGAAAAAGGAGGAGGAGGAGCCTGAGGGCTGAGGGAGAGCTAGGAAGGGGAGGAGACAGCAAGGGCTAACGGAATTGGGAGAATTCAATGTTGGGCAGTCTGCACCCTAGTGGCATAAACATTGAATTCTCCCAATTCCGTTAGCCCTTGCTGTCGCCTCCCCTTCCTAGCTCTCCCTCAGCCCTCAGGCTCCTCCTCCCCCTTTTTCCTTTCTTCTCCCCCCCCCCCCCACCACCCTCCATCAGTCTGAAGAAGGGTTTCGGCCCAAAACGTTGCCTATTTCCTTTGCTCCATAGATGCTGCTGCACCCGCTGTGTTTCTCCAGCACTTTTGTCTACGATACTGATTGGGGATGATCAGCCATGATCCCATTGAATGGCGGTGCTGGCTTGAAGGGCCGAATGGCCTACTCCTGCACCTATTGTCTGTACCTTTTATGTTACCAAACTCAAGAATGGTTATGCTTTCTAACAGATAAAAATCAATGTTTATGTTGGGACAATAATTTAACTTCAAGTAACCCTTGCTTTCCCTCTCTCTCCATCCCTCCCCCATCCTAATTCTCCGACCAGTCTGACTGTCCCCCTGATAAAAATGTTATCCTTATATGCCTTGTTGTCACCTTCCCTTATCTGACAATGACGTTTTCTGCATTTCCCTTGATCTCTGTCCCCTTTGATCTCTTGTTTTCACACCTTACCCTTCCATATCGCTGTGCCTCCCTCCCTCCTCCCCATATCCCCTGACTGCGCTATTTTTAAGAGCCCTATCTAGCTCTCTCGTGAAAGCATCCAGAGAAGCAGCCTCCACCGCCCTCTGAGGCAGAGAATTCCACAGGCTCACCACTCCATGTGAGAAAAAGTGTTTCCTCGTTTCCGTTCTAAATGGCTTACCCCTTATTCTTAAACTGTGGCCCCTGGTCTGGACTCCCACAACATGAAACATGATGGCTGAAGAAGGGTCTCGACCCGAAACGTCTGAAGAAGGGTCTCGACCCTAAACGTCGCCTATCTCCTTCGCTCCTTAGATGCTGCTGCACCCGCTGAGTTTCTCCAGCTTTTTGTGTAACCATTGGGAACATGATTCCTGCCTCTAGCGTGTCCAAGCCCTTAACAATCTTATATTTTTCAATGAGATCCTCTCATCTTTCTAAACTCCAGAGGTTACAAGCCCAAGTACAAGAGATGCTGCCTGTCCTGCTGAGTTACTCCGGCATTTTGTGTCAATCTTCAATTTAATATTCTTAATCAATTCACAGTTTGGAGATTGCATACAATCAGGCTGGGTGGAGGCAGAAATTGTCAATGACTATTATAGGCTTTAGAATTAGATAATCACCTGTCAAAATGTAAAAGACACGGGTAAATCAATAAATCATACCTGGTTTAATCCATTGCATTCATTTAGAAGTAACCTACATTCAGAAGCAAAAATATTTTTTTAAATCCTGTACAATCTCAAGTCTTAAGTTGGAGGCATTGAATATTAATGAGAGATATATTTCCATCAGTCTCCGAGCAAGAGGTGAAATTAACATTTGCGGCAAAAAAAGTTGGTTGTTGCCAAACCTAAGAATAGTTTCAAGGAGAGGGGATGAGAGGCAAATTGTCTCAAACTTCTAGACCTGCATTCAGATTTAGTTTCGCACAGTGATATTAAAGTTTGTCCTGTCTGTTGGACTCGTGGACCTACGGAAGTGGGGTTGCGAGTTGAGTTTAGTTTATTGTCACGTGTACCGAGGTACGGTGAAAAGATTTTGTTACGTGCTAACCAGTCAGCTGAATTACAATACACTTGAGCCGTCCACAGTGTACAGATACACGATAATGGGGAAGATTCAAGATTGAAGAGAGTTTATTGTCATGTGTCCCAGATAGGACAATGAGATTCTTGCTTTGCTTCAGCACAACGGAATATAGTTGGCATAAATAAATACCGAACAGATCAGTGTGAGCATAGACATTAGGTGCAGGAGTAGACCATTCGGCCCTTCGAGCCAGCACCACCATTCAATGTGATCATGGCTGATCATCCCCAATCAGTACCCCGTTCCTGTCTTCTCCCCATACCCCCTGACTCGGCTATTTTTAAGAGCCCTATCTAGTTCTCTCTTGAAAGCATCCAGAGAACCTGCCTCCACCGCCCTCTGAGGCAGAGAATTCCACAGACTCACCACTCTCTGTCCCATTTACTATACTCTACCCCATATACTATTCATTATATATATATATACACACTTAAATAATCAGATAAAGTGCAATGGGCTATGAATGTTCAGAATTTTGATTGAGTTGAGTTTAATAGCCTGATGGCCATGGGGAAGCAGCTATTCCTGAACCTGGATGGCAGATTTCTACCTGAAGGCAGCAGAAAGATGAGCAAGTGGCCAGGATGGTGTGGGTCCTTGATGATGCTGGCAGCCTTTTTGAGGCAGCGACTGTGATAGATCTCCTCGATGGTAGGGAGGTCAGAGCCGATGATGGTCTGTGCAGTGTTTACAATAACCTTTAGTGCAAGATAAAGTCCAATCAAAGATAGTCCGAGGGTCTCCAGTGCGGTTGATAGTAGCTGAGGACTGCTCTCTAGTGTTGGTAGGATGGTTCAGTTGCCTGATCACAGCTGGGAGGAAAGTCCCTGAATCTGGAGGTGTGAGTTTTCATACTTTTTGCCCGATGGGAGAGGGGAGAAGGAGGAGTGGCCAGGGCGAGACTCATTCTTGATGATGCTGCTGGCCTTGCCGAGGCAGCGTGAGGTGTAAATGGAGTCAATGGAAGGGAGGTTGGTTTGTGTGAAGGTTAAGTCTGCGTCCACAATTCTGTGTGATGAGGGAAAGATGGATCAGCCACGATTGAATGGCGGAGTAGACTCGATGGGCTGAATGCCTGAATATTCTCCTATAACTTATGATATTTTTTTATTTTGTAGAGATGCAACGAGGAAACATTAATACCAAGCCAATTAACCTACAAACCTTTGGAGTGAGGAAGCAAACTGAAGGTCTTGGAGGAAACCCATGCAGGTCATGGAGAGAATGTACAAACTCTGTACAGACAGTACTCATAGTCAGGATGGAACTCGGGTCTCTGACGCTGTGAGGCAGCAACTCTACCGCTGTGCCACTGTGCTGCCCCAAATCTCTCTGTAACTATGAGGTATTTATTCCAATATTGAATATTGGATTAACATCCAGATAGTTTACTTATTTAAAAACCAGATGGTCACCAGTACGTTGAAACAAGGAAGTACAGACAATCAGAGATTGCAGTGTGACACTCAACACATTGAACCTCTTAGCCTTTCAATATCATGGGTGATCATCCAAAATTTAGTGGCTAATTCCAGTTCTTTCTCCACATGCCTTGATCACTCCGACCCAAGTATAATATCTTACGTGGGTTACACAAAAAGCTGGAGAAACTCAGCGGGTGCAGCAGCATCTAAGGAGCGAAGGAGATAGGCGACGTTTCGGGTCGAGACCCCTCTTCAGACTGGTCAGGGATCAGGGAAACGAGAGATATAGACAGTGATGTGGAGGGATAAAGAACAATGAATATAATATCGTACTCCTTCTTGGAATAACGTGACTTCAATAATTTGATCAGTCAATGAACTGAATCCAATTCACAGCCTTCTTCACGGCTCTGGATCATTAATGGAAGAAGGGATTTTTAAAATCATGCGGGGATCGCTGGTCGGGGCAGACTCGGTGGCCTGTTTCTGCACTGTATCTCTAAATTAAACTAAACTATAGGTCTGTGGTGGCCAAGTCATTGGGTATTTTGAACTCTGAGATTGATGGGCTCTTGATTCGAAAGGGCGTCAAACGTTACTGGGACAAGAAGGCAGGAGAATGGGTTGGCATGGATAAATAGATCAGCCACCTCTCTTTTCCAGCTTTCTCCCGCTTATTCCTATCAATCTGAAGGAGGAACAAAGTGCTGGAGTAACACAGCGGGTCAAGCAGCACCTCTGTAGAAACAGGCAAGTAGGGACAATTAGAGGTTCCAATGTGACATTGGACACTTTGAACCTATGTCAGTGAGACCAAGCGTAGGCTGGGCGATCGTTTCGCCAAACACCTCAGCTCGGTCCGCATTAACCAACCTGACCTCCCGGTGGCTCAGCACTTCAAACCCCCCCCCCCCCCCCCCCCCTCCCATTCCGTATCTGACCTCTCTGTCCTGGGCGTCCTCCACGGCCAGAGTGAGCAACACTGGAAATTGGAGGAACAGCGCCTCATATTCCGCTTGGGGAGTCTGCATCCTAGTGGCATGAACATTGAATTCTCACAATTCTGTTAGCCCTGGCTGTCTCCTCCCTTTCCCACCTCTCCCTCAGCCCTCGGGCTCCTCCTCCTCCTTTTTCCTTTCTTCTCGCCGCCTCCCCCACCCCCCATCAGTCTGAAGAAGGGTTTCGGCCTGAAACGTTGCCTATTTCCTTCGCTCCATAGATGCTGCTGCACCTGCTGAGTTTCTCCAGCATTTTTGTCTACAACTGTAGAACATGGGTCGGTGACGTGAAACTGGTGAGTTACCCCAGAAACTGTGTACCTTATTTTTGTAAACCAGCATCTCCAGTTCCTTATCCCTACTGTTCGAAGAAGGGTCCTGACCCCTAAATTTAATCTGTCCATTCCCTCCAAAGATGCTGCCTGACCCACTGAGTTGCTCCAGTACTTTGTGTTTTCCACGTGCACCTACGTCACGGCCTTAGTTAAGTTTAGTTTAGAGACACAGTGTGGAAAGGCCCTTGGGCCCACCGAGTCCACTACGACCAGCGATCCCCGTACACTTGCACTATCCTACACGCTAGGGACCATATGCAATCTTTACCAATTAACCTACAAACCAGTACACTTTTGGACTGCAGGAGGAAACTGGAGCACCTAGAGAATATGAATAATTTATGAGTAGAATGTACAAACTACGTACAGACAGCGCCCATAGTCGGGATCGAACCAGGGTCTCTGGTACTGCGAGGCAGCAACTCTACTGCTGCGCCACCGTGCCGCAACCAAATAGACAATAGACAAAAGGTGCAGGAATAAGCCATTCAGCCCTTCGAGCCAGCACCGCCATTCAATGTGATCATGGCTGATCATCCACAATCTGTACCCAGTTCCTACCTTTGCCCCATATCCCCTGACTCCGCTATCTTTAAGAGCCCTATCCAGCTCTCTCTTGAAAGCATCCAGAGAACTAGTCTCCACCAGCAGAGGCAAATCTCTTTGTAACTATGAGGTACTTATTCCAATATTGAATATTGGATTAACATCCAGATAGTGTGCTTTTTACTAGATGGTCACAAGCACGTTGAAACAAGGAAGCACAGAGAATACAGGTTGCAGTGTGACACTCAACACTTTTAACCTGTTAGCCTTTCAATATCATGGGACATCATCCAAAATTCAGTACCTAATTCCAGCTCTCTCTCCAGTTTCCTTGATCGCTCTGACCCAAGAATAATATCTTACTCCTTGGAATAGCGTGACTTCAAAAATTTGACTTTAGTCGCTTCCTGTGATAGAGAATTCTAATAAAGGTCATGGAACTGATCACAATAAAAGGTCACCGAACTGAACCCAATTCACAGCCGCCTTCAGAGGCTAAGGGTTACTGACGGAAGGAGGAAGGCAGCACGGTGCCTCGGCAGTAGAGTTGCAGCCTTAAGGGCCTGTCCCACCAGCATGCAACTCTATGCGATGAGCGCGACCTAACATGGTCGCTTGAGCCGTCCGGGGCCAGTCCCACTTCGATCGACAGAGCCGTGCGGAATTGTGCGGAGTTCGCCCCGACATCGCGCGGGGCTCCGAAAAACTGACCATGTTCAAAAATTCTGCGAGGCAACGGCTTGTCGGCTCGCAGTCGCCTCGACGCATTACACACCATCTCGACGTCGTGCCTCCGTGACCCTCTCTGTAGGTGCATCCGTGACCCTCTGTGTGTGTGGCTCCGTGGCCCTCTGTGTGTGTGCGCCTCTGTGCCCCTCTCTGTGTGCCCCTCTCTGTCCTGGCGAACTTACCTTTAAGGCTTCGCTCCAAGTTCGCCACACTTTGCGTCGCGTTGCGCCACTCTCCCGACCTCCGCGCGGCCCTCGCTGCCGGTTTGGTTGCACTTGCCACATGCAGGCGCATGCTGGTGGGAACGGCCCTGTACAGGGATCACCCGACCACCGCGTGGCCCCCGCTTCTAGTTTGATCGCACTCACCGTATGAAGTCGGATGCTGGTAGGACAGGCCCTTTACGGCGCCAGAGACCCGGGCTCGATCCTGGCCACAGGTGGCGTCTGTCGGGAGTTTGTAACTACTCGCCGTGACCTGCGTGGGTTCTCTCCGAGTCCTTTGCTTTCCTCCCACACCCCAAAGACGTACAGGTTTGTAGGTTCATTGGCTCGGTGTAAATGTAAATTGTCCCTGGCGTGTGTAGGGTAGTGTTAATGTGTGGGGATCGCTGGTCGTTGCGGACCCGGTGTTTCGAAGGGCCTGTTTCCGCGCTGCATCTTGAATTAAACAAAACTAAAACTAAAACTACACTACACTAAATACAGGAGCTGAAGAGAAAATGCGCTAATCTGCATCTAACCACACACATAGCACCTGACCCGTACATGCTTAATGCTGACACTGGCACCTGAAATAAAAATCGTTGCATCGCGTAATACTAAGCATCCTTCAACAAATGATCACCATTTTCACACAAAGGGGCTTCTCACATTACATTGTTAAGTACAATCCATCAGAGGTTGATGGTGCTTGACACTCACTATTCCACAGATCTCGTTACTTAGATTTTATAAAGCAAAAGATAGAAAAACATACAAGTGTTCTGCAAAGCAAATCTGTGCTAGTTTTACCCAGTGAACACACTATCACCACTCATTTTTTAAATTTTGGACATACGGCAAGGTAACGGGCCCTTTGGCCCATCAGGTCCGTGCCGACCAGCGATCACCCCGTACACCAGCACTATCATACACACACGAGGGACAATTTACAATTTACCAAAGCCAATTAACCTGCAAACCTGTACCAGTAAGATGAGAGGGGATCGTATTAAAACATATAAGATTATTAAGGGTTACACAAAAGGCTGGAGAAACTCAGCGGGTGCAGCAGCATCTAAGGAGCGAAGGAGATAGGCGACGTTTCGGGTCGAGACCCTTCTTCAGACACGCGTCTGAAGAAGGGTCTTGACCCGAAACGTCGCCTATCTCCTTCGCTCCTTAGATGCTGCTGCACCCGCTGAGTTTCTCCAGCCTTTTGTGTAACCCTCGATTCTCCAGCATCTGCAGTTCCTTCTTTAAGATTATTAAGGGATTGGACACGCTAGACGCAAGAAACATGTTCCCAACGTTGGGGGAGTTCAGAACCAGGGGCCACAGTTTAAGAATATGAAGTAGGCCATTTAGAACGGAGATGAGGAAAAACGTTTTTACACAGAGGGTTGCGAATCTGTGGAATTCTCTACCTCAGAAGGCAGTGGAGGCCAATTGTCTGTATGTTTTCAAGAGAGAGTTGGATAGAGCTCTTAAAGATAGTGGAGTCAGGGGATACGGGAGAAAAGGCAGGAACGGGGCACTTTACTGATTGGGGATGATCTGCCATGATCACAGAGAATGGCAGTGCTGGCTCGAAGGGCCGAATGGCCTACTCGTGCACCTATTGTCTATTATCTGTGTATCGTGTATCTGTACACTGTGGACGACTCTACTCCGATCATGTATTGTTTTTCCGCCGACTGGTTAGCACGCAACAAAAGCTTCTTGGTCCATTGTTCCATTATTCCACAATGAGTATAAGATTTCTTTAAGGCAAAGAAAAACACACACGTTTGCATGTGTGTTTTAGTTTAGCTTAGAGATACAGCGCGGAAACAGGCCCTTCTGCCCTCCCGGTCCACACCGACCAGTGATCACCACGCTAGGGACAATTTACCATTTTTTATCAAAAGCAAATTAACCGACAATCCTTCTGCCTTTGGAGCATGGGAAGAAACCGGAACATAGAAACATAGAAAATAGGTGCAGGAGTAGCCCATTCGGCTCTTCGAGCCTGCACCACCCTTCAATATGATCATGGCTGATCGTCCAACTCAGTATCCTATACCTGCCTTCTCTCCATACCCCCTGATCCCTTTACCACAAGGGCCACATCTAACTCCCTCTTAAATATAGCCAATGAACTGTTCTCAACTACCTTCTGTGGCAGAGAATTCCACAGACTCACCACTCTCTGTGTGAAAAATGTTTTCCTCATCTCGGTCCTAAAGGAATTCCCTCTTATCCTTAAACTGTGACCCCTTGTTCTGGACCTCCCCAACATCGGGAACAATCATCCTGCATCTAGCCTGTCCAACCCCTTAAGAATTTTGCAAGTTTCTATAAGATCCCCCCTCAGTCTTCTAAATTCTAGCGAGTACAAGCCGAGTCTATCCAGTCTTTCCTCATATGAAAGTCCTGACATCCTAACATAGTTGGGAGAAAAAAATTAAGTCAATCGGAAATGAATTGACACGTGATTAATGACTGATGCCACATTAACACATAAATATTGAAGCATGACTGTGTAGGGGTGGCGCAGCGGTAGAGTTGCTACCTTACAGCGCCAGAGACCCGGGTTTGATCCTGACTACGGGTGCTGTCTGTACGTTTTCCCCGTGACCGTGTGGGCTTTCTCCGGGTTGCACCTATTCCACAGATGTACAGGTTTGTCGGCTAATTGGCTTTGGTAAGAACATAAATTGTCCCCAGTGTAGTTCGTGTACGGGATCGGTGGTCGGCGCGGACTCAGTGGGCCGAAGAGCCCGTTTCCGCGCTGTATCTCTAAACTAAACATGAAAGGGCCTGTCCTACTTGGGCGTCATTTGCGCTTCACGCAGGTGGCGTGTGAATATTTCGTGCAACCCAAAATCCTCAGACGCCGCGCGTCACTGCCTACGTCACCACGCACCTTGCTCACAAAATGCGCATCATGTGCGCGTCCTGATGCGTAAATAATGTGCAAATGACGCCCAAGTGGGACAGGTCGTTAAATAATTGGACATCGTCATCGCATACTTTCATCATAGAAACATAGAAAATAGGTGCAGGAGGAGGCCATTCGGCCCTTCGAGCCAGCACCGCCATTCATTGTGATCATGGCTGATCGTCCGCTATCAATAACCCATGCCTGACTCGTCCCCATTTTCCTTGACTCCACTAGCCCCAAGAGCTCTATCCAACATTCTCTTAAATCCATCCAGTGACTTGGCCTCCACTGCCCTCTGTGGCAGGGAATTCCATAAATTCACAACTCTCTGGTTGAAAACATTTTTGCTCACCTCAGTCTTAAATGACCTCCCCTTTATTCTAAGACTGTGGCCCCTGGTTCTGAACTCGCCCAACATTGGGAACATTTTGTCCTGCATCTAGCTTGTCCAGTCCTTTTATAATTTTATATGTTTCTATAAGATCCCCCCTCATCCTTTTAAACTCCAGTGAATACAAGCCTAGTCTTTTCAATCTTTCCTCATATGACAGTCCCGCCATCCCAGGGATCAATCTCGTGAACCTACGCTGCACTGCCTCAATCGCAAGGATGTCCTTCCTCAAATTAGGAGACCAAAACTGTACACAATACTCCAGATGTGGTCTCACCAGAGCCCTATACAACTGCAGAAGAACCTCTTTACTCCTGTACTTAAATCCTCTCATTATGAATCATCTGTCTCCTGCTCACAAGGGCAAGTCATGGCTTCCATTACTTGACATACTGGCTGCAAAATTGCTCTAATAGGATATAGGATACACGCAGTATATTCCCCCTCCGCTCCCAATCTCTTTTCACCGTTTCCCTGCCACTCACCACACTGCTTCCAGTCGCACATTAGCTCACTCCATCAACAAAAATCGCATTTGTTAAAACAAACTTTGTTACAGCCAGTGCCAAGGATAAATCACCTTCAGGGTAAAAGTACAGAAAACAAACTATGGGTCCTCCCTCACAAACCACACGGTAGTTTTGTTTAGTTGATCATCGTCACGTGTGCTGAGACAGACGCAAAGGTTTTTTTGTTGCGTGCTATCCAGTCAGTGAAGAGACGAGACATGATTACAATCAATGTTTAAGAAAGAACTGCAGATGCTGGAAAAATCAAAGGTGGACAAAAAATGCTGGAGAAACTCACCGGGCGAGGCAGCATCTATGGAGAGAAGGAATTGGCGACGTTTCGGGTCGAGACCCTTCTTCAAACTGAAGAAGGGTCTCGACCCGAAACGTCGCCAATTCCTTCTCTCCATAGATTATTACAATCAAGCTGTCCACTGTGTGCAGATACACAAAAAGGAGTATTGTAGGAAAGAATTACAGATGCTGGTTTAAACCAAAGATAGTCACAAATTGCTGGAGTAACTCAGCGGGACAGACAGCTCCTCTGGATAGAAGGAATGGGCGACGTTTCGGGTCGAGACCATTCTTCAAAACTGAAAAGGAATACATTAGTTAGTGCAAGATAAAGTCCGATAAAGATTGTTCAAAGATATTGCAGATGGGACATGTTGGCCGGTGTGGGCAAGTTGGGCCGAAAGGCCTGTTTCCACACTGAATTACTCTATCTGCCATCTTGCAGCAGCTGACGTGTGTGTGTGTGTGTGTGTGTGTGTGTGTGTGTGTGTGTGTGTGTGTGTGTGTGTGTGTGTGTGTGTGTGTGTGTGTGTGTGTGTGTGTGGTGTGTGTGGTGCGTGTGTGTGTGGTGCGTGTGTGTGGTGCGTGTGTGTGGTGCGTGTGTGTGGTGCGTGTGTTGTGCATGTGTGTGTCTGCATGCGTGTGTGCGTGTGTTGTGCATACTAAACCAGGGATGACTTGTGTTAAATAATTTCTTAAAAGGTCTATCCAAGTATTTAGGGTCAAAGTGCCTCCTGATGTGATTCAAATACACTTTTATTGCATGTACATTCAGTAAGCTTGGCGCAATATGATGGTTGCCTTTCTCTGAAAAGATCTGTTCTATCACAGGAGAAGCTCGATTCTCAATGCTAAATGGCTCGATTGTAATCATGTCTTTCCGCTGACTGGATAACATGCAACAAAGAAGCTATTCACTGTACCTCAGTACATGTGACAATACACGTAACTGAAGTTGTGGAGGTGTCTACACTCACAATTACAACATTTGGACAAGTTGACGGGAAGAGAAGCTTTGGAGTGATATGGGTTAGGCGCAGGCAAATGGGACAAGCTCAGATAGACAACTTGCCCAGCCAGAAAACATTAGAAATATATAATAAAATTATAAAATCCTAACAGTGGACAAGTTAGATGCAGGGAACATTGATGGACTCATCCATCAATGTTCCCAATGATGGATGAGTCCAGAACCAGGGGCCACACTCTACAAATAAAGGGGAGGCCATTTAAAACTGAAATGAGAAAAAACTTTTTGACCCAAAGAGTTGTGAATTTGTGGAATTCTCTGCCGCAGAAGGCAGTAGAGGCCAATTCACTGGATGTATTTAAAGAGAGTTAGATACAGCTCCGGGGGCTAGCGGAATCAAGGGTTATCTGGAGAAGGCAGGCACGGGTTACTGATTGTGGGTGATCACAATGAATGGAGGTGCAGGCTCGGAGGGCCAAATGGCCTCCTCCTGCACCTATTTTCTATGTTTCTATGTTTCCATGTTAAGCCAAAGGGCATGTTTCTGTTGAAATAAAGAACAGTAAGTGCTGATTTATACTCAAGATAGACACAAAGTGCTGAAGTAACTCAGCAGGACAGGCAGCATCTCTGAAGAAAAAGGAATGGGTGATGTTTCGGGTCGGGACTCATCTTCAGACTTAATGGTCCTAACCTGTCAGGAGAAGGCAGGAGAATGGAGTTCAACCATGAGAGATATCAACCATGATTGAATGGCAGAGAAGACTAGATGGGCCAAATGGCCTAATTCTGCTCCTATCTCTTATGACCTTATGAGTAAGGGTTTGGACACGCCAGAGGCTGGAAACATGTTCCCGATGTTAGGGGAGCCCAGAACCAGGGGCCACAGTTTAAGAATAAGGGGTAAGCCATTTAGAACGGAGATGAGGAAACACTTTTTCACACCGAGAGTTGTGAGTCTGTGGAATTCTCTGCCTCAGAGGGCGGTGGAGGTCCTTTAGTCCACAATATCCGTGCTGGGCATGAGACCGGGACCAACTTTTTCACACAGAGAGTTGTGAGTCTGTGGAATTCTCTGCCTCGGTGGGCGGTGGAGGTCAGTTCTCTGGATACTTTCAAGAGAGAGCCAGATAGGGCCGTAAAAGATAGGGGAGTCAGGGGATATGGGGAGAAGGCAGGAACGGGGTACTGATTGGGGATGATCAGCCATGATCACATTGAATGGCGGCGCTGGCTCGAAGGGCCGAATGGCCTACTCCTGCACCTATTGTCTATTGACCCAAAAGGTCACCCATATGTTTTCTCCAGAGTTGCTGCCTGACCTGCAGAGTTACTCCAGCACTTTCTGTCTATCTTTGGCCTGTTTCTGTGCTATAGAGCCCTATGATTAATTGCTCGCGGAAATCAACTCCCTTCTCAACAGATGTTGTATTTTACATTTTGTCGGCATGCTGTTTTAACGAATGTTCTATTTATTCCAGTACCAAAGACTCCTTCGCCATGGATGAAATAGCACCAGGGAGTAGAGTTAGATAAAGATGTTGGTGCGAAAACATATCATGACTGACAGCAGCTTGTAACTTTTAAAGCTTCATGTGTAGGAAGGAACTGCAGATGCTGTTTTAAACCGAAGATGGACACAAAATGCTGGATTAACTCAGCGGGACAGGCAGCATCTCTGGAGGGAAGGAATGAGTGACGTTTCGGGTCAAGACCCTTCTTCCGTAGAAAGGTCTTGACCCCGAAACGTCACCTATTCCTTTTGAAGCTTGCTCATCGTTTCTCACCGATCATGGCTGGAACTTTAAGGGCAGCACAGTGGTTGAGCTGCTGACTCACCGCGCCAGTGACTCGGGTTCCATTCTGACATCGAATGCTGTCTGTGTGGAGCTTGCACATTTTGCCTGTACAAAGAAGGCTCACCAGACTGGTTCCTGGGATGGCAGGACTTCCATATGAAGAAAGACTGGATAGACTTGGCTTGTACTCGCTTGAATTTAGGAGATTGAGGGGGGATCTTATAGAGACTTACAAAATTCTTAAGGGGTTGGACAGGCTAGATGCAGGAAGATTGTTCCCGATGTTGGGGAGGTCCAGAACAAGGGGTCACAGTTTAAGGATAAGGGGGAAGTCTTTTAGGACCTAGATGAGAAGATCATTTTTCACACAGAGAGTGGTGAGTCTGTGGAATTCTCAGCCACAGAAGGTAGTTGAGGCCAGTTCATTGGCTATATTTACGAGGGAGTTAGATGTGGCCCTTGTGGCGAAAGGGATCAGGGGGTATGGAGAGAAGGCAGGTACGGGATACTGTTGGATGATCAGCCATGATCATATTGAATGGCTGTGCAGGCTCGAAGGGCCGAATGGCCTACTCCTGCACCTATTTTCTATGATTCTATGACCGCCTGGGTTTCCTCCGTGTGCTCCAGTTTCCTCCCACGTCCTAAAGACGTGCGGGTTTGTTGGTGAATCGGCCTGTATAAATTGTTCCTGGTTTATAGGGAGTTTATAGGCAACTTTTCGGCACGAATTCCTTCTTCAGAAAAAGGATTTCTACCCGAAAGTTGCCTATTTCCTTCGCTCTACAGCATTTTTGTCTACCTTCGATTATTCAGCATCTGCAGTTCCTTCTTAAACATCCACAATCAGTACTCCATTTCTGCCTTCTCCCCATTTCTTCTTAGTCTGATATCTTTAAGAGCCATATTTAGCTCTCTCTTTAAAGTATCCAGAGAACCTGCCTCCACAGAGAACTGCCCTCAGAGGCAGAGAATTCCACAGACTCACAACTGCCTGTGTGAAAAAGAGAGTTGGTCCTCAGTGTTTGCTCATCTCCGTTCTAAATGGCCTACCCCCTTATTCTTAAACTGTGGCCCCTGGTTCTGGACTCTACCCCAACATCGGAAACATTTTTTCCTGCCTCCAGCGTGTCCAAACCCTTAATAATCTTATATGTTTCAATAAGATACCCACTCACCCTTCTAAATTCCAGAGTGTACAAGCCCAGCCGCTCCATTCTCTCCGCATATGACAGTCCCGCCATCCCCGGGAATATATAGCTCTTAGCAAACCAATGCGGTTGCCCCTCTTCAGTGCAAAGCAATTAGCATTGGGCCTTGAATAATGGTCTTTCACATCCGGTTAAAGTATTAAAAAAAAATCCGACCACGGTTACTCAACGAGGACAGTGATTACTAGCCATATTTACCTCGAGATTAATGGGCAGCCACGCACAGAGATAAAAATGCGTTGTTATTGCTTGGGTACAGATTGATCACACTGCTGTAATATTGGAAAGCCTTTTCATATTATGGCTGGCCATAAGAAATGATGGTCGATACTGGGTCGCACTGATTGTCATCAATTGCTTCTGGTGGTACGGAGGTTTCACCTATTTGTTATGAGATTCTCTGCTCGATTTCCTAAGGACCAGTAAGCTGCTTTGTCACGGGTTTCTCTATCAGGGATAGACCAGAGTTTCTGTCGCGGATGTCCCTCCACAAATCATGCCGGCTCACGGCAGCCAGCGGCAAGCGATAAGGGATGAGTTTGAGGAGAACAAGATTAGTTGGGCGACGGCAGAATTTTTTTTTCTCTCTCTACGAGAGGGCAGCATGTGAAATCACAAACCAAACAGTAGACTGGAAATACATAAGTCCACGGAATGGACAAGTGACGGTTTCAAATAGATGGCTTGTGGTATCCATTCATCTGGTGATTCCAACAGCGCGTGTCCTGGGTCTACCAGCTGTGAACATATGTTAGAACACAAGAAACAAGAGCTCGGGGAAGCCATACTGAACAAGGGTCCTGACCAGAATCATCCCTTATCCATTTTCTACAGAGATATGTTACAGTTATACTAGACGTTGACGAGGCCACATTTGGAGTATTATGTTCAATTTTGGTTAACGTGTTATAGGAAAGATGTTTAGTTTAGAGATAGAGGGTGGAAACAAGCCCTTCGGCCCATCTAGTCCTCGCCGACCGGCGATCCCCATACACTAGCACAATTGCCAAGCCAATTAACCTACAAACCTGTATACCTTCGGAATGTGGGAGGAAACCGGTGAAAACCCATGCAGGCCATGGGGAGAATGTGCAAACTCCGTACGGACAGCACCTGTAGTCAGGATCAAACCCGGGTCTCTGGCGCCATCCCGCCCATACAATCCATTTACAATCCCAACAAATTCCTTTTCATTCCATTCTATCCTTTGTTGCCTGTTCCTCTATTAAGTAAGAGCATGACTGATCTTTTACCTCAGGGGGCATTTGTTTACATTGACCTTTGGTTCCCTTAATATTAGCAGATCTGAACTTGCAAGGGAAAGAGAGGGCCAGCCTCGGTGCGCCAGAGTACATGGTCACCGTGGTGCATGAATACACAACTCTCCCCAACTTCCACAGATGCGCTGTAGAAAGCATTTGATCGGGGTGCATCACCACATGGTTTGGGAAACAGTTCCGTCCGAGACCGCAAGAAATTGAAACAAATTGTGGACGCAGCCCAGTTCATCACACAAACCAACCTCCCTTCCATTGACTCAATTTACACCACACGCTGCCTCGGCAAGGCCAGCAGCATCATCAAGGACGAGTCGCACCCTGGCCACTCCCCCTTCTCCCCTCTCTCATTAAGCAAAAGTTATACAAGTGTGAAAATACACATCTCCAGATTCAGGGACAGTTTCTTCCCAGCTGTTATCAGGCAACTGAACCATCCTACCAAAACTAGCAGTCCAGAGCTGCTATCGACCTCATTAGAGACCCTCAGACTATTTTTGATCGGACTTTACCTGATATTATCTTGCACTAAACATTATTCATGCACAAATACATGACACCGATGGCTTGATTATAATCATGTATTTTGTTGCCGCTGACTGGTTAGAAACATAAAAAATAGGTGCAGGAGTAGGCCATTCTGCCCTTCGAGCCTGCACCACAATTCAATATGATCATGGCTGATCATCCAATTCAGTATCCTGTACCTGCCTTCTCTCCATACCCTCTGATCCCTTTAGCCACAAGGGCCACATCTAACGCCCTCTTAAATATAGCCAATGAACTGGCCTCAACTACCTTCTGTGGCAGAGAATTCCAGAGACTCACCACTCTCTGTGTAAAGAATGTTTTCCTCATTTCAGTCCTAAAGGAATTCCCCCTTATCCTTAGACTGTGATCCCTTGTTCTGGACTCCCCCAACATCGGGAACAATCTTCCAGCATCTAGCTTGTCCAACCCCTTAAGAATTTTGTAAGTTTCTATAAGATCCACCCTCAATCTTCTAAATTCCAGCGAATACAAGCCGAGTCTATCCAGTCTTTCCTCATATGAAAGTCCTGACATCCCAGGAATCAGTCTGGTGAATCTTCTCTGTACCCCCTCTATGGCAAGAATGTCTTTCCTCAGATTTGGAGACCAAAACTGTACGCAATACTCCAGGTGTGGCCTCACCAAAACCCTGTACAACAGCAGTAGAACCTCCCTGCTCCTATACTCAAATCCTTTCGCTATGAATGCTAACATACCATTTGCTTTCTTCACTGCCTGCTGCACCTGCATGCCTACTTTCAATGACTGGTGTACCATGACACTCAGGTCTCGTTGCATCTCCCCTTTTCCTAATCTACCACCATTCAGATACTAGTCTACCCTCATGTTTTTGCCACCAAAGTGGATAACCGTGACTTTCTGTGAACGCAACAAAATCTTTTCACTGTCTCGATACATGTGACAATAAACTAAACTCCTCAACTAAACTCATGATCCAGAAGAGATTGCAGCTTTGGATAGCAGGGACAGCTTCATTGAATCTGAAGTCCCTTTCGATGCTGATGGAGTGCCCCGGTCTAAAGCATTGGACGTGATCTGTTTGAATTGAAAGGCAGCGCAGACATGTAGACTGGATTGTATTCAGCTCCTGTTGAAGCCTCTCCAATAGTCAAAGCTGCATCTGTCAAGTGAAAGGAGACCCACATTGCTCACCCTTTACGTATACAGTCGCTTTGTGTCTTTGGTGCCAGTCTGGTAACCTTCATAGTGGCAGAAGTGATGCAAATGACATTGCCAATACTATCCGACAACATGCAACGATGGAGCATTAATGCCAAGTGGCTGCTTAGAAAAAAAAATTATAGGAGCGGACATAGACCATTCGGCCCATCAAGTATACTTTGTCATTCAATCATGGCTGATCTATTTTTCCCTCTCAACACCATTCTCCTGCCTTCTCCCCATAACCCCCGACACTCGTATGAATCAAGAATTTGTCAATCTCTGCCTTAAAATTCCTGCAACTTTTTGCTTTGAAAATGGAACAGCATGCACCCGGACTCCATAAAACTCAAAGCTGTGTATAAAATACATTATGCAACTTCTTAGGGCACAGTAGTAGAGCTGCTGCCTCACAGCGCCAGAGACCCGGCCTGCTCCTGACCACGGGTGCTGCGCGCGAGGAGTTTGTACGCTCTCCCTTTGACCGCGTGGGTTTCCTCCCATATTCCAAAGACGTGCAGGTTTGAAGGTTAATTGATTTCTGTAAATTGCTCCTAGTGCGTCAGATGCAAAAGTGGGATGACATAGAACTTGTGCACGGCAGATCGATGGTTGGCGTGGATGCAGCGGGCCGATGTGCCCATTTCCACTCTGTATCTCTAAACCAAAATAATAAATGTATCCTAAAAATATGATTCTGCTTGTGACTATTTTGTTCTGATCAATGAATAAATAATAGGGGTGGCGCAGCGGTAGATTTGCTGCCTTACAGCGCCAGCTTCGATCCCGATAACAGGTGCTGTCTGTACGGAGTTTGTACATTATCCCAAAGAGAGAGCTAGATAGGGGATATGGGGAAAATACTGATTGGGGTTGATCAGCCACGATCACATTGAATGCGGTGCTGGCACGAAGGGCTGAATGGCCTACTCCTGCACCTATTGTCTATGGACTGTGTGGGTTTTCTCCGAGATCTTGAGTTTCCTCGCAAATTCCAAAGATGTATCGATTTGTAGGTTAATTGGCTTGGTATAAATGTAAAATTGTCCCTAGAGTGTGGAGGGTAGTGTTAATGTGCGTGGATCACTGGTCGGTGCGGACTCGGTGGGCCGAGGGGCCTGTTTCCACGCTGTATCTCTAACCTAAACTAAAACAGGTTAATTAGAAACATAGAAATTAGGTGCAGGAGTAGGCCATTCGGCCCTTCGAGTCTGCACCGCCATTCAATATGATCATGGCTGATCATCCAACTCAGTATCCCGTACCTGCCTTCCCTCCATACCCTCTGATCCCCTTAGCCACAAGGGCCACATCTAACTCCCTCTTAAATATAGCCAATGAACTGGCCTCAACTACTCTCTGTGGCAGAGAGTTCCAGAGACCCACCACTCTCTGTGTGAAAAAAGTCCTTCTCATCTCGGTCCTAAAGGATTTCCCTCTTATCCTTAAGCCGTGACCCCTTGTCCTGGACCTCCCCAACATCGGGAACAATCTTCCTGCATCTAGCCTGTCCAACCCCTTAAGAATTTTGTAAGTTTCTATAAGATCCCCTCTCAATCTCCTAAGTTCTGGAGAGTATAAACCAAGTCTATCCAGCCTTTCTTCATAAGACAGTCCTGACATCCCAGGAATCAGTCTGGTGAACCTTCTCTGCACTCCCTCTATGGCAATAATGTCCTTCCTCAGATTGGAGACCAGAACTGTACGCAATACTCCAGGTGTGGTCTCACCAAGACCCTATACAACTGCAGAAGAACCTCCCTGCTCCTATACTCAAATCCTTTTGCTATGAAAGCTAACATACCATTGGCTTTCTTCACTGCCTGCTGCACCTGCATGCCTACTTTCAATGACTGGTGTACCATGACACCCAGGTCGCGCTGCATCTCCCCTTTTCCTAATCGGCCACCATTTAGATAATAGTCTGCTTTCCTAATTGCTCGTTAATACAATGCTGTTTGTGGAAACTTGCTGTGTTTAGATGTGTTGCCACATTTCCCAAATTACGACAATGATCAAAGCCCATAGCAACAAGTACTATCGATAGAAGGAACCTTCTACCCAGAGATGCTGCCTGTCCCACTGGGTCTCTCCAGCATTTTGTGTCCATCTTCGGTGTAAACCAGCATCTGCCGTTCCTTCCTGCACAACAAGTACTTTGTTGGACGCAATGTGCTTCGATCTTTCAGAGCTCAAACGGTAGGATCTGAAGTCCCTTTTGATGCTGATGGAGTGCCCCTGTCTAAAGCATTGGACTTGATCTGTTTGAATTGAAAGGCAGTGCAGACATGTAGACTGGATTGTATTCAACTCCTGTTGAAGCCTCTCCAATAGTCAAAGCTGCATCTGTCAAGTGAAAGGAGACCCACATTGCTCACCCTTTATGTATACAGTCGCTTTGTGTCTTTGGTGCCAGTCTGGTAACCTTCATAGTGGCAAAAGTGATGCAAATGACATTGCCAATACTATCCGACAACATGCAACGATGGAGCATTAATGCCAAGTGGCTGCTTAGAAAAAGAAATTATAGGAGCGGACATAGACCATTCGGCCCATCAAGTGTACTCTGTCATTCAATCATGGCTGATCTATTTTTCCCTCTCAACCCCATTCTCCTGCCTTCTCCCCATAACCCCCGACACTCGTATGAATCAAGAATCTGTCAATCTCTGCCTTAAAATTCCTGCAACTTTTTGCTTTGAAAATGGAACAGCATACACCCGGACTCCATAAAACTCAAAGCTGTGTATAAAATACATTATGCAACTTCTTAGGGCACAGTAGTAGAGCTGCTGCCTCACAGCGCCAGAGACCCGGCCCGCTCCTGACCACGGGTGCTGCGCGCGAGGAGTTTGTACGCTCTCCCTTTGACCGCGTGGGTTTCCTCCCATATTCCAAAGACGTGCAGGTTTGAAGGTTAATTGATTTCTGTAAATTGCTCCTAGTGCGTCAGATGCAAAAGTGGGATGACATAGAACTTGTGCACGGCAGATCGATGGTTGGCGTGGATGCAGCGGGCCGATGTGCCCGTTTCCACTCTGTATCTCTAAACCAAAATAATAAATGTATCCTACAAATATGATTCTGCTTGTGACTATTTCGTTCTGATCAATGAATAAATAATAGGGGTGGCGCAGCGGTAGAGTTGCTGCTTACAGCGCCAGCTTCGATCCCGACTACAGGTGCTGTCTGTACGGAGTTTGTACATTATCCCCAAGAGAGAGCTAGATAGGGGATATGGGGAAAATACTGATTGGGGTTGATCAGCCACGATCACATTGAATGCGGTGCTGGCACGAAGGGCTGAATGGCCTACTCCTGCACCTATTGTCTATTGACTGCGTGGGTTTTCTCCGAGATCTTGAGTTTCCTCCCACATTCCAAAGATGTACCGATTTGTAGGTTAATTGGCTTGGTATAAATGTAAAATTGTCCCTAGAGTGTGGAGGGTAGTGTTAATGTGCGTGGATCACTGGTCGGTGCGGACTCGGTGGGCCGAGGGGCCTGTTTCCACGCTGTATCTCTAAGCTAAACTAAAACTGGTTAATTAGAAACATAGAAATTAGGTGCAGGAGTAGGCCATTCGGCCCTTCGAGTCTGCACCACCATTCAATATGATCATGGCTGATCATCCAACTCAGTATCCCGTACATGCCTTCTCTCCATACCCTCTGATCCCCTTAGCCACAAGGGCCACATCTAACTCCCTCTTAAATATAGCCAATGAACTGGCCTCAACTACTCTCTGTGGCAGAGAGTTCCAGAGACCCACCACTCTCTGTGTGAAAAAAGTCCTTCTCATCTCGGTCCTAAAGGATTTCCCTCTTATCCTTAAGCCGTGACCCCTTGTCCTGGACCTCCCCAACATCGGGAACAATCTTCCTGCATCTAGCCTGTTCAACCCCTTAAGAATTTTGTACGTTTCGATAAGATCCCCTCTCAATCTCCTAAATTCTAGAGAGTATAAACTGAGTCTATCCAGTCTTTCTTCATAAGACAGTCCTGACATCTCAGGAATCAGTCTGGTGAACCTTCTCGGGACTCCCTCTATGGCAATAATGTCCTTTCTCAGATTTGGAGACCAGAACTGTACGCAATACTCCAGGTGTGGTCTCACCAAGACCCTATACAACTGCAGTAGAACCTCCCTGCTCCTATACTCAAATCCTTTTGCTATGAAAGCTAACATACCATTGGCTTTCTTCACTGCCTGCTGCACCTGCATGCCAACTTTCAATGACTGGTGTACCATGACACCCAGGTCGCGCTGCATCTCCCCTTTTCCTAATCGGCCACCATTTAGATAATAGTCTGCTTTCCTAATTGCTCGTTAAAACAATGCTGTTTGTGGAAACTTGCTGTGTTCAGATGTGTTGCCACATTTCCCAAATTACGGCAATGATCAAAGCCCATAACAACAAGTACTATCAATAGAAGGAACCTTCTACCCAGAGATGCTGCCTGTCCCACTGGGTCTCTCCAGCATTTTGTGTCCGTCTTCGGTGTAAACCAGCATCTGCCGTTCCTTCCTGCACAACAAGTACTTTGTTGGACGCAATGCGTTTCGATCATTCAGAGCTCAAAGGGTTCTTTAGAAAAGCCAATGTTATTTTATTGGAATATTTTCCTTTGAAAATGCAAGACAAATGATTGATTATTTGATGAGCAGTCTTTGCAGATATAAAATGATCTTGACATAGAATCTCTTGGAAACCTTTCTAGGAATGGCAAGAAATTGCAGAGAGTTGGTGACGCAGCCCAGGATATCACGCAAACCCACCTCCATTCCATTGACTACATCTGTACAGAGTTTGTACATTCTCCCCTGGAGAGAGCTACATAGGGCTCTTAAAGATAGCGGAGTCAGGGGATATGGGGAGAAGGCAGGAACGGGGTACTGATTTGGATGATCAGCCATGATCATATTGAATGGCAGTGCTGGCTCGAAGGGCGCACATTAACACTACCCTACCCACACCATCCTGGCCACACGCTCATCTCCCCGCTACCTTCAGGTAGAAGGTACAGGAGCCTGAAATCTGCAACGTCCAGGTTCAGGAATAGCAACTCCCCCTCCGCCATCAGGTTATTAAACTCAACATTAATAGCCCATTATCTGTTTATTTACACTATCTGTTTATTTATTCATGTCTGTATACATTTATATAATTGTATATGGACACACTGATCTCTTCTGTATTATTCATGCCTACTATGTTCTGTTGTGCTGAAGCAAAGCAAGATTTTCATTGTCCTATCTGGGACACATGACAATAAACACTCTTGAATCTTGAATTCCTTCTACACCTTAGGCTGCCCCAGCATAATCAAGGGCCAGTCTTCTCCCCTCTCCCATCAGGCAGGAGGTACAGAAATGTGAAAACGCATATGTCCAAATTCGTGGACAATTCCTTCCCAGCTGTTATCAGGAAACTGAACCAACTGGAGACCAGCCCTGACCTCCCATCTTCCTCATTGGGGACCTTTGAAATATGTTTAATTAGACTTTACAGGACTTTATCTTGAACTAAACATTATACTCTTTATCCCGTACATCTGTACACTGTGGACAGCTCGATTATAATCATCTCTAGCACTATAGAATAGTTTAGTTAGTTTGGAGATGCAGCACGGTAACAGGCCCTGCGGCCCACCGGGTCCGCGCTGACCAGCGATCCCCCGCACATTAACACTATCCTACGCCCACTAGGGACAATTTTTACATTTAACAAGCCAATTAACCAGCAAACCTGTACGCCTTTGGAATGTGGGAGGAAACCGAAGATCTCGGAGAAAACCCACGCAGGTCAGGGGGAGAACGCACAAACTCCGTACAGACAGCGCCCCTAATCGGGATTGAACCCGGGTCTCCGGCGCTGCATTCGCTGTAAGGCGACAACTCTGCCGCTGCGCCACCGTGACTGCCGTGAGATAGTCGCTACTATCACAACGTTTAAGATAACCAGAGACATGCGCATGGATGGGGCAGGTTTAGAGGAAGGTGGGCCAAACGCAGGCAGGTGGGACCAGTGCAGGTGGGACAGCTTGGCCGGTGTGGGCAAGTTGGGCCGAAGGTCCTGCCTCCACGCTGTATCATTCCAGTCTTTCCGCTGACTGGATAGCTCACACAACAAAAAAAATTGATTTTAACTGCGCACATGACAATATACGAAACTAATTTTGAGAGATTGTCCTTCCGTCTGCCAAAATATCACCCAAGCCCTTTCCATGGTGAATAAAATAAAAGCGTTTCAATATTTATACTAGATTTAACCTTTCAATTCTCCCAGGCAGAAGTGTTTGAAATTGAAGAGAAAATTTGATGAAAAAATGCAGAGGAAGTTAGGGGAAGAATATTGCATTGCGGAACATTCCAGAAGGTGAAGGGGTGGAAAGATGGAAGGATGTCAAAACATAAATTTGCAGGCATGCGAGTACATTCAATTGCTCCATAAGGGGTGACACGGTGGCGCAGCGGTAGAGTTGCTGCCTTACAGCGCCAGAGACCCGGGTTCGATCCCGACTACGGGTGCTGTCCGTACGGAGTTTGTGCGTTCTCCCCATGACCCGAGTGGCTTTTCTCCGAGATCTTCGGTTTCCTCCCACACTTCAAAGACGTACAAGTTTATAGGTTCATTGGCTCTGCGTAAATGTAAAATTGGCCCTTGTGTGTTAGGGATTGTGTTCGTGTGTGGGGGTCGTTGGATGGCACTGGATCCCTAAACTAAACTAATATCATATCTACAGGGCATATTATTCATAAGGTCATAAGTAAAAGGAGCAGAATTATGCCATTTGGCCCATCAAGTCTACTCCACCATTCAATCATGGCTGATCTATCTCTCCCGCCTAACCCCATTTTCCTGGCACTTTGTCACCTTCCCCTAGCTAACAATTATCTATTCTACATTTTCCTTGAGCTTCGTCTCCTTTGATCTCATGTTTTCACACCTTACCCTTCCATATCTTTTGTTTCCCCCTCCCCTGACTCTCAGTCTAAAGAAGGGTCTCAACCCGACACCCATTCCTTCTATCCAGAGATGCAGCCTGTCCCGCTCACATACAACAAATAGTCCTCCGTCAGTTTCGCCACCTCCAACGTGACCCCACCACTCGCCACATCTTCCCATCTCCCTCCCTGTCTGCTTTCTGCAAAGACCGCTCCCTCCCGTAACTCCCTTGTCAATTCTTCCCTCCTCTCCCCGGGCACTTTCCCTTGCAACCGCAAGAGATGCTACACTTGTCGCTTTACCTGCCCCCTCGATTCCATTGAAGGACCCAAGCAGTCGTTCCAGGTGCGACAGGGGTTCACCTATATCTCCTCCAACCTCATCTGTTGTATCCGCTGCTCTAGATGTCAGCTGATCTACATCGGTGAGACCAAGCGTAGGCTTGGCGATTGTTTCGCCGAACACCTCTGTTCGGTCCTCCAGTGAGAGACCTCCCGGTGGCTCAGCACTTCAACTCCCCCTCCCATTCCGTATCTGACCACTCTGTCCTGGGCCTCCTGCATGGTCAGAGTGAGCACCACCGGAAATTGGAGGAACAGCACCTCATATTCCGCTTGGGCAGTCTGTACCCTAGTGGCTCAAACATTGAATTCTCCCAATTCCTTTAGCCCTTGCTGTCTCCTCCCCTTCCTCGCACTCCCTTAGCCCTCGGGCTCCTCCTCCATCCAACAGTCTGAAGAAGGGTTTCGGCCCGAAATGTTGCCTATTTCCTTCGCTCCATAGATGCTGCTGCACACGCTGAGTTTCTCCAGCACTTTTGTCTACCAGAAATAACCGCCGCTTGGTTCATGATGTTGAAATGGAAACAATTTGGGTTCAGCTGCCAGGATTTGAGGGTCTGAGCTATAGGGAGAGGTTGAGCAGGCTAGGACTCTATTCCTTTGACTGCAAGAGGATGAGGGATGATCTTATAGAGCTGCATAATGAGAGGAATAGATCGGGTAGACGCACAGAGTCCCTTGCCCAGAGTTTTTGAATTGAGAACCAGAGGGCATGGGTTTGATCAGAAGGGGAAAAAGTTTAATAGGAACCTGAGGGGTAACTTTTTCACACAAGGGTGTTAGGTGTATGGAAAGAGCTGTCGGGGGAGGTGGTTGAAGGAGGTATTATCTCAATGTTGAAGAAACGTTAATACAGGTACATGGATAGGACAGGTTTTAGATATAAAATAGACAATAGGTGCAGGAGCTATAAAATAGACAATAGGTGCCATCCGGCCCTTCGAGCCAACACCGCCATTCAATGTGATCATGGTTGATCATCCACAATCAGTACCCCGTTCCTGCCTTCTCCCCATATCCCTTGACTCTGATATCTTAAAGAGCCCCATCAAGCTCTCTTTTGAAAGTATCCAGATAACCAGCCTCCAACGCCCTCTGAAGCAGAGAATTCCACAGCCATTTTGTAGGAATTTTGAAGGGATATGGGCCAAATCAGGCAGGTGGTTCTCATGTTGGCTGTTGTGGGCAAGTTGGGTTGAAGGGCCTGTTTCTATGCTGTAAGACTCTATGATTCAACATCAAAAAGGTAGGAATTATTTATAAGCCATCAAATATAAGTTGTGGCAGAAATCTGGAAATTCTGCCTGTGTAACAAGGCTGGTGGACTTTATATATATAGACAGGATGAGTCAAATTTTCTGTGTCACGGTGAAGGAATAATTCATGGAATATATACTAGATGCTTTTTCAGATGAGTATGTTAAGGAGATACGAGCGATATTCCCTCAGAAATGAGCTTAAAAATTGATCTCAGCAAAAAACAAAAAGGAATATAGATGATGAATCTGTTGCTTTGAAGTCCAAGAGGTCAAGAGCCTTCACAAAATCAAAGGTGAAAACAGAAAACCATTAGGTGGCACGGTGGGGCTGCGGGAGCGTTGCTGCCTTACAGCGCCAGAGACCCGGGTTCCATCCCGACCACGGGTTCTGTCTGTACGTTCTCCCCGTGACCTGCGTGGGTTTTCTCCGGGATCTCCAGTTTCCTCCCACACGCAAAGGACGTACAGGTTTGCGGGATAATTGGCTCGGTATAAATGTAAATTGTCCCTAGTGTGTACAGGATAGAGTAAGTGTGCGGGGATCGCTGGTCGGTGCGGGCTGGGTGGGCCGCAGGGCCAGTTTCTGCGCTGTATCTCCAAACTGAACTAAGATTTCAAGCAAAATGCCTGTCAAAAAACGTCAGCTGTGCTATCAGGAGGCTAGAAATGAGGCATCGACGAACAATGATTCGCATGAATCACCTATGCTGGGACAGTGGAGGAACGTCCTTTGCTGAAAGCTCCACCGAGATCCTGCAGATCATGAAATTTGATGCACAGATATTTCAAAGTCACGACTGATTTAGATTAATAAATGGATACTGTTTTCAACACTTGAAATATGCTGAGAGAATGGAGCGGCTGGTCTTGTACACTCTGATGTTTAGAAGTATGAGAGGGGATCTTATTGAAACATATAAGATTATCAAAGGTTTGGACATGCTAGAGGCAGGCAACATGTTCTCGATGTTGGGGGAGTCCAGAACCAGGGGCCACGGTTTAAGAATAAGGGGCAAGGCACTTAGAACGGAGACGAGCAAACACTTTTTCTCACACAGCGTTGTGAGTCTGTGGAATTCTCTGCCTCAGAGGCCGGTGGAGGCCGGTTCTCTGGATATTTTCAAGAGATAGCTAGATAGGACTCTTAAAAATAGTGGAGTCAGGGTATATGGGGAGGAGGCAGGAACGGGGGTACTGATTGGGGATGATCAGCCACAATCACATTGAATGGCGGTGCTGGCTCGAAGGGCCGAATGGAACAGTACAAATTACAAAGTACTCAGCCGCTCAGGCAGCATCTGTGAAGGGAATGGACAGACGAGGGGGGGGGGGGAGAAAAAAAAGAGAGAGAGAGAGAGAGAGAGAGAGAGAGAGAGAGAGAGAGAGAGAGAGAGAGAGAGAGAGAGAGAGAGAGAGAGAGAGAGAGAGTATCCAACTGGATTGCTCTTCCATTCTGATGGATCAGGTGGCCTTCATAGCAAGAGGAGATGAGTATAGGAGCGAATAGATCCTTCTGCAGCTGTACAGGGCCCTAGTGAGACCACACCTGGAGTATTGTGTGCAGTTTTGGTCTGCAAATTTGAGGAAGGACATTCTTGCTATTGGGGGAGTGCAGCGTAGCTTCACAAGGCTAATTCCCGGGATGGCGGGACTGTCGTATGCTGAGAGAATGGAGCAGCGGTGATGGCTCGAAGGACCGTATGGCCTACTCCTGCACCTATTGTCTATTGTGACATTTTGTGTCAGTGCTCTTTTCAGTCTGAACGTAAAGGTGTGAGGATGGCGGACGGTGGGGGGGGAAGGAGGTAGGGGTGGTGAGAGAATAAACTGGAGGTGAGAAAAGATCAGAACAAATTAGGATCCACACAAAATGCAGGAGTAACTCGGCAGGATAGGCCGCATCTCTGGATAGGAGGAATGGACGATGTTTCGGGTTGAGACCCTTGATCAGACCCATCATCAGAGTCAGGGGAGAGAGAAAGGGTAAACGATCCATCAAAGGGGGCCAAGGCCAAGGAAAATGTAGCAAGGGGTCACTGTTCTTTCTAACCAGAGATGCTGCCTGTCCCGCTGAGTTACTCCAGCAATAGACATCTATCTTAGCTCATAAAGGCTGGGGAAGGTGCAATAACAAGAGGAACAGTGGGTCTGGTCGGGCCACTAGGGTGGAGGAGGGGTGCGGAGCCAACTTCCTCCTTCGGCACTGTCATCTAAGGAGTCACAGAGGCCTACTGCGTGGAAACAGGCCCCTCGGCCCAACTTGCCCACACCGGCCAACATGTCCCACCTACACTAGTCCCACCTGCCCGTGGTTGGCCTATATCCTTCCAAACCCGTCCTATCCTTGAACCCGTCTGGCCGTTTCTTAAATGTTGGGATAGTCCCTGCCTCAACTACCTCCGCAGGAAGCTCGCTCCATACACCCACCACCCTTCTGTTATTCAGAATAACAGCCCTTCTTTCATCACGATACACTGAAAACTCTGAAATCAGCTCGTTAGGAACTTTCAAAAAATGAAATATTCATCGTTCTCCAAAAGTCACGTAGCTTGGTTCGCAGAGATCAAAGCATTTTGTGGCATCAAATCTAATCACTCATCCAGATGGAGGAACAAAGAGATTTTTTTTATTTTGGCGAATTGCTATAAATCTACATTTTTAAATATCCCTGACCATTGACCTAGTTAAACTTCTTTGTAAAACATTTAAAGAGTTTTTGCCTTTCAAGTCCTCATCAAACCCTGTTTTTTTTAGTAAAAGAGATACAGAGCAGAAACAGGCCCTCCAGCCCACGCCGACCAGCGATCCCCGTACACGAACACTATCCTACACACACTAGAGACCATTTACAATTTTACCCAAGCCAATTAACCTACAAACCTGTACGTCTTTGGAGTGTGGGTGGAAACCGGAGCACCCAGAGAAAACCCACGTGGGTCACGGGGAGAACGTACTAACGCCGTATAGACAGCGCCCGTGGTGAGGATCGAGCACAGGTCTCTGGCACTGTAAGGCAGCTTCAAAGTCGCCTTGTTGAGTCTCATTGTCTGTAATTTGTTTTCACCTAGCCCACAGCCAACAATGGCCCGTGTCCTTTATCATCATTAATTTTTGCATGTCTTTCATTCATTTGTTCTACGTATATCTCTCTACATCATTGTCTATATCTCTCGTTTCCCTCTCCCCCGACTCTCAGTCTGATGAAGGGTCTCGACCCGAAACGTCACCCACTCCTTTTCTCCAGAGATGCTGTCTGACCCGCTGAGTTACTCCAGCTTTTTGTGCTGAACTAAACTCAGTGGTGTTTAGTTTGAATTGCATTCGAGTGCGGTGTTAGATCGCGAGATGCCACTGTCATGATGTTGAACGAGTGAAGCAAGTCAGATGGGAACATTATAATTCCCTTGTTCAATGCCGAACTGCATCTTACCTGTGATATCGAGTGCCATTTCCCTCTTTGCTGCTCAGGCAGCAATTTAGGGCCAGTATCGGCAACTTCATCTCAGTCAGAGTATTGCTTTTAAAGGTTAATTCTGTGATTCAATAGCAATCTCATTAAAAATCACTCATATCACTGCTATTGCTGATTTTAAAAAATGGTGCTAAAGCGTGGCGACTGTGTGTGCGCTGGTCCCAGAAGATGATCTGCTGTCGTCCATTACCCTCTTTAACTTTACTTAAGACTTTTAAGGCCCTGTCCCACTGTACGAGGTAATTCAAGAGTTCTCCCGAGTTTCCCCTGATTCGAACTTGTAGAATTACGGTAATAGCCGCTCGTAGGTAGTCGGGGCTCTCGTGGACATTTTTGAACATGTTGAAAAAACTTCATGAGCTTACAGCATTTTCCCCCGAGTACCTGCCGTTAGCATTACGAGCCTCTAAGAGACGTCCCGAGCTCCGACGTACCCGCTACGTACAATCTTTGTACTTACCACGGGTTTGATTTTTTTTAAAACTCGGGAGAGCTCTTGGGTAAACTCGTATAGTGGGACAGGTCCTTTAGAGAGACAGCGCGGAAACAGGCCTCTTGCCAGCGATCACCCCGCACATCAGTACTGTCCTACACATCAGGGACAACTTACAAATATTCAGGCCTTCAGTCTGAAGAAGGGTCTCGATCCTAAACGTCACCTATTCCTTCGCTCCATAGATACTGCCTCACCCGCTACATTTTTACAGCATTTTTATCTACTATCGATTTTTCCAACATCTGCAGTTCTTTCTTAAATATAGAGACCTTGTCGCTTACACCCCATAGAATCATAGAAAATAGGTGCAGGAGGAGGCCATTCGGCCCTTCGAGCCTGCACCGCCATTCAATATGATCATGGCTGATCATCCAACTCAGGATCCTGTACCTGCCTTCTCTCCATACCCCCCGATCCCTTTAGCCACAAGGGCCACATCTAACTCCCTCTTAAATATAGCCAATGAACTGGCCTCAACTACCTTCTGTGGCAGAGAATTCCACAAATTCACCACTCTCTGTGTGAAAAAAGATCTTCTCATCTCGGTCCTAAAAGACTTTCCCCTTATCCTTAAACTAGGAAACCCCAGCGGTATGAACATTGACTTCTCTAACTTCAAATAACCCTTGCTTCAAATAACCCTCTCCATCCCTCCCCCTTCCCATTTCTCCGACCAGTCTCACTGTCTCCGACTACATTTTATCTCCGCTTGCTTTGTTGTTACCTTCTCCCAAGTCCTTGAACCTCCTTCACATTACCCGTTTTCACACCTTACACTTCCTTATCTATGGATCTCCTCCCCACTGACGTCAGTCAGAAGAAGGGTCTTGACCGGAAGCGTCACCCATTCCTTCTCTCCAGAGACGCTGCCTGACCCGCTGAGTTACTCCAGCATTTTGTGTCGATCTTCGGTTTAAAGCAGCATCTGCAGTTCCTTCATACACAACCTCCAAACCAGGAGCGTGAGAGGAAACTGGAAAAAAAAACACCTGGAGAATACCCACGGGGGTTACGGGGAGAAAGTAGAAACTCTGTACAGACAAGCGCCTGTAGTCAGGATCGAACCTGGGTCTCTACCGCTGCGCCACTGTGTCGCTCACCTCAGATCAAATCTCTATTATGTACTCGTATATAGTACGATGTGCCCGGATAGCACGCAAACAGCCTTCTCACACTCTATTAAGGCAATACCACTACAATCATGAATTATTGTCGAACAGAGGCCACTGTTGATGCAGGCTCCACAAACTTGTAAAATATCTATGAAACCTGCCTGGACATATAATGCTTCCCTTATTTCAACTCGGCTTTGCAAAATCAAAATGCTTCCACGCAGAATAAAAATGACTTCTACGATATATCCATTGGCCTTTTACAAGTCTCTGTGGTTATTTCTCGGGCAACTGAAAAGAGTGCAATTTCATCTCCTCTTTATTGCCCATCGAGGAGAGCGATGCGCTCTCAGCTTTTTGTATCTCAGCCTGAAGCTGTTTAATTGCTGCGTAAATGCCTGATGGTTCTATTTCAACACTGCCCTGAGGGGCTCCGCTCACACCAATACAGCTCTTTCCCGACTGACCAGAGGGTCACGCTCCGTGAACCCGTACCCGTCAGATTTGACCAGTCAAGAGTGTTTCATTGTCATTCTTGCTTGCAGCAGCACAACACAATATGTAAACATAGTACACTGTAAACAGTAGAATAAATGAGAAAAAAAGTTTGGTGTGTGTATATACACACATATACGCACACACATATATGCACACACATATATATGTGCTCACACACATATATACAGACACATGCACATATATACACACATATATACGGACACATGCACATATATACACACATATATATACACACACACACATATACATGCACGCGCATATACATATACGCACACACACATACGTATACACACACATATGCACACACATATATATACACACACATATATATATATATATACACACACACACACATATATACACACACACACACATATATATATATATATATATACAATAATAGTACAATAATAACATTCATGGTCAATGTAGTTCAGAGCTTATTTGGAGGTTGTCTTGTTTAATAGCCTGATGTAAGGGGCACTTTCTGCAGCGCGCGGCTTTCTGGGTAAGCACAGTTGCCATTGCCAGTTTGCTTCCAATGTAAACTTGAGTGATCGGTACAGTGGTGTGGAAATTACAAACTGCCTTGGTTGCACTGGGGATTGAGTACAGAACTGAACCATCTTACCACCAACCAGAGAGCAGTGCAAACATATCATCCACCTCATTGGAGACATCATTAAAATTGGACTTTATAATGCACTAAATCTTATTCCCTTTATGAGCAGGAAGGAGCTGCAGATGCCAGTTTAAAACGAAGATAGACGCAAAATGCTGGAGAAACTCAGCGGTTCAGGCAGCATCTTCAGGCAAAAGGATTGAGTCTGAAGAAGGGTCTCGACCCGAAACGTCGCCTATCTCCTTCGCTCCTTAGATGCTGCTGCACCCGCTGAGTTTCTCCAGCTTTTTGTGTAACCTTCAGGCAAAAGGAGTCTGAAGAAGGGTCTCGACCCAAAATGACACCTCTTCCTTCTCTCCTAACCGACTGAGTTACTCCAGCATTTTGAGTCTATCTTCGGTTATTCTTCTTATCCTTTATCAGTACATTGTGAGCGGGTTGATTTCAATCATGTATAGTATTCCTCCTGATCGGATAGCACGTGACAAAAATCGTTTCACTGAACCTCGGTACACGTGACAATAAACTAAAAGGAATTGTGTATGCAAGTGAAAGTTTAATTAAGTCGCCTATTGCACAAGTCATGGAGTGTCTACTCTGTTGATGAATCAACACCACTACTAACTCCAGCCAATTCAGTAGACTACAGCGGTGCATTTAGAAACATAGAAAAATAGGTACAGCAGTAGGCCATTCGGCCCTTCGAGCCTGCACCGCCATTCAATGTGATCATGGCTGATCATCCAACTCAGTATCCCGTACCTGCCTTCTCTCCATACCCCCTGATCCCTTTAGCCACATGTGCCACATCTAATGCCCTCTTAAATATAGCCAATGAACTGGCCTCAACTACCTTCTGTGGCAGAGAATTCCAGAGACTCACCACTCTCTGTGTAAAGAAGGTTTTCCTCATCTCGGTCCTAAAGAAATTCCCCCTTATCCTTAGATTGTGACCCCTTGTTCTTGAATCCCCCAACATCGGGAGCAATCTTCCAGCATCTAGCTTGTCCAACCCCTTAAGAATTTTGTAAGTTTCTATAAGATCCTCCCTCAATCTTCTGAATTCCAGCGAGTACAAGCCGAGTCTATCCATTCTTTCCTCATATGAAAGTCCTGACATCCCAGGAATAAGTCTGGTGAATCTTCTCTGTACCCCCTCTATGGCAAGAATGTCTTTCCTCAGATTTGGAGACCAAAACTGTACGCAATACTCCAGGTGTGGCCTCACCAAAACTCTGTACAACTACAGTAGAACCTCCCTGCTCCTGTACTCAAATCCTTTCGCTATGAATGCTAACATACCATTTGTTTTCTTCACTGCCTGCTGCACCTACATGCCTACTTTCAATGACTGGTGTCCCATGACACCCAGGTCTCGTTGCATCTCCCCTTTTCCTAATCTGCCACCATTCAGATAATAGTCTACCCTCATGTTTTTGCCACCAAAGTCGATAACCTCACATTTATCCACATTATACTGCATCTGCCATGCATCTGCGCATTCACCCAGCCTATCCAAATCACCCTGCAACCTCCAAGCATCCTCCTCACACCTAACTATACCCCCCAGCTTGGTGTCATCTGCAAATGTGGAGATGTTGCATTGAATTCAAATCATTAATATATATATTGTAAATAGCTGGGGTCCCAGCACTGAGCCTTGCGGTACCCCACTAGTCACTGCCTGCCATTCCGTAAAGGACCCGTTTACCCCTACCCTTTGCTTCCTGTCTGCCAGCCAGTTCTCTATCCACATCAATACTGAACCCCCAATACCGTGTGCTTTAAGTTTGTATGCTAATCTCTTATGCAGGACCTTGTCGAAAGCCTTCTGAAAGTCTAGATATAACACATCCACTGGTTCTCCCTTATCCACCTGTACGTCTTTGGAATGTGGGAGGAAACCGAAGATCGCGGAGAAAGTCCACACGGTTATGGGGAGAACGTACAAACTCCGTACAGACAGCTCCCATAGCCGGGATCGAACCTGGCTCACCGGCACTGCATTCGCTGCAAGGCAGCAACCTTGCCACTGCGCCACCGTGACCGCCCTTGCAGTGATTACTGTGGAAACTGTAGTTTGTGAAAGAAATGGTGTTGAGGTGAAGAATTAGGTCAGGCACCATCCAATTGAACCACCTTGTGGGGCATTCGGGCTTATGTCTACTCCCATTTCATGTGAGCCCGACACTTTTATCATTTATATTTAATTCACCTTGATCTTCAATAATTCCCCACAAGTCATGAGAGGAATAGATCGGGTAGATGCACAGAGTCTCTTGCCCAGAGTAGGGGACTCGAGGACCAGAGGACACAGGTTTATGATGAAGGGGAAAATCTTGAATAGGAATCCGAGGGGTAACTTTTCCACACATAGGGTGGTGGGTGTATGGAACAAGCTGCCAGAGGAGGTATTGAGGCAGGATAGACCATGGATCGGATAGGTTTGGAGGGAAATGGGACAAGCGCAGGCAGGCGGGACTCATGTAGCTGGGACATGTTGGCCGGTGTTAGCAAGTTGGGCCGAAGGGCCTGTTTCCACACTGTATCACTCTATGACTCTAAAGGGTGGTGGGTGTATGGAACAAGTTGCCAGAAGAGTTAGTTGAGGCAGGGATTATTGCAACGTTTAAGTAACAGTTAGACAGGTACAACAGGCGGCCAGTGTGGGCAAGTTGGGCTTGTTTCCACGTTGCAAGACCCTATGACTCTGCCCACTCAATCCCCGGAATCATGTTTTTTTCCAGGCTTTATGAAATTCAGAGTTGGTGATGTAGCCCAGTCCACCACGCAAAGCAGCTTCACCCTCCATCCCCCTCCCCACCATTGTCTCCATCTGCCTCAGGAATCCAGCCAACATAATCAAGGACCATTTTCTCCCAGGATCACCCCCTCGTCTCCCATCGGGCTGAAAATCTTGAAAGCATGGACCACTAGATTCAAAAAAGAGCTTTGTCACACTACTGAATGGCCCTGCCATAAGCTAGAGTGTAGTCCTGATAGTCCTAGAGATAAAGTGTGGAAACAGGCCCTTTGCCCCAACATGCCCACGCTGGCCAGCGGCATGATCTCCCAACCCACCTCATTGCAGAATATGCACTTTAAAAAAAAAGACTGCACTTTCTCTGTAACTATATTGATGTAACACTGCAACACTATATTCTGCAAATCTAATATGTTTCTCTTTGCAGCGCCCGTTGCACTTGTGGAAACAAGGAACTGCAGATGCTGATTTACATTTGCAAAGGCTGGAAATTGGAGAGGCTGGAGCCAGATTGTTGACCATCTACTAAGAGTATTCGCTCTCGTAAAGTGAATCGGATTCGGGGCTGTAGAAAGAAGGAACTGCAGATGCTGGTTGATAGGCAATGTGTCGGAGAAACTCAACACGTCAGGCAGTATCTCGGGGGAATGACACCAAGTGCTGGAGTAACTCAGCAAGACAAGCAACATCTCTGGATGGCATTCCTTCTCTCCACAGATGCTGCCTGCTCCGCGGAGTTACTCCAGCACTTTGTTTCTATCATCGGTGTAAACCAGCATCTGCAGTTCCTTCCTACACAGCATCTCTGGAGAACATGGATAGTTGATGTTTTGGGTTGGGACCCGTGACAGTTCGATTATACTCATGCATGGCTTAATTTGGCTGGTGAGCACGCAACACCATCTCAGTACACATGACAATAACAAACCAATACCATTCACTAATTGCTAATTACATCGGTATGTGGATGACTTATCCCATCTCAAAAATTTCACCGAACAGTTTCCTTCTTTGCATCTCTTCTCAAGTTCAGGTGCCAGCAAAAGGAGGAGAACTAAACCAAACTAATCCTCAGATAACTTGACCCCTTCGTCTATTATATTCTTTTTTTTAGTTCAGAGATACAGCGCAGAAACAGGCCCTTCGGCCCGCGCCAACCAGCGCACACCCCACACACACTTAACACTATCCTACACACACTCGGGACATTTTACATTTATACCAAGCCAATTAGCCTATAAACCTGTACGTCTTTGGAGTGTGGGAGGAAACCAAAGTACTCAGCATGGTGGTGCAGCGGTAGAGTTGTTGCCCGAGACCCGGGTTCAATCCTGACTACAAATATTAGTCTGCACTGAGTGTTACGTTCTCCCCATGACCTCGTGGGTTTTCTCCGGTTTCCTCCCACACTCCAAAGACGTACAAGCATGTAGGTTAAATGGCATGGTGTAAGTTGTCCGCAGTGTGTGTAGGATAGTGCTAATGTGCGGGAATGGCTGGTGGGTGCGGACTCGGTGGGCCGAAGGGCCTGTTCCCGCACTGTATCGCTAGAACTAACACCCAGGGAGAGCGTTCAAAAACTCCGTACAGACAGCACCCGTGGTCAGGATCGAACCCTGGTCTCTGGCTCTGTCAGGCGGCAACTCTACCGCTGCGCCACCGTGCCACAAGTTATTGTGTAAACCAAATCCGGAACTTTCTAACAAGAACTCCAGCGAGTTATTCACAATGCATTATGAAGGCAGTGAAGAAACCAGGGCAGACGAGAAATCAGAATTAGTCATCAGGCTGATGGAAATAAAGCATCTTGCCGTTTTATAACTGGAACAACAACTCAATTTAATATTAGGTTTGATGGGAGACGAATAGTAAACTGGGGTGAACCATTTCTGGATTAATCAATAAAGACGCTGGGATATTTTTAGTGCCGTTTCCACTTGTCTTAGAATAAGTGGAGAATGGTGAAAACAGTGACAAATATTTAAAGCATTTGACACAGTTTAAGTCTTAAAGGCAAAATCTCAAAGTGGTTTTGAGTACTATGTCCGTGACGAGCGGTACGAAGAGATAAGAATCTCAAGCTTAAAGACAAACATTTGCCAGGAAAATAATATTCTCCAGAGATGCTGCCTGATTCGCAGTTACTCCAGCACTGTGTGTGTGTGTGTGTGTGTGTGTGTGTGTGTGTGCGCGCGCGCGCTGGTGTCACAGATACATAGACAATAGGTGCAGGACTAGGACATTCGGCCCTTCGAGCCAGCACCACTATTCAAATGTGATCAAATGTACAATCAGTACCCTGTTCCTGCCTGGGGGTTACACAAAAAGCTGGAGAAACTCAGCGGGTGCAGCAGCATCTAAGGAGCGAAGGAGATAGGCGACGTTTTGGGTCGAGACCCTTCTTCAGACTGCTGGGGAGGGATTTAACAAAGAGGGATAGGATGGAGTCAAGGTATGTGGAAATGTGTTCGGTGGGGCACGAACAGGCAGAGACAATGGGTCTGCCGGGGCAGTCGGTTTTGTGGATTTTGGGGAGAAGGTAAAATCGGGCTGTGCGGGGCTGGGAAACGATGAGGTTGGAGGCTCGGGGGGGTAGGGAGCCGGAGTTGATGAAGTCGGTTATGGTGCTCGAGATGGTGGCCTGGTGCTCGTCAGTGGGGTCATGGTCATGGGGTAAGTAGGAGGAGGTGTCCGAGAGTTGGCGCGTGGCCTCTGCTTTGTAGAGATCGACGCGCCAGACTACCACAGCACCTCCCTTGTCGGCGGGTTTGATAACCCAGTCTGGGTTGTTGCGGAGTGAGTCGATGGCAGTACGTTTGGAGGGGGAGAGATTGGAGTGAGACAGAGGAGTGGAGAAGTCGAGGCGGTTGATGTCCCGACGGCAGTTCTGTATAAAGAGTTCTAAAGCTGGAGGGCCACGAGGTGGGGTCCACGATGATGGGGTACGTGGGAGACAGGAAAAGGGGTCATCAGTGGGGGGCGAGGACTTGTTCCCGTGGAAAAACGCTGTGAGGCGGAGGCGACGGTAGAAGAGCTCCAAGTCGTGGTGGGCGCGGAACTCATTGAGGTGGGGACGGAGGGGGACAAAGGTAAGACCTCTGCTGAGGACCGACCTTTCGGTGTCGGAGAGGGGGAGGTCCGGGGGGATGGTGAACACGCGGCAGGGATGGGGGTTGTGGCTGGAGGTAGGCAGGTGAGTGGACTGAGGACGGAGTGTTATGTGGTGGGGGGGTGGGGGTGGTCAGGGGGTGGGGGGGTATGGGGGCTGTGGTGTGGGTGGGAAAGAGCAGGGGTTACATGGTAGGAGGGGGATGGGGAAGACCCAGTGGAATAGCCACTGACCTGTTCCTGCCTTCTCCCCATATCCCTTGATCCCGTTAGCCCTAAGAGCCTCCACTGCCTTCTGTGGCAGAGAGTTCCACAAATTCACAACCTTCTGTGTGAAAATGTTTTTCCTCATCTCAATTCTGTGACCCCTTATTTTTAAACTGTGTCCGGGGACCTCTGGTGGGCACGAGCTCGGTGGGCCGAAGGGCCTGTTTCCACACTGTATCTTTAAACTAAATGACTGTTCCACTGCAAAATCTCCTCAATGTATGGACTTATTCACATTCTCCAGAAATGCCCCCTGATCTGTTGAATTACTCCATCACTGGGTGCACAAAGCTCAAAAGTGATAGGAGCAGAATTAGGCCATTCAGCCCATCCAGTGTATCCTCCCTTCTCCCCATCACCCCTGACACCCGTACTGATCAAAAGAGTGGATTTACCCCAGGCTGGGAATGTTTAATCCAGTAGGAACAAAAAAAAATCTATTTCTCGGTACATTTAACAGAGATTGAAAGATTCGGACATTGATAGAATAATGGGATGTAGAGAATGTACTGGAACAGAGTTTAGTTTAGCTCTACAGCGCGGAAACGGATACCCGCATATTAACACTATCCTACACACACTGGGGACAATTCATATTCATACCAAGCCAATTAACCTACAAACCGGTGCGTCTTTGGAGTGTGGGAGGAAACCGAAGATCTCGGAGAAAACCCACGCAGCTCACGGGGGGGGGGGGGGGGATCATACAAACCCCATACAGACAGCAATCGTAGTGGGGATCGAACCCAGGTCTCTGGCGCTGCAAGAGCTGTAAGGCAGCAACTCTACCACTGTGTCACCGTGCCAAGATTAGAAGGGTGCCTGGATCATGCTGAATAGTAGGGCCAGCACTCATGAATTTATCCATCACACTTTATCCACTCTCATGGAAAAAATTAATACATAATGCAACGACGAGAGAATATAATAAAAGCTGTTTTCCAATTATATCAAACCTAATGGCAGAAAAGTTCTATGAATATATTCGGAGGAATTCATTGCCACAAAAGGCTGAGACCAAGTCAATGGATATTTTTTTAAGGTGGAGATTGACAGATTCTTGATTAGTACGTGTGTCAGGGGTTATGGAGAGAAGGTAGGAGAATGGGGTTAGGAGGGAGAGATAGATCAGCCACGATTGAATGACGGAGTAGACCCGATGGACAGAATGGCCTAATTCTACTCCTATAACTTATGAGAGGATGATTCAGTTGCCTGATAACAACTGGGAAGAAACTGTCCCTGAATCTGGAGAACTTTTCAAACTTCTGTAATCTGTTGAGAGACAAGAACATGCATATGCTGGACCCTTGAAGAAAAAACAAAGTGCTGGAGGAACTGAATAGGTTAGACAGCATTCTCAAGGACGGGGGTGGAATTGATAGATGACGTTTTGGGTCGAGACCTCTTCTTGTTGTTTTAAACCCTTTTTTCTTCACAATGGCTGCCTTGCAAATTCTTGAGTCCACCCAGGAGAAGTCACTTTAACATCACATCCTTGAGTAAGGACATTCTTGCTATTGAGGGAGTGCAGCGTAGGTTTACACGGTTAATTCCCGGGATGGCGGGACTGTTATATGCTGAGAGAATGGAGCAGCTGGGCTTGTACATAGAAACATAGAAATGAGGTGCAGGAGTAGGCCATTCAGCCCTTCGAGCCTGCACCGCCATTCAATATGATCATGGCTGATCATCCAACTCAGTATCCCGTACCTGCCTTCTCTCCCTACACTCTGGAGTTTAGAAGGATGAGAGGGGAGCTCATTGAAACATATAAGATTGTTAAGGGATTGGACACGCTAGAGGCAGGAAACATGTTCCCGATGTTGGGGGAGTCCAGAACCAGGGGTCACAGTTTAAGAATAAGGAGTAAGTCATTTAGAACGGAGACGAGGAAACACTTTTTCTCACAGAGAGTGGTGTGTCTGTGGAATTCTCTGCCTCAGAGGGCGGTGGAGGCAGGTTCTCTGGATACTTTCAAGAGAGAGCTAGATAGGGTTCTTAAAGATAGCGGAGTCAGGGGATATGGGGAGAAGGCAGGAACGGGGTACTGATTGGTGATTATCAGCCATGATCACGTTGAATGGCGGTGCTGGCTCGAAGGGCCAAATGGCCTACTCCTGCACCTATTGTCTGTTCTCTATTATCTGAAAGTCACTGCACAACAATCATTCATCATTTCATTTGAGTGTGAATTTAATTCATTCTCATATACTGAGGTACAGTGAAAAGCTCTTGTTGTGTGCTAACCATCCAGCGGGAAAGACAACACGATTACAATCGAACCGTCCACATTTTACACATAGATGATAACGGGAATAACGTTTGGCGCAAGGTGAGGCCCAGTGAAGTCTGATCAGACATCTCCAATGAGGTAGATCAGCCACGATTGAATGGCGGAGTAGGCTTGATGGGCCGAATGGCCTAGTTCTGCTCCTAGAACTTATGAACTTCTGAGTGGAGGGGAATTGGAGGAGAATAATAAATGGAATTAACATAGAATTAGCATAAAAGAATGTTGGAAGGAGAGTTGAGACTCAATGGACCAAAGGGCCCATTTCCCTACTTCAACGAGGATAACCGTGGCCAGAACGCTCTATTGTATGCTTACCCGCAGCACTCAGAGTCTCAGATAAATGGGTCAATAACATTAGCTTAATGGGCTATTAGTGATGGGCAATAAATAGTGACCTTATCCCACAAAACAATTCAGATTTGTATTTTACTTACAAGCCGACATTATGTGCTGTATATTGGGTATGATCAATGATGCACTTTGGGTCTTTTTGTTGATATTATCCTTGGGCTTTTTACGTGCTTGCTGTAAATCGAGCAGTTTTACCAATAGATTTGAAGCCAAGTATTCATCTTAATTTACGACCACTTCTCCTCTCCCCCAAACAGTTAAAGCAAAAAAACAAATGTTGTTTTTTAAGATAATTGCTAGAAGCTACACGATAAACATAAAATGGCAAACTCAATAAAAAGGGTATCTGTTGCACACGGCTAAAACATTTTCAACCCTAGAGATCGCTGAAACTGCAACAAAAAAAAAAAAAAATCAGTTTGTGCAATAAACTTTCAGTGGCTGTTGCAGTTGCTGCTGCTGCAGTTGCCGCTCCCAGCTCCCTCCTCCTGATCCGTTTCATTGTTTTTATTCTACATGTTTTATTTTTACACGGCCAAAGTGCAGACCTGTCATAAAGTAGCACCACCCTCTCCCACTCATTTCATTCAGCGATACCACTCCACGCACTTGTCAACTTCCCATTAAATGCCCCGTGGGCGAGAACAATAAAACCGTACATATTCAGTTTAGTTTCGTTTATTGTCCCGTGGACCGAGGGAAAGTGAAAAAGCTCTCTGGTGCGAGCCCACCAGTCAGTGGAAACACAATACATGATGGCAATCGAGCCATATAAGTGAACAATATTCATTGAAGCGCGTAAGATTGACTGTGGAACTCTCCGCCTCAGAGGGCGGTGGGGGCAGGTTCTCTGGACGCTTTCAAGAGAGAGCTAGATAGGGCTCTTAAAGATAACGGAGTCAGGGGATATGGGGAGAAGGCAGGAACGAGGTACTGATTGGGGATGATCAGCCATGATCACCTTGAATGGCGGTGCTGGCTCGAAGAGCTGAATGGCCTACTCCTGCACCTATTGTCTATTGAGCCGTCCGCTGTGTACAGATACAGGATAAAGGGAATAACGTTTGTTTGTAATATAAAGTGTAAGTAGAGTCCAATTAAAGATAGTTTGAGGGTCTCAAATGTGATAGATGATAGGTCAGGACTGCTCTCCAGTTGTTGATGGGATGGTTCAGGTGCCTGATAACAGCTGGAAAGAAACTATCCCTGAATCTGGAGGTGTGCGTTTTCACACTTCTATACATCTTGCTTAATGCGAGAGGGGGGAAAAGGAAGTTACCAGGGTTAACCCCCTGTCCCACTGTACGAGTTCATTCCAAGAACTCTCCCGAGTTTGCCCCGATTCGAACTCGGAGATTTAAGGTAATGGCCACTCGTCGGTACTCGGGGCTCTCGTGGACATTTTTCAACATGCTGAAAAATCTTCACGAGTCTTCCCGTGTTTACCTGCCGTTAGCGATTTTTCCCGAGTACTTGCCGTTAGCGTTACGAGCCAGTAAGAGACGTCCCCGAGTTCCGACGTACCCGCTACGTTCATTCTCCGTGCTTACCACGAGTTTGATTTTTTTTTTAAACTTGGGAGAGCTCTTGGAATGGACTCATACCTTGGGACAGGGCTATTGGACTCGTCCTTGATTATGCTGGTGGCCTTGATGAGGCAGGGTGAAGTGTTGGCGGAGTCAAAAGACATACAGGTTTGCAGGTTAATTTATCTTTGGTAAAATTGCAAATCATCCCTAGCGTGTAGGATAGTCCTTGTGTATGGGGTGATCACTGATTGGTGCGGACATGATGGGCTGAAGGGCCTGTTTCCACACCGTGTCAAGAAACAAAACTAAATCCCTAATCGCGCTTGAAATGGTAGTGATGGCGGATCAGTCCCATTTATTCCCATGGCCCAACCGGCTAAACCTGGCGAAAATGTGTCCTTTAACGTTACCGGGCAGCACGGTGGCGCAGCGGTAGAGATGCTGCCTCACAACTGCGGAGACCCGGGTTCGATCCCGACTGCGGGTGCTTGTCTGTACCTAGTTGGTACGTTCTCCCCGTGACCTGCCTGGGTTTTCTCCGACATCTTCGGTTTCCTCCCCACTCTCCAGAAACGTACGTGTAACTAGCTTGGCCCGAATGTAAAAATTGCCACGTGTGTGTGAAGGGCAGTCTTAATGCGCGGGTATCGTGTGGTCGGCATGGACCCAGTGGGCCGAAGGGCCTGTTTCCATTGCGCTGGATCTCTCAACTAAACTAAATCCCTAATCAGGGTTGGAAATGGCGGCAAGTTCCATTTACTGTGACCCCCTGCCCAACCTGCTAAGCGTGGCGCGAATTTGTCCTTTAACATCAGATTTCGGAAATACAATGCAATCTTAATGATGAGAAATGTGTAAGCTTGTGAACTATGAGGTACTACACCATACACCCCCCCCCCCCCCCCAAAAAAAAACAACAGGGGCAGAGATTAAAAAGGGACGAAAGTGCAATTTCTCTGTTCAATGTTGGAAACATTGGTAATCCTCCAAAAAGCCTGATAAATCCATCCGAAACAAGAAAAAAGGTCATCGAGGTGCCAACACAGATTACACTTTCTATCCAAAGAACAGAAATACTTTGCGATGGATTTGACCTCGAGTCTTGGCAGACAAGGGCATTGAATGGGGAGAGAAGGTCACGTTATGATGGCCGGCGCATTGGTTTACAATGCTGTTACACGTTCGAGCCGATATTGTTTTATTTATGACTGCTACAGTTAATGATAAATCACAAATCCACATTTCCAGTTAAAGTTTAAAACCCCTCGGGTTAAAAGCCAAGTTTATAAACAGCACTAAAAAAAAAGGCACAAGGTACTTATTCTAGGCAATAGTACAGTCAAACGCCTCAAGAAATAATACACCACATACCAGCTCAACACTTTATTCCATAAAAATAAGATTAAAAATTCAGTACGGAAAGAAAACACACACATATTTACATAGCACCTCATCGCCTCTCATGAAATCAGTGGCAGCATAACCACATTACAGTGGAGACTGTCACAACGCATTTCATTAGCTGCATTATAACCCTGCAGATTCCATTTCTGTTGATGAATTGTTCCCAATTGCAACAGGAGATTGTTGCATTGGAAGATCATTTTTAACCATCAGTCCAAAGTACTTTGTCTCCCAGTTGGACAGCATCTCGACTTTCAAATTCCCAATCCTGCCTTTAAATTTCTTTGCAGCATTGCCTCTTCCTAATTCGTAGTCACCTGCAGCCCCACCATCCTTCAAGATCTTTGCCACTTGAGCATCATTAAATGTAATCATCTCACCATTTGCGACTGTGCATCAAAACGTCCCAAAGCCCTAATACCCCTGTCCCACTTAGGAAACCTGAACGGTAACCTCTGGAGACTTTGCAACCCCACCCAAGGTTTCCGTGCGGTTCCCGGAGGTTTTTGTCCTCTGGCAACCACCTTCAACTAGCATCGCAACCGGCTTCGACTAAAGAATTACCGATTTTTTAAACGGAAGACCACTTTCGACCATTAGGGAGACTGACAAAAACCTTCGGGAACCTGACGGAAACTTTGGGTGGGGCGCCAAGTCTCCAGAGCTTTCCGTTCAGGTTTCCCAAGTGGGACAGGGGAATAAGGCTCTAATCTCTACCATTTCGCTTCCTTGCCTTTATTTACTTACTGACTTACGGCCTATTATGCCTCCTGGCATGTAGGGCAGCAACGAAGGTCCTCCACTCCTGTCTGTTCTGGGCTAGCTTCTGGACACTAACCCAGGCCAGGTCCATTGTTTTCATTTCCTCCTCTACATTTCGACGCCAGGTGGTTTTGGGTCTCCTCTTTTCCTTTTCCCTTCCGGTGTCCAGTGCAGGGCTATTCTTCGGATGCTGGGGGGTTACACAAAAAGCTGGAGAAACTCAGCGGGTGCAGCAGCATCTGAGGAGTGAAGGAGATAGGCGACGTTTCGGGTCGAGACCCTTCTTCACGGTCGCCTATTTCCTTCTCTTCTTAGATGCATTCGCTTCTTTGCTGCACCCGCTGAGTTTCTCCAGGTTTTTGTGTAACCCTCGATTCTCCAGCATCTGCAGTTCCTTCTTTAACATATTCTTCGGATGCTGTCTGGTTCCTTTCAGCTTTCACCATTGACATTCATCCTAGCATCTGTCGATAGCCCTGGAAGTCCTTCACGCCCAGTAGTGTTGATTCCTTCAGTTGCTGTTTCCGTAACATATTTGTTTTACGAGATAGGGTTGTTAGCCCTGTGCTCAACCTCCAACCTGGAGGACCAGTGGATCGCTCTTCGTCTTGTCTCTACCCTTCGACCTGTCCAGCATGGGAGACCCTAACAGGAGACAAATCTCCCGCTGGCATAGCTCTAGGGGTCACTGAGACACACAAGCTCCCTGACCACGGCAAGGTTGCAATCCAATGGGGAGTTCCTTGCCTTTATGTTTAGTTATCTGCCCTGGATATCTATCATCTAAAGGTGCCAAAGTTTGCTTGATTGTATAAGGGACCGAGCCGTCTGTATATTCTGAGGATGCTCCGCTCTTTCAACGTCTGCAGGAAGATGCTTCATACAATATGTTCTATCAACCGGTGGTGGCCAGGACTACCTTCTCCGCTGTCATGTGCTGGCGTGGCAGGGCGAAGGCCGCGGGCACCAACAGAATCAGCAAACGCATCAGGAAGGCTGGATCTATCCTGGGGGTGGAGTTGGATTCACGGGAGGTGGTCTTGGAGGAGAGGATGCTCCTCAAATTGCAGAGCATCCTGGACAATGCATCTCACCCCCTCCGTGGCACACTGGTCAACCCGAGGAGCACCTTCAGCAACAGACTGGTTCCACCAAGATGCAGTGCAGAACGCCACAGGAGATCTTTCTTCCCTGTGGCTATCAAACTGTACATCTCCACCCCATTCTGTCGTGGGGTAGACTGACTCCCCTTACCCCACCATCCCCAATCTTGGACTTTCCACTCGTCACTTTAGTTTCATGTTCCATGTATCTCATTGTGTTTTACGACTGTTGGCAGACCAGTTTCCCTCCTGGGATAAATAAAGTTCTATCATATCGTATTGCTTATAAGATTGCTAGCTAAGGACCGCTATTTTGATGACCGTAGTTATTGGTAGGATGGCTCGCTTGCCTGGTGACATTTGGGAAGAAGCTACCAGATCAGATAATATAAAGAATATAATATAAAAATAATCAAGGCAAGCTCCAGTAGAATAGAAAGAGCAAAGGGGAAACATAGAAAATAGGTGAGAGTGGGCCATTCGGCCCCTTGAGCCAGCACCGCCATCCAATATGATCATGGCTGATCATCCAAAATCAGTACCCCATTCCTGCTTTCTCCTCATGTCCCTTGATGCCGTTAGACCCAGGAGTTCTATCTAACTCTCTCTTGAAAACATCCAGTGAATTGGCCTCCACTGCCTTCTGAGGCAGAGAATTCAACAGATTCACAACTCTCTGGGTGAAAAAGTTTTCCCTCATCTCAGTCCTAAATGGCCTACTCCTTATTCTTAAACCGTGTGACCCCTGGTTCTGGATTCCCCCAAGCATCGGGAACATTTATTCCTGCATCCAGCCTGTCCAATCCCTCAAGAATTTTATATGTTTCTATGAGATTCCCTCTCATTCTTCTAAATTCCAGTGAATATAAGCCCAGTCGATCCATTCTTTGGGGGAAGACACAATATTGTTCTCAATGTTGTAGTGCATCAGTTCCGCACATGGGATGGAAGTGAATTGGACCGTACCCTAGCTTATGGAAGAGCCGTTCAGATGCCTGAAAGCAGAGGGGAACAGAGCTAATTCTCACTCTGGTCATAAGATCATAATGACAGCAGCAGAATTAGACCATTTGGCCCATCGAGTCGATTCTGCCATTCAATCACGGCTGATCTTTCTCTCCCTCCTAATCCCATTCTCCTGCCTTCTCCCTATTACCTCCGACACCCGTACAAATCAAGAATGGGGTGGGAGATTGCAACCTTCACGTGGTCAACCCTGTTTCGACTAATGTAATCAACCTGGCGTGCACAAACAGAAGATCAAACAGAACAAGTCTTACAACTTTAGACTGTGCATGCCATATGCAAGAAGATGATCAAGATTCTATCTATTTCTGCCTTAGATCGACTGACTTGGCCTCCACAGCCATCTGTGGCAAAGAATTCCACAGATTCACCACCCTCTGACTAAAGAAATTCACCTCCCTAAAAAAAAATCCTTCAATTCTGAGGCTGTGACATCTAGTCCTAAGTCCGAGATCTCTCTGAGGCTATGAGCTCTAGTCTGGTGGTACATGCTTTCCAGGTTCTGTACCTTATGCTGATGGAAGCAGTGAGAATGTAAAGGGCCTGTCCTACCAGCATCCGACTCCATGCGATGAGCGAGATCAAACTAGAAGCGGGGGCCACGCGGAGGTCGGGTGATCCCCTGTACAGGGCCGTTCCCACCAGCATGCGCCTGTATGTGGCAAGCGCGACCAAACCGGCAGTGAGGGCTGCGCGGAGGTCGGGTGAGTGGCGCAACGCGGCGCAAAGTGAGGCGAACTTGGAGCAAAGTCTTCAAGGTAAGTTCGCCAGGACAGAGAGGGGCACAGAGCCCCACACATAGAGGGTCACGGAGGCACCTACAGAGAGGGTCACGGAGGCGCGACGTCGAGACGGTGTGTAATGCGTCGAGGCGACTGCGAGCCTACAAGCCGTTGCCGCGCGGAATTTTTGAACATAGTCAGCTTTTCAGAGCCCCGCGCGATGTCGAGTCGAACTGCGCACAATTCCGCACGCCTCCGGCGATCGAAGTGGGACCGGCCCTGCGACGCCAGACGGCTCAAGCGACCACGTTAGGTCGCGCTCATCGCATAGAGTTGCATGCTGGTGGGACAGGCCCTTAAGTTTGAGGTGGGACAAGTCATTGATTATGTTGGCTGCTTTTCCAAGGCATCATGAAGTGTAGATGGAGTCAATGGGGGGGTTGTCTGGTCTGCGAGATGGTCTGGGCTACGTCAACAACTCTCTACAATTTCTTGCAGTCTTGGCCATAGCTGTTCCCAAGCCAACCTCTGGTGCTACCCAACAGTCCGTTTTCTAAGGTGCACCTGAAGAAATTTGAAGGAGATGATATTGTCACGGCACCTGTTGGTGCCCGTGGGTAGTCGAACCCTGCGGTCGGTTACTGCGGTCATGTGACTGTGGGGAGGGGTTTGTGTTCGTGCGCTTTCTGGGTGACGCCCCATTCTTTCGTCTTTGACCACCGTTGTGGTTAGATCGTTTTTGTTGGCTGTTGCTTAAGTACCGTTGTTTTCACCGCTTCGTTAATAAAGTTCGTTTTGAAACCAACCCTCGTCTCGACCCGCCAAATTGGTGACCCCGACGTGATCCTCCCCACAGTCTCCTTATTTAAGAATAAGGAGTAAGCCATTTGGAACGGAGATGAGGAAACACATTTTCTCACAGAGAGTTGTTATTCTGTGGAATTCTCTGCCTCAGAGGGCGGTGGAGGTCGGTTCTCTGGATGCTTTCAAGGGAGAGGTAGATGGGGCTCTTAAAAATAGTGGCGTCAGGAGATATGGGGAGAAGGCAGGAACGGGGTACTGATAGGGAAAGATCAGCCATGATCACATTGAATGGCAGTGCTGGCTCGAAGGGCCAAATGGCCTACTCCTGCACCTATTATCTATTGTCAATCACAGCTTAAGGATAAGTGGGAAATCCTTTAGGACCGAGATGAGAAGGACTTTTTTCACACAGAGTAGTGGGTCTCTGGAATTCTCTGCCACAGAGGGTAGTTGAGGCTAGTTCATTGGCTATATTTAAGAGGGAGTTAGATGTGGCCCTTGTGGCTAAATGGATCAGGGGGTATGGAGAGAAGGCAGGTACGGGATACTGAGTTGGATGATCAGCCATGATCATATTGAATGGTGGTACAGGCTCGAAGGGCCGAATGGCCTACTCCTGCACCTAATTTCTATGTTTCTACATGACCGAAATAACCAACGGCAGGGTTCGACTACCAGCAGGTGCCGCTACAATATATTTAAATAAAAATCATAGGCCAACTCAGGACATTGTGTTGCAAAACCAAGGTGTTTACCTCAAACATTTGGATTTCTCTGCAGGGTACAATGATAAAGCAGTGAACACAGTAGAATATGCGTGTGGCCACAGAGCAGCTAGCAAATCATCTATCTCACCCGTCTCCCGAGCCGGGTCATTTACTTTAATGTACAGATACAATGTGAAAACGGGCCCTTCGGCTCGCGCCAACCATCGATCACCGTAACACTGGCTCCATCCTACGCACTAGGCACAATTTACAGCAGCCAATTAACCTCAAATCCCGCACATCTTTGGAAAGTGGGAGGAAACCAGGGCACCCGGAGAAAGCCCACTCTGTCACTTACTGAATGGTGAAAGGCTTGGATAGCGTGGATGTGGAGAGTGTTAAAGAAGGAACTGCAGATGCTGGAGAACCGAGGGTTACACAAAAAGCTGGAGAAACTCAGCGGGTGCAGCAGCACCTAAGGAGCGAAGGAGATAGGCGACGTTTCGGGTCTGAAGAAGGGTCTTGACCCGAAACGTCGCCTATCTCCTTCGCTCCTTAGATGCTGCTGCACCCGCTGAGTTTCTCCAGCTTATTGTGTAACCGTGGATGTGGAGCGGATGTTTCCACGAATGGAAGAGTCTAGGACCAGATGCCATGTCTTCAGAATTAAAGGACGTTCCTTGAGGAAGGAGGTGAGGAGAAATATCTTCAGGCAGAGGGTGGTGAATCTATGGAATTCATTGCCATAGAAGACTGTGGAGGCCAAATCAAAGGATATTTTTAAGGCAGAGACAGATAGATTCTTGTGTTAAAGAAGGAACTGCAGATGCTGGAGAATCGAGGGTTACACAAAAAGCTGGAGAAACTCAGCGGGTGCAGCAGCATCTAAGGAGCGAAGGAGATAGGCGACGTTTCGGGTCGAGACCCTTCTTCAGACTGGGCACAAAAAGCTGGAGAAACTCAGCGGGTGCAGCAGCATCTAAGGAGCGAAGGAGATAGGCGACGTTTCGGGTCGAGACCCTTCTTCAGACTGCTACACAAAAAGCTGGAGAAACTCAGCGGGTACACAAAAAGCTGGAGAAACTCAGTCTGAAGAAGGGTCTCGACCCGAAACGTCGCCTATCTCCTTCGCTCCTTAGATGCTGCTGCACCCGCTGAGTTTCTCCAGCTTTTTGTGTAACCCACAGATAGATTCTTGATTGGTACGGGTGTCAAGGGTTATGGAGAGAAGGCAGGAGAATTGGGGTTAGGAGGGAGAGATAGATCAACCATGATTGAATGGCCAAATAGACTTGATGGGCCAAATGGCCCAATTCTTCTCCTATCGCTCATCACCTTGAGAAAGTACAAACTCTGTGCAGACAGCGCCAGTGGTCAGGATCGAACCCGGGTCTCTGGCGCTGTAAGGCATCAACTCTATCGCTGCGCCACCGTGCCGCCCTAAAGCTACTGCTAGAAACATAGAAACATAGAAAATAGGTGCAGGAGGAGGCCATTCGGCCCTTCGAGCCAGCACCACCATTCATTGTGATCATGGCTGATCGTCCCCTATCAATAACCCGTGCCTGCCTTCTCCCCATATCCCGTGACTCCACCAGTTCCTAGAGCTCTATCTAACTCTCTCTTAAATGCATCCAGTGACTTAGCCTCCACTGCCCTCTGTGGCAGGGAATTCCATAAATTCATAACCCTCCGTGTGAAAACGTTTTTTCTCACCTCAGTCTTAAATGACCTCCCCTTTATTCTAAGACTGTGGCCCCTGGTTCTGGACTCGCCCAAAATTGGGAAAATTTTTCCTGCATCTAATTGTCCAGTCTTTTTTATAAGTTTCTATAAGATTCCCCCTCATCCTTCAGTGAATACAAGCCTAGTCTTTTCAATCCTTCCTCATGTGACAGTCCCGCCATCCCAGGGATCTATCTCGTGAACCTATGCAGCACTGCCTCAATCACAAGGATGTCCTTCCTCAAATTAGGAGACCAAAACTGTGCACAATACTCCAGATGTGGTCTCACCAGAGCACTACACAACTGCAGAAGAACCTCTTTACGCCTATACTCCTAATGTTCTTACTACTCTGAGCAGAGAAATACATATTGCATTATCTCCTGCAAGTTCCAGTTAGCTTAGACTTCACCACTACATTACCTGTCAAATTGACAAAAAAAAAAATCAGACCACCGCTTCATTGCTGTCTGAGGGAGAATGCACCATGCAATTTGATGCCCCATTTGCTACTTTATAGGACTGAAGACATTTCTCAATGTACACGATGGGTTTTAAATGATTTTTGATTGTTCAAAGGTGGTGAAAGGCTCCACGTAAAATGAGTGTCAGGACTTCTTTATCTTTTCAACCCTAACATCATACCCTTGTGCGGGAAGGAACTGCAAATGCCGGTTTGCACCGAAGATAGTCACAAAATGCTGGAGTAACTCAGCGGGACTGGCAGCATCGCTGGATATCCTTGTGTTCCTTGCTTTCCCATATTAGGCGGCATGGGTGGCAGAGCCGCTGCCTCACAAGCGCCACAGACCCGGGTTCGATCCTGACAGCAGGTGCTGTCTGTGTGGAGTTTGCACGTTCTCCCTGTGACCGCGCAGGTTTCTTCCGATTTCGTCCCACATCCCAAAGATGTGCAGGTTTGTAGGTTAATTGGCCCCCTGTAAATTGTCCCCAACTTGTTGGGACGGATGAGAAAGCGGGATAACATAGAACTCGTGTGAATGGGTGATCAATGGTTGGTGTGGGCTTGGTGGGCTGAAAGGCCTTTACCAATGCTGTATCTCTAAATTTAAATAATAGACAATAGTCAATAGGTGCAGGATTAGGCCATTCGGCCCTACAAGCCAGCACCGCCATTCAATGTGATCATGGTTGATCATCCCCAATCGGTACACCGTTCCTGCCTTCTCCCCATATCCCCTGACTCCGCTATTTTTGAGAGCCCTATCTAGCTCTCTCTTGAAAGCATCCAGAGAACCTGCCTCCACCGCCCTCTGAGGCAGAGAATTCCACAGTCGCACCACTCTCTGGGAGAAAAAGTGTTTTCTCGTCTCCGTTCTAAATGGCTTACTCCTTATTCTTAAACTGTGGCCCCTGGTTCTGGACTCCCCCAACATCGGGAACATGTTTCCTGCCTCTAGCGTGTCCAAACCCTTAACAATCTTATGTTTCAATGAGATATCCTCTCATCCTCCTAAACTCCAGAGTGTACAAGCCCAGCTGCTCCATTCTCTCTAAATTAAATTAAATTAGCACAGGAAAGGGCAATTTATATCCATGTGTCTATCTAAAAAACCCTTAAATGCCACTATAGTAATCTGCTTAATGTTATATCATGGCATTGTGGACAGCTTGATTGCATTCATGTGTAATCTTTTCGTTGAGCCTATAGCATGCAAACAAAAGCTTTCCACTGTACCTCGGTACACGAGTAAATAGTAAACTAAACATTTCTGGTCAAAAACATTTCAGCAGAAATAAAAATGTGTTTGGGTATTAATGCAAGTGACATCCAAAAATCCAGAAACTCTGCCAGTCCAGCGCTGTGAAAATCCCAAGGGCTCCAGGTTACATCAACATCATCGGCAGTCACTCGAAACGAGTATAACTGGCTTCTCCTCTCCATAGGGTCTTGCAGACGTCTGTAGAGGCCAATCCACGATCCACACACCTTGGTGCAACGTGAGCAACGTGGAGACTGGCGGTGGTCGGTAGTCGTCGAGCCCCCTTCTCTCCCTCTCTCTCTCCTGACGGTGCTGTCACTTTGTCTCTGCGCCACGGCGTAGTTCCATTCCATGACGAGCAGCAACTTCCTGCGCGGATTTCCTCCAGCAGCGCCTGTCCAGTGCAACGTGCTCCCAGTTGCTCGATGTGATGTGGAATTTCTTCAAACTGTTCTTAATAACATATAACAATTACAGCATGGAAACAGGCCCTCTCGGCCCTTCCAGTCCGTGCCGACCATTTATTTTCCCCTAGTCCCATCTACCTGCACTCAGACCATACCCCTCCATTCCCTTCCCGTCCATATACCTATCCACTTTACTTTTAAATGTTAAAATCGATCCTGCCTCCACCACTTCTGCAGGAAGATCATTCCACACAGCCACCACTCTCTAAGTAAAGAAATTCCCCCTCATGTTACCCCTAAACTTCTGTCCCTTAATTCTCATGTCATGCCCTCTTGTTTGAATCTTCCCTACCCTCAATGGGAAAAGCTTATCCACGTCAACTCTGTCTATCCCTTTCATCATTTTAAAGACATCAATCAAGTCCCCCCTTAACCTTCTGCGCTCCAAAGAATAAAGGCCTAACTTGTTCAACCTTTCTCTGTAACTTGGTTGCTGGAACCCAGGCAACATTCTAGTAAATCTCCTCTGTACTCTCTCTATTTTGTTGACCTTGAAGCGTTTCTTTGGCCCAACGGGGGGCTCGCCGACCTTCCTTCACTTGAGAGTACAGGATTTGTTTAGGGAGACGTGTGTTGGACACGCGGATGACATGGCCAGTCCATCGATGTTGGTGCTGCATTATTGTGGTGGTGATGCTGGTCATGTTGGCTTCATTCAAAATGCTGATGTTGGTGCGTTTGTCCTCCTAGCTGATCCTCAGAATCCTTCGTAAGGATCTTTGGTGGTACTGTTCCAGGGCTCTCAGGTGCCTGCTGTAGGTGGTCCATCACTCGGCTCCATACAACAGGGTGGGGAGGACAACGGCTCTGTGGACCAGCAGTCTTGTTTAAAGTAAACTGAAGTGAGAAAGGGGCATCAATGTGGAAGTTGGTAAAACAGGACAACCCTTGTAACTGCTTCAAACAAAAGCAAACCTTCAGAGATACAGCATGGAAACAGGCCCTTTGGCCCACAAAGTCGGCTCCGACCAGCGAGCCCCACACACTATCACTACCCTACACGCACAAGGGACAATTTACAATTATACAAAGCCAATTAGCCTACAAACCTGTACGTCTTTGGAGTGCGGGAGGAAACCAGAGCACCCGGACAAAACCCACGCAGGTCACGGGGAGAACGTGCAACAGCCGTCGTCAGGATCGAACCCGGGACTCGGGCGCTGTAAGGCAGCAACTCTGCCGCTGCGCCACCGTGCCACTCTCATTCTACTGTTATCACTCTACATAGCTCATTTGTAAGTGCTCGTGCCCAAGCATTCGTGAAATGAGAGTACGATTGGCATGATTAATCTTAGTTTTAAAGATAGAACACTAAATACTGGAGTAACTCAGCGGGTCAGGCAGCATCTCTGCAGAAAAGGAATGGGTGACGTTTCGGGTCGAGACCCTTCAGACTGAGAGTCAGGGGAGAGGGAAACAAAAGGTTTGAAAATATACAGAAACCAACCAGGGCCATCAGCCATGACCCAGGGAAGATGGAGTCCACAATGGTCCATTGTTGGCTGTGGAAGAGGTGATAACAAAGGATAACAGTGAAACTAGCAGGATGACTAGGGTGGAGAAGGGACAAAGAGAGAGGCAGTTCATGGATTACTTGAAATTAGATAAATCAATATTTGTATCACTGGGGTGTAAGCTGCCCTAATGAAATATGAGGTGCTGTTCCTTGAATTTACCTGTGGCCTCACTCTAACAGTGGAGGAGGCCCAGGACAGAAAGGTCAGATGGTGTAGGAAGTACCTACAGATGCTGGTTTACACCGAAGATAGACACAGAACGCTGGAGTACCTCAGCGGGACAGGCAGCATCTCCGGAGGGAAGTAATGGGTGACGTTACGGGTCGAGATCCTTCTTCACATTGAAAATCAGGGGAGAGGGAAACTCGTGATATGGAAGGGTACAAAGAGCAGGTAAGGTGTGAAAAGGACAGATCAAAGCAGACGATGATCAAAGGAAATGTGTCAGAAGGAGCAGCTGATGCTGGTTTAAACGGAAAATAGGCACAAAAAGCTGCGTGCAACCCAGTGGTATGAATATTGATTTCTCTAGCTTCAAGTAAAGCTTGCATCCCCAATCTCTCTCTGCCCCACCCATTGTACTAGCTTCTAAGTCATCTTGTTGTGTCTCATTGGCTGTAACTCGTTTTCACCTAGCCCACACCCAACAATGGCCTGCTTCCTTTATCATCGTTACTTTTTTGCATGTCTTTCATTCATTTGTTCTATCTCTCTCTCTACTTCACAGTCTACATCTCTCGTTTCCTTTTCCCCTGACACACGGTCTGAAGAAGGGTCTCAACCCGAAACGTCACATATTATTTTACTCCAGAGATGCTGCCTGTCCCACTGAGTTGCTCCAAAAATGTTGTGTCTGGCTTCTTGATGATCAAGTAAATGTTCAATAGAGAGGAAGGTGACAACGAGGCATACAAATGCAAAAGGGAATCTTAGTTTAGTTTATTGAAATATATAAGATTATTAAGGGTTTGGATACACTAGAGGCAGGAAACATGTTCCCGATGTTGGGGTAGTCCAGAACCAGGGGCCACAGTTTAAGAATAAGGGGCAAGCCATTTAGAACGGAGATGAGGAAACACTTCTTCACACAGAGAGTGGTGAGTCTGTGGAATTCTCTGCCTCAGAGGGCGGTGGAAGCATGTTCTCTGGATACTTTCAAGAGAGAGCTAGATAGGGCTTTTAAAGATAGCAGAGTCAGGGAATATGCGGAAAAGGCAGGAATGGGGTACTGATTAGGGATGATCAGCCATGATCACATTGAATGGTGGTGCTGGCTCGACGGGCCGAATGGCCTACTAGAAACATAGAAACATAGAAAATAGGTGCAGGATTAGGCCATTCGGCCCTTCGAGCCTGCACCGCCATTCAATTTGATCATGGCTGATCATCCAACTCAGTATCCCGTACCTGCCTTCTCTCCATACCCCCTGATCCCTTTAGCCACAAGGGCCACATCTAACGCCCACTTAAATATAGCCAATGAACTGGCCACAACTACCTTCTGTGGCAGAGAATTCCAGAGACTCACCACTCTCGTGTAAAGAATGTTTTCCTCATCTCTGTCCTAAAGGTATTCCCTCTTATCCTTAGACTGTGACCCCTTGTTCTGGACTCCTCCAACATTGGGAACAATCTTCCAGCATCTAGCTTGTCCAACCCCTTAAGAATTTTGTAAGTTTCTATAAGATCCCCCCTCAATCTTCTAAATTCCAGCGAGTACAAGCCGAGTCTATCCAGTCTTTCCTCGTATGAAAGTCCTGACATCCCAGGAATCAGTCTGGTGAATCTTCTCTGTACCCCCTCAATGCAAGAATGTCTTTCTTCAGATTTCTTCTTTCTTCAGACCAAAACTGTACGCAATACTCCAGGTGTGGCCTCACCAAAAGGTTCTACTGCTGTACAACTGCAGTAGAACCTCCCTGCTCCGATACTCAAATCCTCTCGCTATGAATGCTAACATACTCCTGCACCTATTGTCTATTGTCTATGATCATATTGAATGGCGATGCTGGCTTGATGGGCTGAATGGCCTACTCCTGCATCTATTTTCTATCCATTCAGCAGAATGCGATGATGGGAGATTGCAGTCAATATGCAATAGACAATAGGGGCAGGAACAGGCCATTTGGTCCTTCGAGCCAGCACCGCCATTCAATGTGATCATTCGGGAAGAGGAAAAAAAAATACTTCATTCAGTGAATTCTTTTATCCAGCGGCCACAATTGCAGGTCACCAGGGAAGCCATTGTAGGCTCGAACAATTCATTTATATCTTCCCTCCGAGCTGCAATTGTTCGGTGAGAGGACAGTGTTGCTCCAAAACTGAGACGTGCAGCTAAATTTAGTAACTGGAACAATACCTCGCCTGCAATGACACATTCAACAAAAGCTAACCAAGGCTTCACGCACTGCAACTTGCTACACTTATAGAACCCAATTTGCAGGCATTCGATTAGGCGCTGACATTAAGGCTTGCGCACGCCGAGACTGACACTTGAAACTCTCGATTTCATTACCGTCAGCAGGTCAAGGGAAAAATGCACAGAAATCCCCTTTACTGTTCTGCGCCGCTCAGAACTATTCCAGAAAAAGACATGTCACCGTCTCCAGCTTTGGCATGCATTCGAGGAGAAGTTTGCATTGCACAGCTGAACAAATCCCAGCCAAACACATCTAAGACGCATTAAAGAAAGTGTATTTTTGGCCGACATTTCCTTCAACTCTCTCGCTCACTCGTCCTTGGGAAAGGCCGACTGACCTACGAGCAAGTGCCCTACAGTCAGTCATAGAGCCACACAGCATGGAAACAGGCCCATTAGCCCAACGTGCCCACACTAACCAACAATGTCCCAGCTACATTAGTGCAACCTGCTTGTGTTCGGCCCATATAAAGGTCGCAATAGTCCCTGCCTCAAGTACCTCCCCGTTGTCGTGGTCGGGGAGCTTGTGTCTCAGTGACCCCTAGAGCTATGCCAGTGGGAGATTCATCTCCTGTTAGGGTCTCCCATGCTGGACAGGTCGAAGGGTAGAGGCGGGACGAAGAGCGATCCGCTGGTCCTCCAGGTTGCAGATTGAGCACAGGGCTAACAACCCTGTCTCGAAAAACAAATATGTTACGGAAACAGAAACTGGAGGAATCAACACTGCTGGGCGTGATGGACTTCCAGGGCTATCGACAGATGCTAGGATTAATGTATTGAGACGAGAACCAGACATCATCCCAAGAATGGGCCTGCACTGGGAAAAGGAAAAGAGGGAGAGCCGAAACCACCTGCCGTCGAACTGTAGAGGAGGAAATTAAAACAATGGACCTGACCTGGGGTAGTGTCCAGAAGTTAGCCCAGCACAAACAGGAGTGGAGGACCTTCATTGCTGTCCTTCATGCCAGGGGCATTATAGGCAGTCCAACCAACTCCAACAACCAACCCCTCCAGTAGCTCGTTCCATATACACTTTGCATGAAAATGTTACCTTTCAGATGCCTATAACATTATTCCCCCTTCATCTTAAACCTAGGTTCCCATTCCCCCCACTCTGGGCAAGTGAATCTGTGTGCCCACTCGATCTATTCCTCTTTATACATCTCTACGGTCACCTCTCATTCTCCTGCATTCTAGGGAATAGAGTCCCAGACTGCTCAACCTCCCTATTGAGCTCAGAGCCTCGAATCCTGGAAACATCCTTGTCAAAATTCTCTGCACCCTTTCCAGCATGACACCATCTTTCCTATAAAAGGATGCCCAGAACAGAACACAATACTCTAAATGTTTAAGAAGGAACTGGAAATGCTGGAAAAATCGAAGGTAGACAAAGATGCTGAAGAAACTCAGCAGGTGAGGCAGCATCTATGGAGTGAAGGAATAGGTGACCTTTCGGGTCGAGACCCTTCTTCAAACACATTAGTCTGAAGAAGGGTCTCGACCCAAAATGTCACCTATTCCTTCGCTCCATAGATGCTGCCTCACCCGCTGAGTTTCTCCAGCATTTTGTCTACATACGATAATCTAAATGCAGCCTGACCAATGTCCTATATTAGTGCAGCATGACCTCCCAACTTCTATACCCTTATGCTCTGACTGATGAAGGCCAATGTGCCAAAAGCCTTTTGATGACCCGATACAGTGAAGACATTGTTCTGTTCCCAACTGGCTGAAAGAGGTACAGTGAGTGAATTAATGAAAGGTGACTAAGAGGGGTGAAGAGATAAAGCAGTCAAATGGATTTGGTGCATGTCGAAGAGGGAGTTTGTGCATGTCAAAGAGGGAGTTTAATTGTCATATGCACCAACGTTGGAACAATGAAATTCATACTTGCAGCAGCTTAACATGCTGTAAAAGCAACCAAACATGCAGATAACAAATTCTATACGTGATAGGAGCAGCACTAGGCCATTCGGCCCATCAAGTCTACTCCACCATTCAATCGCGGCTGATCTACCTTCGCCTCTCAACCCCATTCTCCTGCCTTCTCTCTTTTAAAAATTCCATAAACTACTAACAATAATACTAGTGCCACAAGCTAATGAAAGATTGAGTTTAATGAAAAATCTAGAAACTACAGATGCCGGAATATTGAGCATAACATAGTGCAGGCCAAATAACCATCGATTCGGGTTGGGAAGTTTAGGTCCATTTTGTTTCGTATTAGTGCCGCTGCCTCAGGACGGCAAGATGGTGCGGCGGTAGAGTTGTCACCTTACAGCGTCAGAGACCCGGGTCCGATCCCGAGTCAATAAACCTACAATCCTGCACATCTTTGGATCGTGAAGGGAAACCAGATCACCCAGAGAAACTCCCACACGGAGGGGGAATGTGAAAACTCCATACAGACAGCATCCGAGGTTAGGATCGAACCCGGGTCCCTGGCACTGCAAGTGCAGCAACTCTACCGCTGAGCCACCGTGCCACCTCTAAACTCTGGAGCTGCATAGATCGCATCAACCAACAACAAAACAGCAGCAAATATGGGTGGCGCAGCGATAAAGTTGCTGCCTTACAGCGCCAGAAACCCGGGTTCGATCCCGACTTCGGAGTTTGTACGTTCTCCCCGTGGCCTGTGTGGGTTTTCTCCGGGATCTCCAGTTTCCACCCACACGGCCACACTCCAAAGACGGAGGGGTTTGCCGGTTAATTGGCTTGGTTGTATGTGTAAATTGTCCCTAGCGCGTGTAGGATAGCGTTAACGTGCGGGGTGATCGCTGGTCGGCACGGACTCGGTGGGCCGAAGGGCCCGTTTGCTACGCTGTATCGCAATGACGGACCAAACTGAACAAGTGCCGCCTCTCGCCCGCAGAACGGTTAAAAAGCAGCAGCACAGCTGAACTGGAGCCGATGAATCTGATAAACACTCACTGTGCCTACGTGAGCCATGAAAAGCCAAGGCAATTTCCTGCTGCACTGCGAGACCAAAGGCAATTTGAAGTCAGCCCTCAAAAATCAGTAGACCATCAACACTGTCACGTAGGCTGTGCTCTGAAGATAATGCCAGCCAATTCTCATAAGGCAGGATGTTGCTTCAGTGGAGTACAACTGATCAGCCACATCTTTCAACAGCGGTTCATTCTATTCTGGCAATGAGACGCAGCATGCGATGTATTCCTGAACGCCACTTGGCCAAAACCGTGAGGCAGACGCACAAAAGTGGGAATCCAAATACACTTCTCGTTCAAATGGTCACTCTTAAAAAAAAACGCAATAGCTTATCTGCAAAGTTGAAAAGAACAGCAGAATTTCATGTTGCATCTGAACAGACTTTGTCAGCCGAACTAAATGAGATTGGACAATTATTTAGTTTAGTTTAGTCGAGAGGTACAGTGCAGAGACAGGCCCTTCGGCTCACATATTCCAGGCCGACCAACGTACACCAGCACTATCCTACACACACTAGGAGCAATGTTACATTCATACCAAGCCAATCAACCTACAAACCTGTACGTCTTTGGAGTGCGGGAGGAAACCGAAGAACTGGGAGAAAACCCACGCGGGGAGAAGGTACAAACTCCTCACAGACAGCACCCGTAGTCAGTAACTGGCGCAGCAGTAGACAGCGCATATCCCGACATCGCCAGAGACCCGGGTCAGATCCTGACTATGGGTGCTGTCAGTACGGAGTTTGCACGTTCTTCCCCGTGGCCTGTGTGGGTTTTCTCCGAGATCTACGGTTTCCTAACTCGCTCCAAAGACGTACAGGTTTGTAGGTTAATTGGTTTGGTATAAATGTTTTTTAAAAAAACATCCCCACATAATGTGGGGTGCTCGCCGGTCAGTGGGTACCCGGTGGGCCGAAGGGCCTGTAGGGCTTCCGCGCTGTATCTCTAACCAAGACTAAAAATCACTACTTGTGGCGATTTCTCCATGAACCTTTAAAGACCGACTGCAATGTGGCAGTGGGGATTATTCCCGGGACTGCAAGGCAACAAGATTCCTTCTCGAGTTAAATGCCACTGACAGAGAAAACGCTACAGTTACAACATAATGAAAGAGCAACTATTGTGATCAAATTCAGCGGAGAGCGGCGTCTGATTTAGCACTGGAGGAAGTTGTTGCCGCATTACCCGTGATACATTTGCTTTACTGGACATTGCATCAAGTAAAGTTAATGCCTAGAAATGTAGCTTTGTGCACCAGGCAGAGGCAACAATGGAAATTTCACAAGGTAAACACATGCGATGAAAGAGACCAATTTATCTCGCCTTTCGTCGGAACAGGAGGTGGACAAGAAAACTATTTGTGGTAGGTGTACGGAACAGGTCGTTGAAGCAGTAGTTGTGTGGTACAGGCTGCCGGAGGAGGCCGTTGAAGAAGGGACTATCACAATGTTTCAAAAACATTTGGACAGGTACCTGGATAGGACAGGTGAGGGATATGGCCCACACACAGGCAGGTGGGACCATTGTAGATGGGGCTTGTTGGTAGGCTGGACATGTTGGGCCGAAGGGTCCGTTTGCACATTCTATGACTCCATAACCATTGGCCTCCACCCATTTGGAGGCCAAGTCAATGGATATGTGTAAGGCAGAGGTAGATAGATTCTTGATTACTACGGGTGCCAGAGGTTATGGGGAGAAGACAGGAGAATGGGGTTAGGAGGGAGAGATAGATCAGCCATGATTGAATGGCAGAGTAGACTTGATGGGCCTAAATCTACTCGTATCCCACATAACCTTAACCATTTGAGCCACTCAGTACGATGGTTTGTAGCCGAATTGTTTTAACAATGATGGATCTGTATCAAACTCAGGATTGGGAAACATTCAATCATTTCTCCCCTCAGCACCTTTACTTATGTTGGCCAATGTCCAGTTTGCCACTTATCTGGAGTGAACAAATGCATCCCCCCCCACCCCTGGTCACATTAGAGACACAAGGAAATGTAGATGCTGGTTTACAAATGAAGAAACAAAACGCAATTAAACCAGGTTCAGGAATAGCTTTGATCAATAGCAACGATCAAGCTCGTGAATAGTACACAAGCAACTGAACCGTCTGATCACCAAGTCTTTACTTAACATCTAGAATAGAATATAATAGTTTCTTTATTGTCATTGTAACATGAACCATGTACAACTAAATTTAAAAATGTCAGCCAGTCAGTGCACCATTCAAACATTTCTAAAAGCTAACGATACATACAAGGTAAAATATTTAAAAAAAAAATCTACCTCATTGTAAACAATCAGACTATCTTTAATCAGACTTTATCTTGCACTAAAGGTTATTCCCTTTGTACTGCATTTGTACACTGTGGATGGCATGATTGTATTAATGCACAGTCTTTGCGCTGACCAGATAGCATGCAACAACAAAGGCTTTTCACTGTACCTCAGTACACATGACAATACATAATCAAAACTAAATAAATTAAACTAAACTTCAGCAACTATGGGCTTCTATCGACTGGGTCTTTGGCTGCACCATGGACTTAGTTTTGGATTTGCACTTGTTTAGAGTAACAGCGTGGAAACAGGCCCTCTGGCCCACGCCGACTAGCGATCCCCACATATTAACACTCTCCTACACGCACTAGGACTAATTTTCACATTTCCCCAAGCAAATACCTCTACGTCTTTGGAGTGTGGGAGGAAACAGAAGGTCTCGGAGAAAACCCACGGGGAGAACGTACAAACTCCATACAGACAGCACCCGCAGTCGGGGTCGAACCCGGGTGTATGGCGCTGCAAGCGCTATAAGGCAGCAACTCTACCGCTGTGCCACGGCACCCGCCCCTTTCCCTACTGTGCCATCTCTAACTAGCGTTACTGTTATTTATTTACTGAATCATTTGATTATGTTTATCAGTGGGTATTGCATTCACAGACCTGTGCTGCAAGTAAGAATTTCAATGGTACGAATATTGAATTCTCCCATTTTAAATAACACTCCACTCCCCTCAGTGGTGCCCATCTCTCTCACTATTCTGCCCCCTTCCACCTATATCCCTCCCTCTGGATTTACATTTAGCTTCCCTTCTCTCCTTATCAGACATCCTTTTGACTCCATTTCATCTTTAGCCTCTGTCCACCCATTTGTCGATCAAACACCGCTCTCTTGTATTCACCCACTTGCCAGGTTTTGTGTGACCCCCCCACTTCTATTCGTCCCCCACTCCCTACTGCAAGGTACATGGATAGGAAACCTTAGAGGGATATACCTGTAGGCCAAAACATGAACAAATGGGTTCTTGTATGGGGCATCTTGGCCAACATGGACGAGTTGGGCCGAAGGGCCTGTTTCGATGCTGTACGACAGACTCTACAATCAGTCTGAAGAAAGGTTTCAGACCCAAAACGTCGCCCATCCATGTCCACCAGAAATGCTGCCTGACCCACCGAGTTGTTCCACCACTTTGTGTTTTACTTAAGATTTCAGTTTGTGCAGTTTCTCGTGCCTCGAAGAATTTTAGCTCAGTTTAGTTTATTGTCACGTGTACCGAGGTACAGTGCAAAGCTTTTGCTGCATGCTATCCAGTCAGCGGCAAGACAATACATGATTACAGTGTGTAGGAAGGAACTGCAGATGCTGAACCGAATATAGGCACAAAAAGCCGGAGTAACTCAGCGGGACAGGCAGCATCCCTGGAGACACGGAATGGGTGACGTTTTGGGTCGAGACTCGTCTTCAGATTGATTTCAGAGCCATTTACAGTGACTGTCGGAGTAGAGATTGAAGAGTGTGGAGCGAAAGAAATATGTAGTTTAGTTTGGCTTAGTTTAGAGATACAGCGCGGAAACAGGCCCTACGACCCACCGAGTCCGCAGCGACCAGCAATCCCCACACATTAACACTATCCAACACACATGGGGGACAATTTACGCATACACCAAGCCAATTAACCTACACACCTGTACATCTTTGAAGTGTGGGAGTAAACCAAAGATCTCGGAGAAAACCCACGCAGATCACGGGGAGTACGTACAAACTCCATATAGACTGTACGCGGATATATCTCCAATGATGTAAAATCTGTAGAATATTCCATTCTTTTAATATATATATAAGATTAAACAAAAAATATATATATATTTGTTTTTTGTTTAATCTTTTTCCACTATTTTCTACCTTTATAAAAAATGGAAAAAATAATAATATAGAAGCACAATTATTAAGCAAGGATTAACAGAAGTAATACGTATGTATATCTACAAATAACAAAATGATTTTTATTATGTCAACAATGAACACGTCTCTTTTTTAAAATTATGTAATTGCTTCTAACTAATAAAAAAACGTAACAAAAAAAAAACACTCCATATAGACTGCACCTGACGTTGGGATCGAACCCGGGTCTCCGGCGCTGTAAGGCGGCAACTTTACCGCAGCGCCATCGTGGCCCGCCGAATCGTGATCGGAGATCTGCTTCTGTGGCTAGCACGCAAAGATGGCGTCCGTGTTGGGCGCCATCTTGGAGCAAAAACTTTGTCGGTACACATGACAATTAAACACTCTCGACCCACGTGACGTGGCCCTAGCACTCTTCACGAAGTGTGCTTAAGTCCAGGCTACCTGATTGCCTCGGCAGTTGCGGGGAAGCGGTAATGAAAATATACTGCCTCAGCTTGCAAACGACTCACCAGGCCAGCAGTCAGGGAACTGGACCGATCAATCTAATCATCAAGTGACTAAAATCCTATCTTTAGCCAAGTGGAAAGAAAAAAAGACTAAGTGCGTAATGAGATTCTGTAAAGAGCCCGTCAATGTATATAATGTAGCAGCTTATGATCATGTCTCGCCAAGGGTAGATTCTACACCCCCCATCCCCCCCCCCCCCCCCCCCACAAACAATAGACAATAGGTGCAGGAGTAGGCTATTTGGCCCTTCGAGCCAGCACCGCCATTCACTGTGATCATGGCTGATCATCCACAATCAGTACCCCGTTCCTGCCTTCTCCCCATATCCCCTGGCTTCGCTATCTTTAAGAGCCCTATCTAGCTCTCTCTTGAAAGCATCCAGAGAATCTGCCTCCACCGCCCTCCGAGGCAGAGAATCCCACAGACTGACAATTCTCTGTGTGAAAAAGTGTTTGCTCATCTCTGTTCTAAATGGCTTACCCCTTATTCTTAAACTGTGGCCACTGGTTCTGCACTCCCCCCTAACAAAAAGGCCATTCCTTTAGGAAGGAGATGAGGAGGAATTTCTTTAGTCAGAGGGTGGTGAATCTATGGAATTCTTTGCCACAGGAGGCTGTGGAGGCCAAGTCAATGGATTATTTTAAGGCAGAGATAGATTCTCGATTAGTACGGGTGTCAGGGGTTATGAGGAGCAGACAGGAGAATGGGGTTAGGAGGGAGAGATAGATCAGCCATGATTGAATGGCGGAGTAGACCTGATGGGCCAAATTCTCTGTCTATCATTTATAACAAGATCATGACAAGAATAGATAGGGGATGATTTACAGAACATTTTACCCAGAATAGGGGAAGTTAAGAACAAGAGGAAATAGATTGAAGGTGAGGGGGGGAAAATATTTAAAAGGATTCTGAAAGGTGACTTTTTCCACACAGTGGCTGGTAGGTATATTGAACGAGCTGCCGGAGAGCACAATTGAGGCAGGCACTATTAGAAAATTTAAGACATTCGGATAGGTACATGGGTTGGGAAGGCCGAGAGGGATATAGGCCAAATGCAGGCAGGTGGGACTTGTGAAGACGGGGCATGTTGGTCGGCGTGGGCGAGTTGGGCCGAGAGCCTGTTTCCATGCTGTATGACTCAATAACCATTCAGTAAGATGATAACTGGTTTGCAGCTGATTTGCCCACCAGTTATGGATCTGTATCAATTATCAGGATAGGAACCTTTCAGCTATTTCTCCTCTCAGCAGCTATACCCTTTTGTTTATGCTGGCCAGTCTCCAGATTGCCACTTATCCTGAGTGGGGAAAATGCATCCCACTGCCGTTGGCACATTAGAGACACATGGAACTGTGGATGCTGGTTTACAAATAAACACACATGAGCAACTAAACAAAGTAACATTCCACTCGTGGGAGAGTCTAGGACCAGATGCCATAGCCCCAGAATTCAAGGAGGCCAAGTCAATGGATATTTGTAAGACACGATAGATATATTCTTGATTAGTACGGGTGTCAGGGGTTATGGGGAGAAGGCAGGAGATTGAGGATAGGAGGGAGAGATAGATAGATCAGCCATGACTAAATGGCAGAGTAGACTTAATGGGCCGAATGGCCTAATTATGCACTAATCCCTTATGATTTTATGAATAAAGGTGCCAACCCATTACTTTAGACTCTAGAGTTACAAAGTTTCAAACAGGTTCCTGGATTGGACAGGTTTGGAGGTATCTGGGCCAAATGCGTCGTCGTGGGCAAGTTGGGCCGAAGAGCCAGTTTCTATGCTGTATGACTCAATAACCATTTCAACCACTCAGTAAGACGACAACTGGTTTGCAGCTGAATTGCCCACCAGTTATGGATCTGTATCAATCTCAGGATAGGAACCGCTCAGCTATTTCTCCTCTCAGCAGCTTTCCCTTTTGTTCCTGTTGGCCAATCGCCAGATCTGCCTGCTTCCAAGTTGTAGAACTCTACGATTCTCCTTGTAACTGAAGCCCTCCAGACTACTGTGTTGACAGATAGTCCAGGTCCACCACTAATTTTCTGATACCCCTTGGTTCCAGACCCTCGCCGGATTATCCATTTTGCCGGACCGACAGAAGTTACATAATAATAATAATAATAATAATAATGATTCAACAATATGCCCCTGACCCACTAATTATACCCCTTCCGTGTCTCGAAATCACAAGGGACCGCTAGAGCAGAGGTTTCCCAACCTTTTTCATCCCGGTTACGCCTGACAACTTTAATGGCACATAGCAATGTTATTTCACTTATTTATGAACCACTAATGATGAACAGATATACCAGAACCAAACACAGTCGATGAGAAAAAAATATGTACAAATCCAGAATCAACAAATGTACCCCCTGGGTAGGCGAAGTGTACACCCTAGGGGTAAATATATCCCAGGTTGCAAACCCTTGCGCGAGAAACTTAAATAAAGAATTAACAACTAACAAAGAAATAAACAATGAACCCTTTCAGGATGGAGGCACACGTCCCGAAAGAGGACGCACCACACATGGTGCTCTTGTCATTTTGTCCGGATTAAAGGAAGTGCCGAACCTTCAGTTGCCGGGAAATCGGAGGTATACCTGTAAATGCTGCACCTCATTGTTCTGTTATTGAATAGCGGGAACGCCAAAGTTCTGTGTCTGTATTTGGGTCCAGCAGAAATTGACTCTTAATTGAAAACCTCTCCAATTTCTGCACAATTTATTGATTTAATAGGGAAAATTAAGCACAAGTCAATTGGCCACAGCCAACGCCTCATGCCACGATCCAGTGAGCTATGCAGTTTAGATTATTACATCTGGTTATGTGCTTTGGCCAAGGTATTCTGCAAGAATCCATTTCTCGCTGCATTGGGCAGGCTTTCTCTACTTAACCTTATCCACTTGCAAAACAAACTGATGGCGATGTGCTGTAAAGAACGTAACTTTCAATTAAAGGTTCTTTGTTACATGGCATGAGGATTGTTAGGCTGTATTTTGCAATTGTAATGTGTCTTCAACATCAATACGCCAGGAATCAGGATGCACATGCACGTTTACAAGCAGAATCCCAAAATGTAGTTTAGTTTCATTTAGAGATACAGCGTGGAAACAGGCCCTTCGGCCCACCGAGTCTATGCCGACCTGCGATCCCCACAATTAACACTATCCTACACGTACATGCACGCATGCGCTCATACTAGCGACAATTTACAATTTTACCAAGCCAATTAACCTTGCAGGTTGTTTTCATTTTTATCTTTATAGATACTGGACGGAAACAGGCCCTTCGGCCCACTGAGTCCACGCCAACCAGCGATCCCCGCACATTGGCATTAACACACACAAATTTACAATTTTGCCAAGCCAATTATCCTACAAACCTGCACGTCCCTGGAGTGCGGACTGGAGCACATGGAGAAAACACACGCAGGTCACAAGGAGAACTCCGTACAGTCAAGCACCCGTAGTCAGGATCGAACCAGTGTCTCTGGCGCTGGAAGGCAGCAACCGAGCGCCACCATTTTCTGCCAGTGATTCCCTGCTTCATGAGCTAAGCTATCAGAGTCACCTTTCGTGCAATCTGTGAACTGACATGAACTTTAAAAAACATTGGAAACTGCATGTCTCGTCGAAAGATGCACAACTGAATTATTAAATTGTCTATCATCAAATAATTACAACTTGTCAACACAAGAGACGGCAGGTGCTGGAATAATCACAACTTAACTTGCTGGTTGGAAACAATAGTATAGGTTGTCAAACCTCTGCATGGTATTTCAAAATTCTACGCCTTTTTAAACTAATAGTTTTTTGAAGAAGTGTATGATATTTTGTGTGAATAAAATTGTGTGCATTTCCCAATCTTCTGAGTGCAATCAATTTTAAATATATAACTTTTCTCTGCAGGGTTGTCATCCATGAAATTTCTTCAATGCAATTGGCAATTCAGTGCATGGGCTGGCTTGCCTGTTGCAACGCGCCTATGATCTATTTGAAGTAACAACTGATAACAACAGACATATGAAGAGACCTTGACAGGATGGAAATTACTACATCATTGTAAGTCGGTCTTACTGAAGTCAGAAATAAATTCCATTGTTTTATCCAAAAAGCGGAGAAACTCAGGTGGCATGGTAGTTGTTGCCTTACTACCGGAGACCCAGGTTCCATCAGTCCCGTTTATATCAACGGGTCGATGGTTGAAAGGGTCAAGAGCTTCAAATTCCTGGGCGTGCACATCTCTAAAGATATTTCCTGGTCCGAGAACACCGACGCAATTATTAAGAAAGCTCATCAGCGCCTCTACTTCCTGAGAAGATTATGGAGAGTCGGTCTGTCAAGGAGGACTCTCTCTAACTTCTACAGGTGCACAGTAGAGAGCTTGCTGACCGGTTGCATCATAGCTTGGTTTGGCAACTTGAGCGCCCTGGAGAGGAAAAGACTACAAAAAGTAGTAAACACTGCCCAGTCCATCATCGGCTCTGACCTTCCTTCCATCGAGGGGATCTATCACAGTTGCTGCCTCAAAAAGGCTGGCAGCATCATCAAGTACCCACACCATCCTGGCCACACACTCATCTCCCTGCTACCTTCAGGTAGAAGGTACAGGAGCCTGAAGACTGCAACGACCCGGTTCAGGAATAGCTACTTCCCCACAGGCTATTAAACTTGGCTCGGACAAAACTCTGAACATTAATACCCCTCCATCTGTTATTTGCACTTTATCAATTTATTAATTCATGTGTGTATTTACGTGTATAATTGTAGTCAATGCCTACTATGTTCTGTTGTGCTATACAAAGAAAGAATTTCATTGTCCTGTCGGGGACACATGACAATAAACTCTTTTGAATTTGACTTTGATCCCGACTACGGGTACTGTCCGTACGGAGTTTATACGTTCTCCCCGTGACCTGCGTGAGCTTTCTCCGAGATCTCAGATTTCCTCCAAAGACCAACAGGTTTGTAGGTTAATTGGCTTGGTATAAATGTAAATTGCCCCTAGTGTGTGTAGGATGGTGTTAACGCTCGAGGGATCGCTGGTCGGTGCGGACCCGGTGGCTATAGTCAGAAATAAATTTCATTGCTTTATTCAACAAAAAAAAAACAAAGTGCTGGAGGAACTCAGCAGACCAGGGGAGGGCAAACAAACAGATGATATTTTGGGTCAGAAGGTAGGCGACATCGCCTATTCCTCCTCTCCATAGATGCTGCCTCACCCGCTGAGTTTCTCCAGCTTTTTTGTCTACATTTTTTTGTAACAGCATCTGCAGTTTTGGGTCAGGACTCTTCTTCAGACCGTGAATGGTCCTGACCCGAAGTGTTATCATCGTGGTTCAGTTTGTTGCTGTTATTGTTGTGGATCAGTTTGTGCACAATTCCCAACGTTGGCATTGTAGACAGTAGAGTGGAAATTTCTAAGGGTGACTGGCATGACTTTAGGGCGAGAAGGATAAAGTTTAAAGGAGGTTTCCGAAGCAATTTTTCAATAATAACCGAGAGTGATGGGTGCCTGTAATGCACTACCCAACAGAGGTGGTGGAAGCAGAATCGATAACAAATAAGAAACACTTGCACAGAGAGTAAATGGAGGGATGTAGAACATGTGCAGTTTAAATTGATGTCAAGGTCAGCAGTGATACCTTGGGTCGACGAACCTATTCCTGTGCTGTACTATATTCTATGAAACATTCCTCTCCACTGATGTTCCTCTAGTGATTTTTCTTGTTCAGCACCTGCGATCCCTTGTGACTCTATTGCTTCATTTCTGATTTCCCAGTCAGGTAGACAATAGACAATAGGTGCAGGAGTAGGCCATTCGGCCCTTCGAGCCTGCACCGCCATTCAATGTGATCATAGAAACATAGAAAAATAGGTGCAGGAGTAGGCCATTCGGCCCTTCGAGCCTGCACCGCCATTCAATACGATCATGGCTGATAATCCAACTCAGTATCCTGTGATCATATTGAATGATCATGGCTGATCATTCTCAATCAGTACCCCATTTCTGCCTTCTCCCCATATCCCCTGACTCCACTATTTTTAAGAGCCCTATCTTGCTCTCTCTTGAAAACATCCAAAGAACCTGCCTCCACCACCTTCTGAGGCAGAGAATTCCACAGACTCACCACTCTCTGTGAGAAAAAGTGTTTCCTCGTCTCCATTCTAAATGGCTTACTCCTTATTCTTAAACTGTGGCCCCTGGTTCTGGACTCCCCCAACATCGGGAACATGTTTCCTGCACATCGGGTAGGTGGGCGGGAGGTGGCATGGTTATAGGAAAATCCACTCGTAAAGTGTTTCAGTGACAGGGATTTAGGTTAGTTTATTGGGGGTTACACAAAAAGCTGGAGAAACTCAGCGGGTGCAGCAGCATCTAAGGAGCGAAGGAGATAGACGACGTTTCGGGTCGAGACCCTTCTTCAGACTCTTAGGTTAGTTTATTGTCATGTGTACCAAGGTACAGTGCAAAGTTTTTTTGTTGCTTGCTATCCAGTCAGCATAAATACAATGCATGATTACAATCAAGCTGTCCATAGTGTACAGATACTGAAGAAAGGGAATAATGTTTAGTGCAAGATAAAGTCCAGTAATGTTAGAGTTTAATCATTAGTTTAGAGATACAGCGTGAAAACAGGCCCTTTGGCCCATCGATTCTGCAACGACCAGCGATCCCCGCACATTAACATTATTCTACACACACGAGGGACAATTTACTTTCATACGAAGCCAATTAATCTACTAACCTGTACATCTTCGGAGTGTGAGAGGAAACGGAAGATCTTGGAGAAAACCCACATAGATCATGGTGGGAACGTACAAACTCTGTACAGATAGTCACCCGCAGTCAGGATCGAACTCTGATCTCTGGCGCTGCAAGGCAGTAGTTCTACCTCTGTACCACCATCTTATTCAATGATTTGGATGAGAATGCAGGATAACAGCAGGATAACATCTCAATGGGGTTAGGTTAGGTAAGGGGGAGGTACAGCGAGACCTGGGTGTCCTTGTACACCAGTCACTGAAAGTTGGCGTGCAGGTACAGCAGGCAGGGAAGAAAGCTAATGGCATGTTGGCCTTCATAACAAGAGGATTTCAGAACTGGAGTAAAGAGGTTCTTCTGCAGTTGTACAGGGCTCTGGTGAGACCACATCTGGAGTATTGTGTACAGTTTTGGTCTCCTAATTTGAGGAAGGACATCCTTGTGATTGAGGCAGTGCAACGTAGGTTCACGAGAATGATCCCTGGGATGGCGGGACTGTCATATGAGGAAAGATTGAAAAAACTAGGCTTGTATTCACTGGAGTTTAGAAGGATAAGGGGAGATCTTATGGAAACATATACAATTATAAAAGGACTGGACAAGCTAGATGCAGGAAAAAATTTCCCAATGTTGGGTGAGTCCAGAACCAGGGGCCACAGTCTTAGAATAAATGGGAGGTCATTTAAGACTGAGGTGAGAAATAACGTTTTTACCCAGAGAGTTGTGAATTTATGGAATTCCCTGCCACAGAGGGCAGTGGAGACCAAATCACTGGATGGATTTAAGAGAGTTGGATAGAGCTCTAGGGGCTGGTGGAGTCAAGGGATATGGGGGGAAGGCAGGCACGGGTTATTGATAGGGGACGATCAGCCATGATCACAATGAATGGCGGTGCTGGCTCGATGGGCCGAATGGCCTCCTCCTGCACCTATTTCTATGTAACATAGAACCTGTATGAAGGGGTGATTAACAGATTGTGCTCGGTGGGCTGAAGGGCCTGTTTCCTTGCTGTATCTTTAAAACTAAACTTCATTGGCAACTCTTTCAGTACCAGGGACAGCGGTCTTGAGAACACTGCCACCTGCAGGTTCCCCTTTGAATCCCACTCCACACTGACTGAGTAAGACACTCCAAAGAGTTCATTAGTGCTCATTGTGAGCTCTGGAACAGTCCTGCGGGAGTCCCTTCCGCAGAGGAACTTCAATGCTAAAACCTTCACATTATCCACAAAAATTCAGAACAGAATGTGAATTAAAATAAACAGAGGGTTCCATGAAGTTTGGAACTAGGTAGCATTGTTAAAGCCCTGTCCCACTGTACGAGTTCATTCCAAGAGCTCTCCCGAGTTTGCCCCGATTCGAACTCGGAGATTTATGGTAATGGCTGCTCGTCGGTACTCAAGGCTCTCGTGGACATTTTTCAACATGTTGAAAAATCTTCTGGATTCTTCCCGAGCTTACCGCGTTTCCCGAGTACCTGCCGTTAGCGTTACGAGCCGCTAAGAGACGTCCCCGAGCTCCGACGTAACCGCTACGTTTATTCTTACAATTTACAGAGGTCAATTAATCTGCAAACCTGCACATCTTCGGGACGTCTTTCCGCTGACTGGATAGCACGCAACAAAACCTCGGTACGTGGGATAATGAACTAAACTGAACTAAACATGGGAGGAAACATTGGACAACCCAGAGGAAACAGGGAGAACTTGCAGACTCTGCAAGGACAGCAGCAGAGGTCAGGATCAAAACCTGGTCTCTGTCTCCGCGAGGCAGCAGCTCCACCAGCTAGCTGTGCCACAATATATGCTATGTGTAGTTTATGGTAAACTTCATTCTGCACAATAAAGATCATAAGAGATGGGAGCAGAATTAGGCCATTCCGCCCATCACGTCTACTCTACCATTCAATCATGGCCGATCGATCTCTCCCTCCTAACCCCATTCTCCTGCCTTCTCCTCATAACCTCTGACACCCGTACTAATCAAGAATCTATTATTCAATGCATTTAAAATATCCACTGACTTGGCCTCCACAGCCTTCTGTGGCAAAGAATTCCACAGATTCACTAACCTCTGACTAAATAAATTCCTCCCCATCTCCGTCCTAAAATAATGTCCTTTAATTCTGAGGCTATGACCTCTAGTCCTAGACTCTCCCACAGTCCCAGACCGGTGGAAACATCCTCTCCACGTCTACTCTATCCGAGCCTAAAATGGGGAACATTGATACAGCCGCCTTGGTATCGACACTGACAATTGTACGACTGATCTCTGGTGCCAACAGTGCCTTAAGTCAACCATCCCCCCCCCTCTCCCTGCCCCTTACCGCACTGCATCCCTTACACATGCAAGCTTACTTCTTAAGTTATTGTCATGTTGAAATCATGTTGTGCAAGCATTTACAATACAGATAGCGAGAGTATTTATTGCAGGAAAAATAAATTGGAATCCAAATGCCAACTAACGGTGATGTGATTTAACATTACAGCCGAGATTACAGGCAGAGTGAAGCCTGCAAACGATCACAAGAATTACAATTAACACATCAAGTCTGTCACAAGCTACACATTCATGCACTGGGATTGCTATGGAGTTGACTGATGTTCACTCATATGTCAAGTATTTATCTGCCAACAAAATACACTTGAAAAAAAAATGAACCCAAGAAACGTCAATTGCTGGATGTTTGAGCAAATCACAAGGTGCCGGAGGAACTTTGATTGGTACGGGTGTCAGAGGGGAGAGGGAGAGGGAGAGGGAGAGGGAGAGGGAGGCCAGACTCGATAGGCCAAATGGCCTAATTCTGCACCTATCAATTATGATCTATGTTTCTATGATTCCTGGATAGGGTAGCTGTGCCTTGGATTTTTGAGTCTCTTTCCTTGCCCTGGCTCTCACACACACACACACACACACACACTGCATCCTTACCATCACCCGTTTCCGATGAGCTTTGAAAGGCTGGGGAAGAAGATGTTGGCATGTTATGGTGTTAATTTGAAGCTGACTGTCTGCTGTCTAGTTCTGGTGCTGAGAGGCGCACTGGCGGGAGAGGAAATCTAGAAGAAAAATTAAAACCTGGGAAAAAAAATCTCCTGCACTAATTTACTTTCAGCCAAATGTCAACTTGGATGTTACTTATTAATGTGACAATTTACACGTGACATGTTGTGCGTGGTTGGAACAGACCGTTAACAGATGGACTAAAAAATATTCTCGTGTTGGGTGCGTTTAAAAAGAAAGATCCAGATTCATACAGCTCCTTTCACCACCTTAGGATGCCCCAATGAAGTCCATTTAACACTGAGAGCTGGAGTAACTCAGCAGGTCAGGCAGCGTCTCTGGAGAAACATGACATTTCGACAAACATGTCCACTCGGTCCATCCAGGCTGACGGGTTCTCCAGGTTGCTCACCGTTTTAACTCCTCTTCCCATTCCTTTGCTGACCTGTGCAGGAAGGAACTGCAGATGCTGGTTTTAACCGAAGATAGTCGTAAACTGCTGGAGTAACTCAGCGGGACAGGCCGCATCTCTGGAGGGAAGGAATGGGTGATGTTTCGTGTCGAGACCTTTTCATAACCCATTCACCCATTCCTTCTCTCCAGAGATGCTGCCTGTCGCATTAAGTTACTCGAGCATTTTGTGCCTCTACTGACCTTTCTGTCCTGGGCCTCCTTTGCCAGAGTGAGGCCACATGCAAACTGGAGGAACTTGCACCTTGTATGGGTGGTCACAAACTGATGATATGAACATTGAATTCTCCAATTTTAGGTAATGACACGAACCTTCCCCTCTCCCTTCATCCTCCCACACCACTCTGTCTTTTTTTTCCGATAAACCAGCATCTGCAGTTCGTTGTACCTGAAGCCCGTTTTATGTTCAGATGCTGGACACAGATTGCAGGCTTGGGTTGGTATCCCACTTCTGACACCATGTTTAGTGATGACCGTACAAATAACGCAAGCTTTACACCATTACAAAGACCCAAAGATTTTATTAACTACATAGCAAGCATGACTACACACTTGCACATTCAACTTGCACTAAAGGAATTCAGCAAGCAATGATAACTGAAAAGCTAGGGAGCGTAACTTCAGAAGCATGACTCGTGAAATGAGTGACACTAATCTACAAGTTGCTCAACGGGTCAGGCAGAATCTGTAGAGAAAATGGATAGGTGATGTTTTGGGCTGGGGCCCTTCTTCGAACTGATTGCAGTTGGGAAAGTGGGGGGGGGGGGGTGGGGAAAGAATGGAAGCAAAGAGAAAAACAAGATTAATTGGGGTCTGCAGTAGATGACCCGAGACAGTTCCCTGATAGGCTGGTTATTGGCTCGGGACAGGTGCTGCCTCAAGAGGGACCTAGTTAAACAACCTTGGTGAAGCAGAGGGGCTGGGAGTAGGAAGGGGTTTGTAGAAGTTGCCTACAATTAGACAATTCAACGTTCATAACATTGGGTTGCAAGCTACCCAAGCAGCATATTCGGTTGCTGTTGTAATGAGGAAATTTGCCATTGGTCTGATGCGGAACAGGTGTCCCACTTCGGAAATGTACGAGATAACCGCAAGGTGATAAGGAATTGGACCATTCGGCCCATCACGTTTACTCCGTCATTCAATCATGGTTGATCTATCTCTCCTTCCTAACCTCATTCTCCTGCCTTCTCCCCATAACCTCTGACACCTGTACTAATCAAGAATCTATCTCTGCCTTAAAACATATCCACGCACTTGGCCTCCCCTGCCTTCTGAGGCAAAGAAATCCACCACCCTCTGACTAAAGAAATTCCTCCTCATCTCCTTCCTAAAAGAACATCCTTTAATCCTGGTTCCCCACCCCTCTGCCCACCTGTCCTCTTTGGCTCCTATTCCCCCCCCCCCCCCCCCCCCGGCTTCACATTTCACTAGTCCTCTTCTCTCCTTACCCGACATCCTGTTCACTCATTTTCACCTTCAGCCTTTGTCACTATCTCCACCCATCTGACAAACAATCCTCCATCACCTAGGGCGGCACGGTGGCGCAGCGGTAGAGTTGCTGCTCTTACGGCGCCAGAGAACCGGGTTCGCTCCTGACCACAGGTTGTTGTCGGTATGGAGTTTGTATCTTCTTCCTCTGGCCGCATGGGTTTTCTCCGGGCGCTCCAGTTTCCACACTGCAAAGACGTGTAGGTTTCTAGATGAATTGGCTTCTGTAAGTTGTCCCTCGTGTATAGGATAGAACTAGTAGATGGGTAGACAAAAATGCTGGAGAAACTCAGCGGGTGAGGCAGCATCTATGGAGCAAAAGAGTAGGCGACTTTTTGGGTCGAGACCCTTCTTCAGACATCTGACGAAAGGTCTTGACCCGAAACGGAATCTGAAGAAGGGTCTCGTCCCGAAAGGTCACCTATTCCTTCACTCCATAGATGCTGCCTCACCTGCTGAGTTCCTCCAGCAATTTTGTCTACCTTCGATTTTTCCAGCATCTGCAGTTCCTTCTTAAACAACAAGGAGATAGGTTGACTGTTGGCTGGCACGGACTCAGTGGGGTGAAGGGCCTGTTTCTGCGCTGTACCTCTGTTTGTGCGTTCTCCCTGTGACCGCGTGGGTTTACCCCGACACTCCAAATACGTACAGGTTTGTAGGTTAATGGGCTTGGTATAAGAGGTGCAGGAGGAGGCCATTCGGCCCTTCGAGCCAGCACCGCCATTCATTGTTACCATGGCTGATCGTCCCCTATCAATAACCCGTGCCTGCCCACTCCCCCCATATCCCCGACTCGACTAGCCCCTAGAGCTCTATTTAACTCTCTCTTAAATCCATCCAGTGACTGGGCCTCCACTGCTCTCTGTGGCAGGGAATTCCACAAATTCACAACTCTCTGGGTGAAAAAGTTTTTTTCTCACCTCAGTCTTAAATGACCTTCCCTTTATTCTAAGACTGTGGCCCCTGGTTCTGGACTCGCCCAACATTGGGAACATTTTTCCTGCATCTAGCTTGTCCAAACCTTGTATGTTTCTACAAGATCTCCCCTCATCCTTCTAAACTCCAGCGAATACAAGCCTAGTCTTTTTCAATCTTTCCTCATACGACAGTCCCGCCATCCCAGGGATCAATCTCGTGAACCTAGGCTGCACTGCCTCAATCACAAGGATGTCCTTCCTCAGATTAGGAGACCAAAACTGTACACAATACTCCAGATGTGGTCTCACCAGAGCCCTATACAACTGCAGAAGAACCTCTTTACTCCTATACCATGGTTACTTTAATGTAATGGCAATTTCCTAACTTTACAATGTCCATCTTTTGATCGGCATTACTACTCGCAGATGTAGAAGAGATCTAGCTCAAGTACTAGCAGATAGAAAAACGAATCTTCCAGTCGTTATTTCTTGACTAATTGGTCCTTTATTGAAGTAGTGCAAACAAGTGATTCATATCAAGTATTCCGATACTAATTCTAACTTTTCATTCTCACTGTTTCATGTATGTTGTGTCAACTCGTGTGAAAGTGGTTAAAATTGTTGACTCGATCATCCCTCGAGGCAAAACACACTCCCAATCTCTGTGGCTGCGTCAGCCTCCTCAGACGTAGACATGCCCTTCTACATATCAATTCCTACCCATAAGCATACAAAAAAAAATAGAAGAAAAATCTAGACATGGCTATAACACTAACAGTAACTAAACTTAATCATAAATGGCTCCTACACAAATGAAGGCGGCACAGTGGCGCAGCGGTAGAGTTGCAGCCTAAAGGGACTGTCCCACGGCAATTTTTTTAGCGATTGCCGGCATCATTGACTGACGTATCAAGGTCGCCGAAAGGTTTTGAACATTTCAAAATCCAGCGGCGACAAAAAAAAGTTGCGACAATTGAGGAGACACCGCGCATCAATATGTCATCACGCTGCGTCTCGCCGTGAATTTTTCGGTGACCTGATATGTCAGTCGATGTATAATTGTAAATTATCCCTAGGGTGTGTAGGATAGTGTTAGTGTGTGGGGGATCGCTGGCAGTCGCCGAAAAAAAAAAATCACCAAGTAGGGCAGGCGCTTTACAGTGCCAGAGAGCCAGGTTGGAACCCAACTATGGGTGCTGCCTGTGTGGAGTTTCCACGCCACATTTCCTCCCACATCAAAAAGATTTGTTGGTTAATTGGCTTCTGTAAATTACCCCTAGCGTGCACGGTTGGACGTGAAAGTGGGATAACATAGAACTAGCGTGCGAGTGATCGTTAGCCGATGAGGACCTGGTGGGCCAAAGGGCCTCTTTTCATGCTTTATCTCAAAACTAAACTAAAAAAAAAAAAAAATGCTCAACAAAACTCAGCGGGTCAAGTATCGACTGTGGAAAGAACAGTTTATGTTTCGGGTCCACGACTCTTTGTCAGAACTAAGGGCCTGTTCTCGGTGAATACACTCTACCCGTGACCACGTGGGTTCGCTGAACCCGCCGCTTTCCTCCAAAGATGTATGGGTTTGCAGGTTAATCCGATTGGTATAATTGTAAAATTAATTGTAAATTATCCCTAGGTTGTGTAGGATAGTGTTAGTGTGTGGGGATTGCTGGCCGGCGCGGACTCGGTGGGCCTGTTTCTGCGCTGTATCTCCAAATTCTAAACTAATGCAAACCAAAATCATACAAAAATAGCGCGGAATACAAGGTCAAGGCCAACACACAAATCGAACTCTGCCTCCCAAAGTCATGCAACTTGTGCACATGCCATTGCACAGAGATTGAATGCAGTTGGGTTTTGACTTGGGACACTGTACCAAATAAATTGGTTTTGGTGTATTATTGGCACTTGCAGTGAGGTAGAGTGAACAGCTTTGTTTGTCATGCCATCCAATCTGATAATACACCAAGACCTTTAGAGTATCTCTGATCTATCTTAATTGGACATGCACTAAACATTATTCAATATATCTTGCATCTGTACATTGTGGCTTCTCCGTGGATTGTCACCTTGTCGTGATGGAGAAGCTTGTGTGGACCTGAAATCGATGCCGTCTGGAGCTGTGCTCCTGGTAGGGCCACCCATGGCGGTAAGGTCGAGGGGGAGGGCTCTTGACAAAAAGCAATCCAACCAAGACCTCAACGGTGGAACAGGCGGAGGACGATGGCTGACCTTAGTGGAGCGTCACAACGGCTGGAAGGCGGATGAAGGCTGCAGCAGAAAGGGGTCCCCGATCGTCTTGGACTCCATACCACTGGATCCTGACCCAGATCTGTCAAGGACCGTGGGGCGGCTGTCTGTGCACCAGTCTACCCACGCTAAACAAAGTCACGCACAGGCATCCTCCATATAGGGAATAGCACCCTGGAGACACCCATGGTCAGCCATGACCGAAGAGGGGGTAAGATGTACATTGTGGACAGCTCGATTGCAATCACGTACAGTGTATAGTCTTTCCGCTGACTGGATAGCATGCGACAAAAAGCTTTTCACTGAATCTCGGTACATGTGACAATTAACTAAACTGAAAACAACTAAATACAATCATGTCAAACTCAGTATGATAGGTAGATCAAAGGGGAAGATAGAGCGTGCAGAATGTAGTTCTCAGCATTGTGGCACATCATTAATTCCATAGACAAATTCCGACGTCCACAATGAAGTCGAAGTGAATCGGACAGTACCCTAGCTTTTGGCAGTACCGTTCAGAAGCCTGAGGATGTTTCCACTAGTGGGAGAGTCTAGGAGCAGAAATCATAGCCTTGGAATTAAAGGACGTTCATTGAGGAAGGAGACGAGGAGGAATTTCTTTAGTCAGAGTGTGGTGAATCTGTGGAATTCATTGCCATAGACGCCTGTGGAGGCCAAGTCAATGGATATTTTTTTTTAAGGCAGAGATAGATAGAATCTTGATTAGATCAGGTGTCTGGGAGAAGGCAAAATAATGGGGTTAAGACGGAGAGATAGATCAGGCATGATTGAATGGCAGAGTACACTTGATGGGCCAAATGGCCTAATTCTGCTCCTATCACTTATGACATCAGTTCCATAGACAAATCCCAATGTCCTCAATAGGGGTAGGGGTGAATCAGACAATATCCTAGCTTTTGGCAGTACCGTTCAGGACCCTGGTAACAGAGGGGGACATTTTTGCTTAGTTTAGGCACTCAACTGGACAGAGACACAAATACTATCTTCTTGGTTCCTACTCAGTGAGTCTCCACATCGGAGCACAGTGATCGCAAGCAGGCGACTCTAAACACAAGACGTGATGAACTGATACCAGCATTAATAGATTTGTTTTGTGGACCTCTGCCTCCGGTGCATCAATTTAACGTTGTCCTCCACCTTTGCAACACCATCCTTTATTTCATTCTTTCCAGCCTAATGGGCCTGTCCCACTTAGGCTATTTTAGGCGACTACCGGCGACTGTCATAGTCGTAGCAGGTCACCGAAAAACTGGCAACTGGAACCCCCATCGACATAAAATTTGAAATGGTTTTTTTTGTTGTTAAAGTAATGATTCTAAGTTAACATTGGCGACAACCTACGTCAACCTGGCTACAACCTACGTCAACCTGGCTACAACCTACGTCAACCTGGCTACAACCTACGTCAACCTGGCTACAACCTACGTCAACCTGGCTACAACCTACGTCAACCTGGCTACAACCTACGTCAACCTGGCTACAACCTACGTCAACCTGGCTACAACCTACGTGTACCTGGCTACAACCTACGTGTACCTGGCTACAACCAACGTGTACCTGGCTACAACCTACGTGTACCTGGCTACAACCTACGTCAACCTGGCTACAACCTTCGTCAACCTGGCTACAACCTACGTGTACCTGGCTACAACCTACGTGTACCTGGCTACAACCTACGTGTACCTGGCTACAACCTACGTGTACCTGGCTACAACCTACGTCAACCTGGCTACAACCTACGTCAACCTGGCTACAACCTACGTCAACCTGGCTACAACCTACGTCAACCTGGCTACAACCTACGTCAACCTGGCTACAACCTACGTCAACCTGGCTACAACCTACGTCAACCTGGCTACAACCTACGTCAACCTGGCTACAACCTACGTCAACCTGGCTACAACCTACGTCAACCTGGCTACAACCTACGTCAACCTGGCTACAACCTACGTCAACCTGGCTACAACCTACGTCAACCTGGCTACAACCTTCATCAACCTGGCTACAACCTACGTGTACCTGGCTACAACCTACGTGTACCTGGCTACAACCTACGTGTACCTGGCTACAACCTACGTCAACCTGGCTACAACCTACGTCAACCTGGCTACAACCTACGTCAACCTGGCTACAACCTACGTCAACCTGGCTACAACCTACGTCAACCTGGTTACAACTTTCATCAACCTGGTTACAACCTACGTGTACCTGGCTACAACCTACGTGTACCTGGCTACAACCTACGTGTACCTGGCTTCAACCTACGTCAACCTGGCTACAACCTACGTGTACCTGGCTACAACCTACGTGTACCTGGCTACAACCTACGTGTACCTGGCTACAACCTACGTGTACCTGGCTACAACCTACGTGTACCTGGCTACAACCTACGTGTACCTGGCTACAACCTACGTGTACCTGGTTACAACCTTCATCAACCTGGTTACAACCTACGTGTACCTGGCTACAACCTACGTCAACCTGGCTACAACCTACGTCAACCTGGCTACAACCTACGTCAACCTGGCTACAACCTACGTCAACCTGGCTACAACCTACGTCAACCTGGCTAAAACCTACGTCAACCTGGCTACAACCTACGTCAACCTGGCTACAACCTACGTCAACCTGGTTACAACCTACGTGTACATGGCTATAACCTACGTCAACCTGGCTACAACCTACGTCAACCTGGCGACAACAACAGCACCTACGTCAGGAGAAGTCGAGCTACGCTTATTGGTGTCAAACCCATTGATGCCGGCTGTCTCCGAAAATGTTTCAACATGTCGAAAATCCAGCGGCGACCAGAAAGACGCTATGACTCTTTGGGCGACTGAGGAGACTACTCATGACCATACAGGCGACACGCCGGCAACCATGTGGCGACAGTCTAGTTGCCCGTAGTCGCCTAAACAAATTGCCTAAGTGGGACAGGCCCTTTACTAACACATTCTCCTCCCAACACATTGTCACATTGTTTCCGCCCCCGTACTACCACCACTCCACTTATTTCTCTCCGCGAATGATCAAATCAAGTTTTTGATCGATTCAGGGCGGTACTGTGGCGCAGCTGTAGAGTTGCTGCCTTACTGCGCTTGCAGCGCCGGAGACCCGGGTTCGATCCCCAACTACGGGAGTTTGTACGTTCTCCCCGCGACCTGCGTCGGTTTTCACCGATGTCTTTGGAATCCTCCCACACTCCAAAGACGTACAGGTTGTAACAATTGTCCAGTATAAAATTTTCCAACTTCCAGTATAGTCCCTGGTGGACTCTTCAGAAGGTACAAGGTTCAAGGTTTGTAGGTTAAGTGGGTTGGTGTATGTGCAAATTGTCCCCGTGTCGGAAAAAACTGCAGATGCTGGCTTAAATCGAAGGTAGACACAAAATACTGGAGTAACTCAGGGGACAGGCAGCATCTCTGGAGAGAAAGTGCGTGTGACATTTCGGGTCGAGACCCTTCTATCCTGTAAATTGTCCCGTGTCTGTGCAGGATAGTGTTAAAGTGTGGGGATCGCTGGTCGGTGCGGACCCAATTGGCCAAAGGGCCTGTTATTAAAAGGAAAAATAACCTTCTCCCAACACATTGCATGTCTCTGCACCTTACCATCACCACCACTCCACTAATGGCAACACTGCACTTCTCTCCGTAACTGAAAAATCAAGTTGTTAAGATGTCAAGGATGTTTTGAGGATGCTGCCAGGATGTTATCTCTATGGTGTTTGTACTCTGTATAGATCTCTATGCTTCTTTGTCACCTTCTAGCTAGCAATGATCTGTTCGACATTTTCCTTGATCGACATCTCCTTTGATGTTGTGTTTTCACACCTTGCACTTCCTCATCTCTGAATCTTCCTCTCCCCTGACCCTCATTCTGAGGAAGGGTCTCGACCTAAAATGTCACCCATTCCTATCCCGAGATGCCGCCTGTCCCGTGGAGTTTCTCCAGCATTTTGTGTCAATCTTCGGAGCTTGTACATTCTCTGTGTGACCTGCGTGGGTTTTCTCCGGGTGCTTCGGTTTCCTCCCACACTCCAAACACTTGCGGGTTTGTAGGTTTATTGGCTTCTGTAAATGGTCCGTAGTGTGCTGGATAGAAGAAGCGTATGGTCGATCGCTGGTTGACGTGGACTCAGAAACAATCCCTTCGGCCCATCGAGTCTGCACCGGCCAGCGATCCCCACACACTAACAGTAGAGACATAGAAAGATAGAAAATAGGTGTAGGGGTAGGCCATTCGGCCCTTCGAGCCTGCACCGCCATTCAATATGATCACGGCTGATCATCCAACTCAGTATCATGTACCTGCCTTCTCTCCATACCCCCTGATCCCTTTAGCCACAAGGGCTAGCCTCAACTACTCTCTGTGACAATTTTACATTTTCACCAAGGCAATAACCTGCACGCCTGTGCGTCTTTGGAGTGCGGGCGAAAACCAAAGATCTGGAGAAAACCCACGGAAGTCAAGGGGAGAACGTACAAACTCCATACAGACAAGCTCCGTGTAGTCAGGATCAAATCCGGGTCTCTGGCGCTGAAAGGCAGCAACTCTACCGCTGCATCACCACAATTTAGCCAATCATTTGGTTGTCCATCTCTCCTTCTGCAGCTCAGCATTGATTTCCCTCCTCCCCAGTCAAAGGAAATACTGAATGAACATACTATCAATGTGCAAATTTTCTTTTAATGCATATGTTACCTCTGTTTTATGGATATACATGGTAATTGCACGCACCAAAGTGTTATTAGGTACACGCGGGGCATTGAAAGACATCATATTCATGGGCAAGCATCATCATTCCACACGGGTTCCACCAAACAAGCTTCAAGGAATTCTGTTTGTCACAACTCACAGAATGCAGGAATAACACTCCGGAGACGGCAGAGTATGATGCATGAAAATCCTCCAGAGCAGTCTAGAGTTAGACAGCTCTCTCGTCGTCATTGTGTTATTCCATCAACAGTAGAGCGATAGGCTCGATTTACTGACTCAACTGTCCTAACCTATAACAAAGTATTTATACTTCCACGGTGAACTAGGTTCATGATGAAGGAGGCCCTGTTAAACTATTACTAATTCCAAATATTACAAATTCTAGACTGTATGAAAGTTCGCCAAATGGAACTGCAGATGCTGGTTTACAAAACGAAAAATTACCGAATGGTGAACGGCTTGGATAGAGAGGATGTTTCCACCAGTGGGGGAGCGTAGGACTAGAGGTCACAGCCTCAGAATTAAAGGACGTTCTTTTAGGAAAGTGATGAGGAGCAATTTTGTTCGTCACAGGGTGGCGAATCTGCAGAATTCATTACCACAGAAGGGCTGTGGAGGCCAAGACAATGGATATTTTTCAGGCGGAGGTTGACAGATTCTTGATTAGTAAGGGTATCAGGGGTTATGGAGGGATGGCAACGGAAGGCTCGAGGCCCCCGACCACGGGAGAACATAGAAGGGAAGAGATTGAACTGTATTTGGCCTTCCATCGCAGTGAGGAATGTGGAGGAGTCACTGTGGTGGATGTTCATGTTAAAATGTATTTTGTGCGTTCTATCGCTTTTTATTGGTACGACTGCAAGGCAAAACAAATTCCTTGTATGTTGCCAAACATACATGGCTAATAAAGTATGATTATGGCAGGAGAATGGGATCGAGAAGGAAAGATGGATCAGCCATGATTGAATGGCGGTGTAGAATTGATGGGCTGAATGGTCTAATTCAGCTCCTAATAAAAAACCCCAGTTTCCATGTTGTACGACTATGAATGCTAAAGGAAAGACGATTCGGCCCCAGTTCTGGATGGAGCAGAGAGGTTATTCCTTGCATCCTAAGCAGTACCAATCGCTCATTTTGACTGCTATGCTTCGTACGTTCCTGCACATTAGAAGTACATCACTGACTGTAAATGGGCTGTGCAATGCGCAGATGTTGTGAAGGGTGCCACATAAAATAGATGCCTCTAGTTAACCTTCTCACAATATCCAGCTAATAATGTACGCCAACCCAGTAACGTAGCAGTCTTCGGTAATGTACATACAAAGAAATGCTGATAAAGTGATATCACTGTGAAGAGGATGCCATGAGAATGCAGGGTGACTTGGACTGGTTGGGAAAGTGGGCAGATGCATGGCAGATGCAGTTTAATGTGGATAAATGTGAGGTTATCCACTTTGGTAGCAAAAACAGAAAGGCAGATTATTATCTAAATGGTGTCAAGTTGGGAAAAGGGGGAAGTGCAACGGGATCTGGGGGTCCTTGTTCATCAATCAATGAAAGTCAGCATGCAGGTACAGCAGGCAGTGAAGAAAGAAAATGGCATGTTGGCCATCATAACAAGAGGAGTTGAGTATAGGAGCAAAGAGGTCCTTCTGCAGTTGTACAGGGCCCTAGTGAGACCACACCTGGAGGACTGTGTGCAGTTTTGGTCCCCTAATTTGAGGAAGGACCTTCTTGCTATTGAGGGAGTGCAACGTAGGTTCACAAGGTTAATTCCCGGGATGGCGGGACTGTCATATGCTGAGAGAATGGAACGGCTGGGCTTGCATACTCTGGAATTTAGAAGGATGAGAGGAGATCGTATTGAAACATACAAGATTAAGGGTTTGGACACGCTAGAGGCAGGCAACATGTTCCCAATGTTGGGGGAGTCCAGAACCAGGGACAATAGTTTAAGAATAAGGGGTAAATCATTTAGAACGGAAATGAGGAAACACTTTTTCACACAGCGAGTTGCGAGTCTGTGGAAGGGTCTGTTTCCACGCTGTACCTCTAAACGAAAGTAAATGCATGTAAGAAATGCTTGTAACACTCAGCGGGTCAGGCAGCTGTATTCATAAACTAAACCAGACAATGCCTGCTTTAAAGACGATTTTCTGCCAATCTCGCTATATATATATTGAGAATCACCCCGTGTGACAAGCCCAATATTTCCGTCTTGCTGCAACTAAAGTAAATGGTTCCCATCCACGGAACACGCACACAATTAAAAACTACTGACAGTCAGGCTAGAACTCAGAACCCTAATATCTGTCTATCACTTCTGGCACCTTGGAGCATCACTGCTGATTATAACAGCTTTACCTTGAGGTTAATGAGCCATGCACGTGAATATCCAATGGTTCCAAAAATGAAGTTCAAAATCCTGAACAACAAAAAGAACATTTTTCAAATGATTTCTTGGGATTTAAAAAATAAAAATATATATATATTTTCAGCATCCAGAACCAGGGGCCACAGTTTAAGAATAAGGGGTATGCCATTTAGAACGGAGATGAGGAAACACTTTTTCTCACAGTGAGTGGCGAGTCTGTGGAATTCTCTGCCTCAGAGGGCGGTGGAGGCAGGTTCTCTGGATGCTTTCAAGAGAGAGCTAGATAGTGCTCTTAAAGATAGAGGAAGATAGAGGTTCTGAGGAAAGACATTCTTTCCATAGAGGGAGTACAGAGAAGGTTCGCCAGACTGATTCCCGAGATGACAGGACTTCCATATGAAGAAAGACTGGAAAGACTCGGCTTGTACTCGCTGGAATTTAGAAGATTGAGGGGGGATCTGATAGAGACTTACAAAATTCTTAAGGGGTTGGGCAGGCTAGATTAAGGAAGATTGTTCCCGATGTTGGGGATCTCCAGAACAAGGGGTCACAGTTTCAGGATAAGGGGGAAGTCTTTTAGAACCGAGATGAGAAAATCATTCAGATTGTGGTGAATCTGTGGAATTCTCTGCCACAGAAGGTGGTTGCGGCCAGTTCATTGGCTATATTTAAGAGGGAGTTAGATGTGGCCCTTCTGGCAAAAGGGATCAGGGGGTATGGAGAGAAGGCAGGTATAGGATACTGAGTTGGATGATCAGCCATGATCATATTGAATGGCAGTGCAGGGTCGAAGGGCCGAATGGCCTACTCCTGCACCTATTTTCTATGGCGGAGTCAGGGGATATGGGGAGAAGGCAGGAACGGGGTACTGATTGGGGATGATCAGCCATGATCACATTGAATTGTGGTGCTGGCTCGAAGGGCCAAATGGCCTACTCCTGCACCTATTGTCTATTTACACTCTGTGAGATCTGGTTTGTCTTTTATATGTATTTTGAATGCATTTTAACAGCATCAGTACGAGTCATGTGAAAACTGAGGGTGCAAATGTTTCTTAAACATGTTCTTAAATATGCTGATACTGATGTGTAAAGTAGATAAATGACCTAAAATTGATACTTAAAGGAGTATCCACAGGACGTGGAAATTAGAAGTTGGGAGGTCATGCTGCAGATATTTAAGATGTTGGCGAGGTCGTGTTTTTGGAATTATGTTGGCAAGCTGGAAAGGATGCAGAGGAGAGTTACGAAGATGTTGCCAGGACTCGTGGATCTGAGCTACAGGGAGAGGTTGAACAGGCTGGGACTCTATTCCCTGGAGCGCAGGAGGATGAGGGATGATCTTATAGAGGTGTATAATATCATGAGAGGAATAGATCGAGTGAACGCACAAAGTCTCCTGGCCAGAGTAAGGCAATTGAGAACCAGAGGACATAGGTTTGTGAAGGGGGAAAGATGTTATAGTAATCTGAAGGGTAATTTTCACACAAAGGGTGGTGGATGCGTGGGACGAGCTGCCAGAGAAGGGAGTTGAGGCTGGGACGGTCACAATGTTTAAGCAACAATTAGACAGGTACATGGATAGGATAGGTTTAGAGGGATATGCAGGCAGGTGGGTGTTGTGTAGATGGGGCATGCTGGTCGGTGTAAGCAAGTAGGGCTGAAGGGCCTGCTTCCACGCTGTATGTCTCTACAACTGTACAGCACAGGAACAGGCCCTTCATCACTTAGGGGCAGCATAGTGGTGCAGTGGTAGAGTTGCCGCATCACAGTGCCAGAGACCCAGGTTCGATCCCAACTACGGGAGCTGTCTGCACATTCTCCCTGTGGCCGCGTGGGTTTTCTCCGGGTGCTCCGGTTTCCTCCCACATTCCGAAGCCGTGCAGGTTTCTAGGTTGATTAGTTTGTGTAAATTGTCCCTAGTGTGTTGGATAGAACTGGTGTATGGTTGATCATTGACCGGTGCGGACTCGGTGGGCCAAAGACCCTGTAAACTATACCATATAACATATAACCATATAACAATTACAGCACGGAAACAGGCCTTCTCGGCCCTTCCACTCCGTGCCGACCATTCATTTTCCCCTAGTCCCATCTACCTGCACTCAGACCATACCCCTCCATTCCCTTCCCGTCCATATACCTATCCACTTTACTTTTAAATGTTAAAATCGATCCTGCCTCCACCACTTCTGCTGGAAGCTCATTCCACACAGCCACCACTCTCTGAGTAAAGAAGCTCCCCCTCATGTTACCCCTAAACTTCTGTCCCTTAATTCTCATGTCATGCCCTCTTGTTTGAATCTTCCCTACCCTCAATGGGAAAAGCTTATCCACGTCAACTCTGTCTATCCCTTTCATCATTTTAAAGACCTCAATCAAGTCCCCCCTTAACCTTCTGCGCTCCAAAGAATAAAGACCTAACAGTGCACAGTGCAACTTAAACTTTCTCCTGAATCTGAACAAATAATTGAACAGCAGGAAATTCAAGGGCAAATTGACTGCGGTACATTGACTACGGCCTCAAACTTTAGAGATTGTAGTTTAGTTTAGAGATACAGCGTGGAAACAGGACCTTCCGTCCAACAAGTCCACACTGACCAGTGATCCCCGCACATTAATACTATCCTACACACACCAATGACAATTTACATTTATACCAAGCCAGTTAACCTACAAACCTTACGCCTTTGGAGTGTGGGTGGAAAGCAAAGATCTCAGAGAAAACCCACGCAGGTCACGGGGAGAACGTACAAACTCCGTGCAGACAGCACCCGTAGTCAGGATCGAACCCGGGTCTCTGGCGCCGTAAGTGAGAATAGTGCTCTCACAAATATATTTGAGATCTGAAGCCGATGACAGTGTTTCCGCAGGAAAATTGGTGAAAATTTAAAATATATTGGAAGTAAAATCTTTATGGAATGTGTAAGAAATTAACGTGCTCATGAATTTACACCTGTGATTGGTGGTGCTACGGGATGGGCTAGCTGGCAGTTCCAGGAAAGCAGTGCCCTTTTTCCAAACTAGTTCACAAAGAATACCTGCAGTTGGACAGCACGGTGGCCCGGGATCAATAGCAACTACGGGGGTGCTGTTTATACAGAGTTCGTACGTACTCCCCACAACCTGCATGGGTTTCATCAGAGATCTTCGGTTTCCTCTCACACCCCAAAGACGTACAGGTTTGTAGGTTAATTGGCTTGGTAGAAACGGAAACATAGAAAAATAGATGCAGGAATAGGCCATTCGGCCCTATGAGCCAGCACTGCTGTTCAATATGATCATGACTGATCTAAAATTAGTACCCCCTTCCTACTTTCTCCCCATACCCCTTGATTCCGTTAGCCCTTCAAGCTAAATCTAACTCTCTCTTGAAAACATCCAGTGAATTGGCCTCCACTGCCTTCTGTGGCAGAGAATTCCACAGATTCACAACTCTCTGGGTGAAAAAGTTTTTCCTCATCTCAGTCCTAAATGGTCTACCCTTTATTCTTAAACTGCGATCCCTGGTTCTGGACTGCCCCAACATCGGGAACATTTTTCCCGCATCTAGCAAGTCCAATCCTTTGAGAAATGTATGCGTTTCTATAAGATCATGTCTCGTCCTTCTAAATTGTCCCTAGCGTATGTAGGATGGTGTTAATATACGGGGATCGCTGGTCAGTGTGAACTTGGTGGGCCAAAGGGCCTGTTTACGGGCTGTATCTCAAAGATAAATGTCCTGTTGATATCTGTAAAATGTCTTGGAGCCAACACATCTTGAAGCTTCGTGTTTTGCAACTGCTACACAAGGTGCAGCAATGTCACTCGTGGGATACTTCCAAAGTTGGATCTCAAACTCAGACGCACGTGGCCACTGATGATAACCACTTGTGAATGATTGGTTTCATCCATGTAGAGCAGTCGTCATAGAGGATAGGGGAGTGCTGGATTTTGTTTACGTTCAGATACTGCATGGAAGAAAGACTGGATAGACTCGGCTTGTACTCACTGGAATTTAGAAGATTGAGGGGGATCTTATAGAAACTTACAAAATTCTTAAGGGGTTGGACAAGCTAGATGCAGGAAGATTGTTCCCGATGTTGGCGGAGTCCAGAACAAGGGGTCACAGTCTAAGGATAAGGGGGAATTCCGTTAGGACCGAGACGAGGAAAACATTCTTTACACAGAGAGTGGTGAGTCTCTGGAATTCTCTGCCACAGAAGGTCGTTGAGGCCAGTTCAATGGCTATATTCAAGAGGGAGTTGGATGTGGCTGTTGTAGCTAAAGGGATCAGGGGGTATGGAGAGAAGGCGGGTACAGGATACTGAGTTAGATGATCAGCCATGATCATATGGAATGGCAGTGCAGGCTCGAAGGGCCTATTGCACCTATTTTTCTATATTTCTATGTTTCTATGAAACAGGCCCTTCAGCCCAGGCCAGCCATCAATCACCTCCCACTAGTGGGATAGTGCAGTTCTAGAGGTCATAGCCTCAGAATTAAAGGACGTTCTTTTAGGAAGGAAATTAGGAGAAATGTCTTTGGTCAGACAGTGGTGAATCCATGAAATTCTTTGCCACAGAAGGCTGCAGAGGCCAAGTCAGTGGAGATTTTTAACATAGAGATAGATAGATTTTTGACTAGTGCAGGTATCAGGGGTTATGCGGAGAAGGCAGGAGAATGGGGTTAGGAGGGAGAGATTGGTTAGCCATGATTGCATGGCGGAGTAGACTTGATGGGCCAAATCCCTTATGACAATGCCTATGTAGAACATGATGCCAAGACAAGCTGCCTTGCACATGAACCATGTCCATCTATCACTGGCATAACTATGAGCCTATCTAAAAACCATCCTTTGCTTGGAAGAGTTACCCCTCAGATTCCTATTAAATCTTTCCCCCCTCACACCGATATCCTCAGGTTCCCAATTCCCCCATCGTGGTTAAGCCTTTGTTTCTCTTTAACGAGTATCAAAGAAATCCATGCGCACAGCCCCGTTAAATCTTTTTGCACTGGTGAGTGATGGCATTCGGATCATCTCCGAGGATGCGTTGGCGTCAGCCACGCACAGAAAACCCTTGCACAGTCCTTTGGGAAATTATGGACCATCTGTCTGAAAGGCTCTGGGAACTGGCTCCAGGGAAGCTGGAAGCCAGATTCAAATGTATCAATGTCGCAAGAGAGCAACGTGACATGCGGCCCGTCGAACCCGCGCGACGTTTGACCTTGTTCAGTCGCCACAACCAGACTCTCGCCCGCTGATAGTTTTCTCGTGGCGAACCCTCAATCAAGCCTGCATTGCAACACATTCAATCTAAGGTGGGTCGGACTCGAGGCAGGTCCTTCAATCAATGCCAGCAGAATCTAGTGTCATGTCAAGCACCTTCGACTTTAAACCTTGGGGAATTCTACATCATTCAAGGATCATTAGACAGCCGCTCTTCACTGGAAGTCAGACTCCTTTCATTTCCAACTGCTCATTTCAGTTGCCACGACTGATTCGCATTAAGTCAGTTCAGATTAGACCGATCCGAAACTCTGATCCCCAGCTGGTTTGCTAATCGGGACATTTTGGTAATTATCCCTAATTTGCCCAGCTGTTTGCGACACATATTAAATAATCATAAGTGAGAAGTGAAATGGGTTCAGGGGATTGGAAGCTACACGGGTCAGGAGGTGCAGAGCCCCGGGGAACATCTCCAACCCTGCCAAGCTTCAGATCAGAGTGCGACAGAGAGAATTCTGATATGGCGTGAAATCCTTAACGCCCTGTCCCACGGTACGAGTTCATTCCAAGAGCTCTCCCGAGCTTGCCCCGATTTGAACTCGGAGATTTACGGTAACGGCCGCTCGTCGGTACTCGGGGCTCTTGTGGACATTTTTCAACACGTTGAAAAATCTTCACGAGTCTTCCCGTGCTTACCTGCCAATAGCAAGTCTCCCTGAGTACCTGCGCTAAGAGATGTCCCCGAGCTCCGACGTACCTGCTACGTTCATTCTCCGTGCTTACCACGAGTTTGATTTTTTTTAAACTGGGGAGAGCTCTTAGAATGAACTCGTACCGTGGGACAGGGCTATTAAACTGGAAGGAATGGGCAAGGCAACATGTGCAGGAAGGCACTCGGACGCTGGTTTACACCGAAGGTAGACACAAAAGTAACTCAGCGGGACAGGCTGCTTCTCTGGAGAGAAGGAATGGGTGACGCTTTGGGTCGAGACCCTTCAGATTGTCGACCCAAAACGTCACCCATTCCTTCTCTCCAGAGATGCAGCCTGAGTTACTCCAGCATTTTGTGTCGATCTTATTCTACTCCACCATTCAAACCATGGCTGATCCATCTTTCCTTCACAACCCCATTGTCCCCCCCAGTCTTCTCCCTGTAATCGTTGACACCTCCACTAAGCAAGTATCTGTCAATCCCCGCCATAAAAATGCCCAATGACGTCGGCTCCATGCATTCCGCAGATTTTCCAGAAATTCCTCCTCTTCCCCTAAAATTGACTTTGTTCAAGTAACTCAGCAATTCTCCAGATGCCGGAAGCCTGAAATAACAGTGGAAAACAGGTTGTGCAGCGGTAGAGCTGCTGCCTCTCGGTGCCAGAGACCCAGGTATGATGCCGACTATGGGTGCTGCCTGTGCGGAGTTTGCACGTTCTCCCTGTGACCGTGTGGGTTCCAACAAGGTGCTCCAATTTCCAGAACCAGGGGCCACTGTTTAAGAATAAGGAGTAAGCCATTTAGAACGGAGACGAGGAAATACTTTTTCTCACAGAGAGTGGCGAGTCTGTGGAATTCACTGCCTCACTGAGGGCGGTGGAGGCAGGTTCTCTGGATGCTTTCAAGAGAGCTAGATAGGGCTCTTAAAAAATAGCAGTCAGGGGATATGGGGAGAAGGCAGGAACGGGGTACTGATTGGGGGTGATCAGCCATGATCACATTGAATGGCGGTGCTGGCTCGAAGAGCCAAATGGCCTACTCCTGCACCTATTGTCTATTGCTCCCACATCAAAATGATGTGCAGGTTTTGTAGGTTAATTGGCTTCTGCAAATTACCCCTTCTGTGTAGGATATGACAGTGTGATAACATAGAACTAGTGAACGAGTGATTGTTAGTCAGTGTTGACCTGGTGGGCCGAAGGGCCTCTTTCCACACTTTATCTCTATACTAAACTAAGAAAAATGCTAACTAAACTCATCGGGCCAATTAGCAACTGTGGAAAGAACAGTTTGTGTTATGTTTCGAGTCCGCAATGGCGGAATACGAGTTAGGTTTCAATAACAGAGAAGGTGGGAGAAGCGCGGGTAGGATAAAGGGAATGTTTGTGAAAGGATGAGACCTAGAGGCGGCACAATGGCACACCATGTTACCTCACAGCTCCAGAGACCCAGGTTCAATCCTGACCTCGGGTGCTGTCTGAGCGGAGTTTGCACGTTCGCCCTGTGACTGCGCGCGAGTTTCCTCCCATATCCCAAAGACGGGCAGATTTGTAGGTTAATCAACCTCTGTACATTGCCCCTGGTATATACGGAATGGAGGAGAAAGTGGGATAACATACAACTAGGGTGATCGCTGGTCAGCATGGACTCAGTGGGCCGAAGGGTCTGATTCCAGGCTTAATCTTTCAATCAATCGTGTTAATTGGACAGTAGCAAGCAGGTTAAGCTTCTTCGCACAGTTTGCGTTGGAGTCTAGTTTATTGTCACGTGCACTGAAAAAAATTGTTGCATGCTACCCAGTCAACGGAAAGACTACAGAGGATTACAAACGAGCCAAAAAGGATACAAAGTCCAGTAAAGTCCCATCATATAACCATATAACAATTACAGCACGGAAACAGGCCATCTCGGCCCTTCAAGTCCATGTCGAACAACTTTTTTCCCTTAGTTCCACCTGCCTATATAACCAAAGATCAAAGATAGTCTGAGAGTCCCAACGTGGTAGATCGTAGCTCAGGACTGCTCTCCAGTTGGTGGTACATTGGTTCAGTTGTCTGGTAACAGCTGGGAAGAAACAGTCCCTAAACAGCTAAGGATGCAGGACTTGTCCAGCAGACCAGACCACATGTGTTTCATTTAGTGTAGTGTAGTTTAGAGATACAGCGCAGAAACAGGCCTTTCGGCCCATTGAGTCCGCACCGGCCAACGATCCCCGCACATTAACACTACCCTACACAGAAGAGGAACAATTTAACATTTATACCAAGCCGTATCCTTGGAGTGTGGGAGGAAACCGAAGATCTCAGAGGAAATCCTCGCGGGTCCCACGGGGAAAACGTACAAACTCCAAACAGACAATCACCCGCAGTCAGCATCGAACCGGGGTCCCTGGGGCTGTCAGGCAGTCGCTCTACCGCTGCGCCATCATGCTACCCTCTACCGCCACACCACCATGGAATAACAAAAGCTGAGCTGAAATTGATGTCAGGCAGAAGTGGTCAGTTCTAAAGAGGAGCGCCAGTTACCCAAAGTCGGAGAATTTCCTGTTAATTCCAAAAGACGACAATGTGCTCTGAGGGATGATAAATCATTCTGGAGGTAAATAACTGCAGATGCTGGTTTACACCAAAGATAGACACAAAAGGCTGGAGTGACTCAGCTGGTCAGGCAGCATCTCTGGAGAAAAGAAATGGGGTCGAGACCCTTCTTCATACCGAGAGTCAGGGCAAGGGAAATGAGAGGTACAGAAGGTAGATAGGGCAAATGAATGAAAAAGATGCAAAAAGCAACGATGATCAAGTAAAGGTGGAGCCCACAATGCTCCATTGTTGGCTCTGGGGTAGGTGACAATGAGTTAAGACAGACAGCGAAACTGGTACAACATCTAGGGTGGGGGAAGCGCAGGTAGAGAAGAGATGAGGATAAGGGGGGAAGTGTTTTAGGGCCGAGATGAGAAAATCATTTTTCACAGAGACAGCGGTGAATCTGTGGAATTCTCTGCCACAGAAGGTAGTTGAGGCCAGTTCATTGGCTATATTTAAGAGGGAGTTGGATGTGGCCCTTGTGGCTAAAGGGATCAGGGGGTACAGGATACCGAGTTGGATGATCAGCCATGATCATATTGAATGGCGGTGCAGGCTCGAAGGGCCGAATGGCCTACTCCTGCACCCATTTTCTATGTTTCTATGAAAGGGTTACTTGAAGCCGAATCAATATTCATACCACTGGGTTGTAATTGTAAAACATTATTCCTCAAACTTTTATTGGTCTGCAATAGTGCAAGACTCCTACTGAAAATTATCTCGGGGTTAATGAAGGATACCAGACCCGAAACCTTTCTAGTTTCTCTTTCACAGATGTTGCCAGACCTGCTGAATATTTATAGCTTTTTCTGTTTCTATATCAGGGATGACTATAATGCAGGAAGGAACTGCAGACGCAGGTTTATATGCAAGATAGACACAAAGTGCTGGAGTGACTCAGCGGGTCAAGCAGCATCTCAGAATAGATTCAGGTCAAGACCCTTCTTCAGACCATGAGTCGGGGTGGGGGGGGGGGGGGGGGTGGGGGAGGGGGGAGATACACAGAGATGAGGAAGTATAAGGTGTGAAAAAAAGACATCAAAGGAGATGATGTTCAAGGAAAATGGAGAATAGCTCATTGTTAGGTAGGAGAAGGAGACAGCGAAGCACACAGAGATAAAATGTAATCAGGAGGACCATCGGACTTTTCGGAGAAGTAGGGAGGGGGAGGGATGGAGAGTGGGGGAAAGCAAGGATTGCTTGAAGTTAGAGAGGTCAAAGTTCATACTGCTAGGGTGTAAACTTCCCAAGCGAAATATGAGGTGCTGTTCCTCCAATATGCGCTGGGCCCAGCATCTCTGGAGAAAAGGAACAGGTGACGTTTTGGGTCGGAACCCTTCATCAGCATTCAGGGTCTGAAGAAGGGTTCTAACCCAAAATAACACATTCCAATTCTCCAAAGATGCTGCCTGACATAAATATATTTGTTAATGTTTAGGCTCTCAACAGGACAGAGACACAAATACTTTTCTTGGTTCCTACTCAGTAAGTCTCCACATGAGAGCACAGTGATCGCAGGCAGGCGACTGCAAACACAAGATGTGATAACTGACACCAGCAGCTCCGTAACATCATTAATAGATGTGTTTTTCGGACCTCTGCCTCCGGTCCTCCTCCTTGGCAACACCATCCTTTATTTCACTCCTTCCAGCTTAATGGGCCTGTCCCACTTCTAAAGGCGACTGCCATAATCGTAGCAGGACGCCAAAAAAACCTCGACTGGACCCTCATACGACAATGTCTACAACAACCTACCACCCAGTTGACGTCAGTCGACAGCAAGCCACCGCCAACCAGCGGCCCATTAGGACGTTCACCCGCGAGAAGTCAAGCTACTCTCACTGGTGTCAAGCCAACTTTCGCCAAAAGGTTTTGAACATTTCAAAATCCAGCGATGACCAGAAAGACGCTACGATTCTTTGGGCAACCGAGGAGACGACTCACGACCATACAGGCGACACCCCGACGATAATGTGGCGACAGTCTAGTCACCTGTAGTCGCCTAAATAATCACCTAAGTGGGACAGGCCCTTCAGACACTTTGGGTTTAACAACTTCAGTGGAGGTTTGTTTAATCACAGAAAGAGAATGACCCATCGCAAGGTCACCGAGCACACTGTATCTGGGTCAGTTTATAAAAGAGCTACTACTCCGAATCCCATTTCTCAGTAGTAACTTTGCGGAAGGTTCTGTTTTTATCCTTGCACATATCCCAGCACCTCCAACAAGGAACAAAAGCATAGGAGGAACTGCAGACGCTGGTTTGCAAAAAAAGACACAAAGTGCTGGAGTAACTCAGCGGGGTCAGGCAGCATCTTTGGAGAACATAGATTGTCCTTGGTCGGCAGAAGTGTCTTGACCCGAAACATCGTCTATTCATGTCTCCAGGGATGCTGCCTAACCTGCTGAGTTACTATAGCACTTTGCATTTTATTTTTGTAAAATAGCATCTGGAGTTCCTCATTTCTACACTTTAAATGTTCAATGGTCACATACGCACAGCCCACAAATGCACATTTGCCATATTTTTGGTGGCTTTTACATAGAAAAAGCCCAAAGTCCCAGTGATGAGGTTATCAGTATTTAATAGTCTCATAGACAAGTTTACCCAAAGTTCCCAAGTCAGGCAGCATCTGTGCAGGGTATATAGCTGGTATTTCAGGCAGAGACCCTTCTTCAGTCAGTCTTAGCAAAGGGTCGTCGGTCCTATACAGAGGTCTGGATAGAGTGGATGTGGAGAGGATGTTTCCTCTAGTGGGAGAGTCTAGGACCAGAGGCCATAGCCTCAGAATAAAAGAACATACCTTTAGAAAGATGAGGGGGAATCTCTTTAGTTAGAGGATAGTTAATCAGTGGAATTCATCGCCACAAGAAGGCGGTGGATGCCAAGTCTCAATGGATATTGATATGGTGAAGATTGAGAAATTCTTGATTAGTACGAGTGTTAGGGGTTATGGGGATAAGGCAGGAGAATGGGGTTGAGAGGGAAAGATAGATCAGCCATGACTGAATGGGCGAGTAGACTTGATGGGCTGAATGGCCTGATTCTGCTCCTATAACTTGTGAATTTATGAGGCATTTGCTCGGGTACTATAATATTAAAAAAAATACACTTGCACATGGTACATACAGTAGATTGGAAAGGGTTAGTAGAGGGACATGGGGAGGATCAAATAATAGACAATAGGTGCAGGAGTAGGCCATTCAGCCCCTCGAGCCATGGCTGATCATCCCCGTTCCTGCCTTCTCCCCATATCCCCCGACTCCTATCTTTAAGAGCTTTATCTAACACTCTCTTGAAAGCATCCAGAGAACCTGCCTCCACCGCCCTCTGAGGCAGAGAATTCCACAGACTCACAACTGTGTGAAAAAGTGTTTCCCCCATCTCCGTTCTAAATGGCTTACCCCTTTATTATTAAACTGCGGCCCCTCGTTCTGGTCTCCCCCAACATCGGGAACAAGTTTCCTGCCTCTAGCGTGTCCAAACCCTTAATAATCTTATATGTTTGAATAAGATCCCCTCGCGGGAAATTAGATTAGCTTGGTCTTGGTCGGCATGGGCGAGTTGGGCCGAATGGCCCGTCACCGCGCTGGATTACTCTGTCCACAGACTCACACGGACAGAGCTGTTAGCATATCACCAACAAGCAAACGACGCGAGTCTACTCTCCTGGAGCGGCAACGCGAGCAACCGCGCTGGTCCCCTGATTCCCGCTACAAGGCAAAATCAAAAAGACCAGCGATAATAACTGACCCTAGTCTTGGGGCCAGGTTTACTGGCGTGGAGACGCACATTACCAAGCTGTGAGACTCCCTCCAAACCGGACACTATCCGTGCTTGGTGTGTGTGTGTGTTGGGTTATGCGTGCATCATGCTCTATAATAACATCAGCCCGAAGAGCGCTTCGACAACCCCACTGTGTCAGTGTGACCGGGGACTTCGGACAACAACGGGCGGTTCTGCTGGTTTACTCTGCTGCACATCTTCGTCCAAACGCAATCATCTCAGACGCCCCGATATGATTCACTCAGGTGCGTGTGGTGTGTGTGGATTAGTGTGTTAGCGAGAACGTGCGTGTAGAGAGAGAGAGACACAGGTAGTGTGTGAGTGTTAGGCAGAAAGTGTGTTTGCTAGAGAGAGTGTGTGTGTGTGTGTTAGAGAGAGAGTGCGTTGGTGGCAGTGTGTGAGATAGAGTGTGTGTGCGTGTGATAGAGAGTGTGTGTGAGATAGAGAGAGTGTGTGTGCGTGTGATAGAGTGTGTGTGTGCGTGTGTGATAGAGTGTGTGTGCGTGTGAGATAGAGAGTGTGTGTGTGCGTGTGATAGAGAGAGAGAGGTGTGTGTGTGATAGAGAGAGTGTGCGTGTGAGATAGAGAGAGAGTGTATGTGTGCGTGTGATAGAGAGAGTGTGTGTGAGATAGAGAGAGAGTGTGTGCGTGTGATAGAGTGTGTGTGTGTGATAGTGTGTGTGTGTGTGATAGAGAGTGTGTGTGATAGAGTGTGCGTATGATAGAGAGAGTGTGCGTGTGATAGAGAGTGTGTGTGCGTGTGATAGAGAGTGTGTGTGCGCGTGTGATAGAGAGTGAGTGTGTGCGTGTGATAGAGAGTGTGTGCGCGTGTGATAGAGAGTGTGTGTGCGCGTGTGATAGAGAGTGAGTGTGTGCGTGTGATAGAGAGTGTGTGCGCGTGTGATAGAGAGTGTGTGTGCGTGTGATAGAGAGAGTGTGTGTGCGTGTGTGATAGAGAGTGTGTGCGCGTGTGTGATAGAGAGTGTGTGTGCGCGTGTGTGATAGAGAGTGTGTGTGCGCGTGTGTGATAGAGAGAGTGTGTGTGCGTGTGATAGAGAGAGTGTGTGTGCGTGTGATAGAGAGTGTGTGTGGATTGAGAGAGTGTGTGTGCGACAGAGTGTGTTAGAGAGCGCGTAAGTGATAGAGTGTATGTTAGTATGTGTGAGTTAGTGTGTGTATTAGAGTGTGTTCGAGAGAGAGTGTGTTACAGTGTGTGTTAGTGTCAGAGCGAGAGACTGCTCTGTGAGAGTGAGTGTTAGTGCGTGTGTGTACGCGCGCTAGAGTGTGTATTAGAGTGTGCGCTAGTGTTTAAGTGTGTGTGTGTGTTAGAGTGTGCGTTAGTGTTTAAGTGTGTGTTAGAATATGGGGACCGCAAAAGTGAACATTAAGCAATTTGGCCAGGTGTGCAACGGGGTGTGATATTCACAGCCTACAGACATCGCGAGTAGTATTGAAGATAAGTTCCCTCGTCCATCAATCGGTTAAAAACATACACACTATTGAGAGAACTGTGCAACTCTTAACGCGGCAGAGTGGGGGATAGACTCTATTCCACTGGCACAAGCAGTAGACTGGTCCACACACACACACTTTCCGTGCCGGCGAGATAGCGAGAGATGAGGTGTACTTACGGCTAGAGGCGGTGGCGGTGCCCATCCAGCGGCCGGCATTCAGGGAGAGAGCGATGCAAAGCCCGATGGCACTGAGCGAGTCCATGGTTTGTGAGCTGGTCGGGAGGAAAGCGCTCAGGACAAATCCCCTCTGCACACCATGGTATCCGCGACCGCACGCCTTCCTCTGGTATTCCTTCGATTGCTCCTCTCCTCCCTGTGTCTTCCCCCCCTCTCTCTCCCCCACCCTATCCACTCCCCCCCCCCCCCCCCCCTTCACACCGCCCTGCGTTAGTTACTGAGGACACACACACACACACGGCAAGCAAGGGCTGCTCGCAGAACGAGTGAATGCGGACAGGCGGTGCCGATCTAACGCAGTCGATGAGAGCTGGCAGAAAACATAAGGGTTCTGCCAAAAAAAAAACCACGCACACACACACAACTCCGGCCAATACAGAGAGGAAGGCGAGACGCCTGCAGCTCGCTCAACGCTCACTGACTCTCACAGCGACAGTAAGTTTTCACAAGGTTCTCCAACCCAAACGTCACCCTTCCCTTCTCCCCAGAGATGCTGCCCATCCCGCTGAGTTACTCCAGCATTTTGTGCCGGCCTCCACTAAGTTTCATTCTCAACTTCCAGCGTGTTCTCCTCCTCTTCCCCCAGAGGAGTCTCGTAACTTGGGCTTTAAGGGGGGGGGGGGAAAAACCATCCGACCAGTTGAGGTCATTAAATCCCCCGCACAGTCCTACCCTCCCGAGTGTGCGAACGAGATTCAAACGCCACTTTCCCAGCCAGGTCCTTTTACAAAGTGACGGACGGGGATGTGTGTGGATTAGTTTGTGTGGGTCGGTTTGTCTGTAAACCCCCCCCCCCCCCCCCCCCCCCCCCCGCCGTGTATAATAGACAATAGGTGCAGGAGTAGGCCATTCGGCCCTTCGAGCCAGCACCGCCATTCAATGTGATCATGGCTGATCATCCCCAATCAGTACCCCGTTCCTGCCGTCTCCCCATATCCCCTGATTCCGCTATTTCTGAGAGCCCTATCTAGCTCTCCCTGGAAAGCATCCAGAGAACCTGCCTCTATCGCCCTCCGAGGCAGAGAATTCCACAGACTCACAACTCTCTGTGAGAAAAAGTGTTTCCTCGTCTCCGTTCTAAATGGCTTACTCCTTATTCTTAAACTGTGGCCCCTGGTTCTGGACTCCCCCAACATCGGGAACTTCTGGTTTAGTTTAGAGATACAGCATGGAAACAGGCCCTGCTGCCCACCGCACACTGACACTATCCAATACACACTAGGGACAATTTACAGCGCCGAGAGTCCCGGGTTCGATCCTGACTACGGGCGTTGCTTGTACAGAGTCTGTGTACGTTTTCACCGTGACCTGCGTGCATTTTCTCCGGGAGCACCGGTTTCCGCCCACACTGCAAAGTCGTGTAGGTTAATTGCCTGATATGAATGTAAATTGTCCCCTGTGTGAGTGAGAGAGAGAGAGAGAGAGAGAGAGACTTACCCACCTTGATTTATAAAACATACTGCAGGAACTCTGTGGCTCGGACAGCATCGGTGGAGGGAAATAGATAGAGAACGTTTCGGGTCAGACTCATTCTAAAGACCGGAAAGATAAATTGCCCATTCCCCTCCACAGATGCTGCTTGACCCACCGAGTTCCTCCAGCACTGCGGTTTTTTTCCCCCTCAAGGATCCAACATCTGCAGTATCTTGTGTAGATCTAGGGGTGCGCCAGCTCAAAATAGTTAGGGTGGGGGGGGGGATTGGCGAGGGAGGGGGGAGGGTTGGCGATGGAGGGGGGGAGGGTTGGCGATGGAGGGGGGAGGGTTGGCGATGGAGGGGGGAGGGTTGGGGGTGGAGGGGGGAGGGTTTGCGATGGAGGGGGGGAGGGTTGGCGATGGAGGGGGGGAGGGTTGGCGAGGGAGGGGGAGGGTTGGCGAGGGAGGGGGAGGATTGGGGATGGGGAGGATGGGGGGGTGGAGTGTGGGGGGGTGGAGGAGGAGGATTGGGGATGGAAGGGGAAGATTGGGGATGGATGGAGGGGGAAGATTGGGGATGGATGGAGGGGGAGGATTGGAGATGGATGGAGGGGGAAGATTGGGGATGGATGGAGGGGGAAGATTGGGGATGGATGGAGGGGGAAGATTGGGGATGGATGGAAGGGGAAGATTGGGGATGGATGGAGGGGGAAGATTGGGGATGGATGGAGGGGGAAGATTGGGGATGGATGGAGGGGGAGGATTGGAGATGGAGGGGGGGGGATTGGGGGTGAGGATTGGGAGGGGGTGGGGGAGAGAATTGGGGGGAGAACCAGAGCACCCGGAGAAAACCCACGCTGGTCACAGGCAGAATGTACAAACGTCCGGACAGACTGGCGCTGTAAGGCAGCAACGCCCACGTTAGCAAGCAAATAGGAATAGGTTGCAGACCACATGGACATTTGGAATTATTCTGTGAACCAGTATAGATAGACTCAATGCTTTCTACCGTTAGCCAATGGGTTAAAATGAATCACATTTCTCCGCGCGGGTTACATCTGAACCAAGATTATTGTCATCCTCTGCAGCGTGGGGAAAGTCTTGTTGAGCCAGGCAGGATTTGTTATGTTGCTAAATATATCAGGGACACCTTCGCCTCCTCACAATTGGACTTTACAATTGGTAAACCCGGGTAATGGACCGGCCTTGGAATTAGCTTGAACACGTAACACAATTAATCTCACTTAACTCAAATGTGTAATTATGTGCCGTCCTCGCACAGTAGATACCAATTAAACCACATGTTTAAACGCAGCGAAGCAAAGGGAGGTTTGCACCCTTCCCAACCTGGAGAAAAAGTTGTGGGGGGTCGAAGAAGGGTCTCGACCCCCCAATCGTCACCCATTCCATCTCTCCAGAGATGCCGCCTGTCCCGCGGAGTTACTCCAGCATTTCTGTGTCTATCTTCGGTGTAAACCAGCATCTGCAGTTCCTCCCAACACAAAAACAAAACTGGCCCGGATATTTGAGCACAAAAAGTCTGAACGTATTTTATTTACATAGTGATTAAAAGTTTGCAATATTGTTTGTGCTTGCAGCAATTTCTCCTTTCGGCACCTCGCCCCCACTTTAAAATCAATCAAGTGACCAAAGGTCTCGACCCGAAACGTCGCCCATTCCTTCTCTCCAGAGATGCTGCCTGTCCCCCGCTGGGTTAGTCTACCTTTGTGTGTCTACCTTCTGTGTAAACCAACATCTGCAGTTCCTTCCTGCACAAATAAAGTCCATGGTGTTTTCCCCTCGGCATGTAGCGCCCTCGCCTATTCTTTCGGCTCTGAAGAGGAATGCCTTGTGTACACACGCATTATTTGCTGAACCGCGCTGCGATTTATCAATCCGAACTGGTTTACCAGTGTGGATGATAAAAGGGAAATAACGCGTTTTGATGAGACTGTTGGTGAACCAGAGCGAACCTCCGGCCGCTCTTCATGTTAACACTTTCTTCTCCATCTTCCTGTCCTTCCCACCCCGTTAACGTCCCGAGTTTGCATCAGCACAGGGTGGGTCTCTTTTACAGGGAATCGAGGACCTGAGGACATGTTGAGAGGGAAAGAGATCAGCTGTGACTGAATGGCGGAGCAGACCTGATGGGCCGAGTGGCCTAACTCCTATCATTTATGAATTTAGGAACTTCCTAAACTGAGGAGTGCACCTGCAAATGGGGAATTAGGGGAGTGCACCTGCAAATGGGGAATTAGGGGAGTGCACCTGCAAATGGGGAATTAGGGGAGTGCACCTGCAAATGGGGAATTAGGGGAGTGCACCTGCAAATGGGGAATTAGGGGAGTGCACCTGCAAATGGGGAATTAGGGGAGTGCACCTGCAAATGGGGAATTAGGGGAGTGCACCTGCAAATGGGGAATTAGGGGAGTGCACCTGCAAATGGGGAATTAGGGGAGTGCATGTGTACTCCATTTACTGGTAGCAGATAGACTATACATGATTACAATCAACCCGTCTATACAGATATCCAGGATATAAAGGGTATAACATTTAATACAAGATAAATTCCAGTAAAGTCTGCATAATAAAGGGTATAACATTTAATACAAATTCCAATAAAGTCTGAATATGGAGGTGTGCGTTTTCACACTTTTGTGTCTCTTGCCTGATGAGAGAGAGGAGGACAGGGGGTGATTATGCTGCTGGCCTTGCCGAGGAGTAGATTGAAGGGAGGCTGGTTTGCATGATGGTCTGGGCTGTGTCCACAATTCTCTGCAATTTCATTCTATTCACCGACACAAGGTTTGTACGTAGCCTACTGTTAGCGGCCTGCACTATGCAGGAGAGAGCCTGCATAGGCTCGCATCACCTTTTATCACCTCTAGGGTCTGAAGAAGGGTCTCGACCTGAAACGTCACCCATTCCTTCTCTCCAGAGATACTGCCTGTCCCGCTGAGTTACTCCAACATTTTGTGTCTATCTTCACCTCTTATCAAAATGGGTGAACGTAACAGACCCATTGACCCAAATTGTAGAATAATTCCTCTTCCCCATCTTGCTCAACATGGTTTCTTCACTGAAGACCCATGGTTGGCAGTACAGTACATCACAATGGGCTGAAGAGGACCGGGGGGATGGTGGGGTGGAAAGAGGTTTAATAGGAATCTGAGGGGTAACTATTTCACACAAAGCGTGGTGGGTGAATGGAACGCATTGCCAAAGGGAGTAGTTGAGGCAGGAACTATCGTAACGTTCAACAGAAACCTGGATAGGACAGATTTGGAGAGATATGGGCCAAATGCAGGCAGGAAGGACTAGTGTGGCAGTGACGTATTGGCCGTTGTGGGCAAGTTGGGCCAAAGGGCCCGTTTCCATTCTGTATGACTATGATTCTATGACTACGAAAAGTGGAATGTGCCATATAAATGCAAATCTCCAGCTTTTGTAGGGATGAGAATCTACCAGCAGCTATTTGGGGGATTCTTGAAGTGATAACTTGGTTTGTCTTTGTGGAGGAGACACAATGGATTTGAACTATTTCATTGGTATAAACCCATTCCTACTTCCCTGTCCCTCTTCCCTGCACCCTACAATACATACACCTTGTAGTCACGAAATGCTGGAGTAAATCAGCGGGACAGGCAGCATCTCTGGAGAGAAGGAATGGGTGACGTTTTGGGTCGATACCCTACTTCAGGCAGGTCACACTTCTCTAGTCTGAAGAAGGGTCTCGACCCAAAACGTCACCCATTCCTTCTCTCCAGAGATGCTGCCTGTCCCGCTGAATTACTCCAGCATTTTGTGTCTAGTTTCGGTTTAAACCCACATCTGCAGTTCCTTCCTATACGTTCACCTGATGCCCAATCAAATATTTTGCACGGTAAAATAGATATCAGAGTCAGATAAATGAGTGTGGTTCCGTGCAACTTCTGAGTCTTTCTGAGTTCAACTCTTGGATGTGGTTGATGGTCTTTGATTCACTGATGGACAAAATTGCAAGGTTTTTCTGGTAGCCTCACCACGATATTAACATTTTGTGTACCCTCGATTTTCCAGTATCTGCAGTTCCTTCTTTAACACTATATTAACATATTTCCCTTTCCGTATTGGTATATGTATTGGAAAGGCTTAGAGAGATATGGTCTAAATGCAGGCAAGTACAACTAGTGTAGATGGGACATGTTGGTCGGTGTGTAGGAAGCAACAGCAGATGCTGTTTTAAAATGAAGTTGAACACAAAAAGCTGGAGTAACTCAGCAGGGTCAGGCAGCATCTTTGGAGAAAAATAAATGGGTGACTTTTCAGGTCAAGACCCATCTTCAGATGTGGGCAAGTTGGGCTGAAGGGACCGTTTCCACATTGCCAGTCTTTTTGTCAGTCTTCCTAATGGTAGAAAGTGGTTTCAGTTTTAAAAATAGGTAATTTTTTTAGTCGAAGCCGGTTGCGATGCTAGTTGAAGGTGGTTGCCGGAGGACAAAAAACCTCTGGGAACCGCACGGAAACCTTGGGTGGGGCGCAAAGTCTCCAGAGGTTTCCGTTCAGGTTTCTTAAATGGGACAGGGGCATCAGGCAGCAACTCTGCCGCTGCGCTACCATGCCTCCCCTTTCTTCATTGCTCCTAAGTTCCGAGCTAGATGCAAGGCCACTCACCTGACTCAGCCGAAATAAGTGCTCATTGGACATGCTGGGCTATTTGTGAGAGAGAAAAGGAACCTTTAAAAGGTCATAGACCAGGAATAATTTGAACGCAAGGATATTTCCACGACGTAATTACGATTTACTCCAGTTACAAAAAGGAATGATTCAACAAATTGTATTGATTAACTGAATGCAGAAGAGCTACCTTTAGCCAGCACAGCAAGTGAGGTGCATTCATTGCAAGGAACACTTTTAAATACATACTTTGAGGAGATAAGACCCAACAGAATTATATATATGTTTTATTATTGAAAAGTAGGTAACTGGATAACTGGTTACTGATAGGCAGTGAACGAGAGGAGAATCTACAATAATGTTTTGTCTGTTTTGCACACTGTTACCCAAGTGTTTATAACAAACCTCGAGTGTTAATCCATAGACCAGGGAGAGAAATGCTGCTTGGGGATTGAATTATGGTCACTGCTGTGTCAAAGAAATAAAATTTCCCCCCTTCCCCCAGTCCCCCAGTCATCAGACTGAATTCTGTTCGTACCATACGTTAGAAATTAATTGGACCAAGAATTAGTTAAAAATTAATTGGACGAAGAGCGGAAAAAGACGAGTTTATTGGTGCAGTGTAGTCCTCTGTAGTTTCATTTCATTGTTGTTGGAGGCAGTGCATACAGTTAGCTAATTAGCAACTTCAGAGATGCAGCATAAAAACGGGCCATTCGGCCCATCGAGTCCGCACCGGTGGTACGCTCGCACTATCCTACACACTTAAGCCCCTGTCGCACTTAGGAAACCTGAACGGAAACCTCTGGAGACTTTGCGCCCCACCCAAGATTTACGTGCGGTTCCCGGAGGTTTTTGTCAGTCTTCCTAACGGTCTAAAGTGGTTTCCATTGCAGAGTCTCGCAGTGTGGGAGGAGACTGGAGCACCCAAAGAAAACCCAGGTGGCCACGGGGAGAAACTATTAAAAAAAACTCCGTACATGCCGTCTCTCTACTCCAGCTTTTTGTGTCTATCTTAAGTTTAGTTTATAGATACATCACGCGAGCAGGCTCTTCGGCCCACCGAGTCTGCACTGACCCCGCACATTAACACAGTCAATGAGCCTGCACACACTAGGGACAATTTACGCTTATACCAAGTATACAAAGCCGAACCTACAATTAACCTACAAACCTGTACGTCTTTGGACTGTGGCACTTCGACCCAGCACCGCCATAACATTCAATATAACCATAGCAGATCTTCCAAAATCAGTACCCTGTTCGTGCTTTCTCCTCATAAGAGCGAAATCCAATTCTCTCTTGATGACATCCAGTGAATTGGCCTCTGCTGCCTTCTGTGGCAGAGATTTCCATGGATTCACAACTCTCTGGGTGAAATAGTTTTTCTTCAGTCCTCAGTTCTCAGTCCTAATTCTTGAACTACCCCTTATTCTTGAACTGGCTCCCTGGTACTGGACTCCCCCAACATTGGGAACACGTTTCCTGCATCTAGCCCTCAAGAATTGTATACGTTTCTACAAGATCCCCTCTCATCCTTCCAAATTGTCCCTGGTGTGTGTAGGATGGTGTTAATGTGCGGGGTCAGCGTTAACTCGGTGGGCCGAAGGACCCGTTTCCGCACCGTATCTCAAAACTAACTGTCCTGTTGATATCTACAAAACCTCTTCCATTCTTCCATCCAGTGTCATAGCAACCAAGGAACGCCAACAGCTGGGTGACTGGATGGTTTAAAAAATCATGACACTCTTAAAATATTTCATCATTAGGAGTTGTGGCATTTCCCTCGTCAATAAAGTGAAAAGCATTGCAATGAGGAGTTCCCTTGTTAATAATGATCAGAGAGCTATACGACTCAAAGGGATATCTTTCAGCATCTTTTATACGTGATTATGTTTTCAACACAGAACTGTTCATCCAATGTACAGATAGACTGCACCGTGGACCACAAATTCTTCTTGTTGTATGCAGTTAGATCCCAGCACTCCATTGTGATAGAGTGATACAGTATGGAAACAAGCCCTTTCGGCCCAACCTTCCCACACCGGCCAACATGTCCCAGCTACACTAGTCCCACCTGCCCATGTTTGGTCCATATTCTTCCAAATCGGTCCTATCCATGTATCTGTCTAACTTTCTTAAACATTGGGATAGTCCCAGCCACAACTCCCTCATTTGGCAGTTACCCCTCAGATTCCTATTAAATCTTTTCCCCCGTCACCTTGAACCCGTGTCCTCTGGTCCTAGATTCCCCTACTCTGGGCAAAAGACTCTGTGCATCCACCCGATCTATTCCTCTCATGATTTTATACACCTCTATAAGATCACCCCCCCCATCCTCCTGAGCTCCAAGGAATAAAGACCCAACCTTCTCAACCTCTTACTCATGAATGATCAGAATCAGAGAATCACACTTTATTTGCCAAATATGTTTTGCAACATATGAGGAATTTCACTGGCCAGGTCAGTCATACAATTAAAAGCATCAAATCACTCAAAACACATTCTAACATAAACATCCACCACAGTGACTCCTGCACATTCCTCACCGTGATGGAAGGCGAAATAAAGTTCAAGTCCTTCCTTTTGTTCTTCCGCGGTCGGGGCCCTTGAGCCTTCCGTTGACGGCACGATCTTGACTCCCGTAGCTGGCGGCGTTCAGGCCCTCTGCATCGAGGCGATCTGCTCCCGCATTGAGGGGATGTCAGCTCCCCCGCGCCGGGCGATTGAACCTCGCGTCGGGGCTCGTGAACCTTCCGTGGTGTCGGAGCTCCCGACTAGCCTCTCCCGAGACTGAGAGCCCTAGATGGCAAGTCCACTGTGGTTGTGGTTGGAGCAATCCCAGGCAAGGAATCCCCTCTGATGTTAAGTCCGCGCCCCCCCACGGTGGGGCTCACGACCTTCCGAGGAGGCCTCCAGCTCCAGTGATGGTAGACCGCAGAGCCCGGAGAACGTGATCCGAAAATTGATCACATCTCCGGGAAGGCAGCAAAAAAAGTTTCCCCCGATCCCCCCCCCACCACATAAAACATACCGAAGAACTTTAAAACAAACTTTTAACGCACTAAAAAAATAACAAAAAGATAGAAAAAACATACAGACTGCCGGCAGGGCTGCCATCTCCCCGGCGCCCCCTGGTGATAGGGGCAGAGTTGGGCCATTCAGCCCATCAGGTCTACTCCGCCATTCAATCATGGCTGATCTATCTTTCCCTCCCAACCCCCATTCTCCCCTTTGTCACCCACACTAATCAAGAACCCGTTAATCTCCGCTTTAAAAAGACACCCAATTAATAGGGCCTCCACAGCCATCTGTGGCAATGAGTTCCACAGATTCATCACCTGCTCACTAAAGAAATTCCTCCGCATCTCCTTTCTAAACATACGCGCTTTTATTCTGAGGCTGTGGCCTCTGGTCCCAGACGCTTCCCACTAGAGGAAACATCCTCTCCACATCCATGCTATCCAGGCCTCAGTAGCTCTAGGGCAGCACGACGGTGGAGTTGTTGCCTTACAGCGCCGGAGCCCCAGGTTGGATCCTGACTACGGGTGCTGTCTTTATGGAGTTTGCACGTTCTTCCCGTGTTTGCATGGGTTTCCCCCTGGTGCTCCATTTTCCTCCCACACTACAATGATGCACAGGTTTGTAGGTGAATTGGCTTTGTTAAAAATTGTAAGTTGTTCTTAGCGTGTGCAGGGTAGTGTTAAGGGCATGTCCCACTTGGCCGACATTTGCGCGTCACGCAGATGGAGGGCGAAGATTTTGTACATCCCAAAATCCTGGGGCCCCGCGTGTCACTGCCTATGTCACCACGCACCATGTGCACATACACGCACCATTACGTGCATGTCACGACACGCGCATCGTGCGTCATGACACGTAAATTATGTCGTGTGAATTACGAGCAACTGACAGCCAAGACAAGCACTTTAGTGCAAGGGGATCGCAGGTCAGTGCGGACTCGGTGGGTCGGGGGGGGGGGGGGGGGGGGTCAGGTTCCATGCTGTATCTATGAACTAAACTATGACCAGGTATTAGACTGTTTGCAGGTGATGGTAATTCTGTGACCATCACAGGACACAGAGGGTGGTGGGTGCATGGAACAATCTGCCGGAGGAGGCAGTTGAGGCTGGGACTATCCAAACGTTTGTGAAACACTTAGACACTTACATGGAAAGGACAGGTTTGGTGGGATATGGACCAAGCGCAGGTAGGTGGCATTAGTGTAGCTGGGACATGTTGGCCGGTGTGGGAAAATTGGGCCGAAGGGCCTGTTTCCACACTATACCATGTTATGATTTAGTTTAGAGATAGTGCGGAAACAGGCCCTTCGGCCCACCGGGTCCGCGCCGACCAGCAATCCCCACACATTAACACTATTCTATACCCACTAGGGACAATTTTTACATTTACTAAGCAAATTAACCTACACACCTGTACGTCTTTGGAGTGTGGGAGGAAACTGAAGATCTCGGAGAAAAACCCACGCAGGTCACGGGGAGAACGTACAAACTCCAAGTGGACAGCACCCGTGGTCAGGATCGAACCCGGGTCTCCGGCGCTGCATTCGCTGTAAGGCAGCAACTCTACCGCTGTGCCACCCTGTTGTCTATGAATCTATGACACAGAACAGAAGTGTACAACAAAGGAACAGGCCCTTTGACTCACAATGTTGTGCCAAACATGATGTCAAGGCCAACTCTTATCTACCGACATGTAAACCATATCCCTCCATTCTCTGCACATCCATGTGTCTATCCAACATTCCTCTAAAATGCCAATACTGCATCTACCTCCACCACCATCCCTGGCAGTGCATTCCAGACACCCAACGTAAATTCTATGTAAAAAATGTCCCTGCATGTCTCCATTAAAGTTTGCCCCTCTTATAACATTAAACAGCACAGTACAAGAACAGGCCCTCTGGCCAACCATGTCTGCGCCGAGCAGGATACTAAGACCATCATTTACCTAAGTGGACATAACCCATATTCTCCATTCCCTGCATGTCGATCCAAAAGTCTTTAAAATGCCATTAGGTATCTGTTTCAACTACTGCTCCTGGCAGTGAGTTCCAGGCACTTACCACCCCCCAAAGGCTGCCCAGTATATTGCCCCCCTCTCCTTAAAGGGCCTGTCCCACTGTATGAGGTAATTCAAGAATTCCCCCGATTCGAACTCGGAGAATGTCCGTAGCGGGTCCGTAGGAGTTCGTGGATGTCTCGTAGCGGCTCGTAGTAATAACTGTAGGTACTCAGGGAAACCCGGTAAACTCGTGACGTTTTTGCAACACTGCGAAAAATGTCCACGAGTAAAAAAATACTCGTGATGAAAAAAAATTGTTACTTTTTGCTTGTACGAGCGGCTACGAGACATCCAAAAACTCCTACGGACCCGCTACTGACATTCTCCAAGTTCGAATCAGGAGAAAACTCGGGAGAACTCTTGAATTATCTCGTACAGTGGGACAGGCCCTTTAAGCTAAGCCCTCTGTTATTCAATATTTTTGGGAAAAGCTTCTGACTGTCGAAGGGCTTGCTTCTGTGTTGTATCTCTGAGCTATCTCTAAATTAAGTAAGGGAATGGAGAATCAGAGGACATAGGTTTAAGGTGAGCGGGGGAGGCAGATTCAATAGGAGCCGGAGGGGTAATGCTTTCACACAGAGTGTGGTGGGTGTATGGAATGAGCTGAAAGGTACTATTGCATCGTTTAAGAAACATTCGGACAGGTACATGGATAGGGCAGGGTTAGAGGGATATGGGCCAAACGCAGGCAGGGGGAAACTAGTGAAGACTGGGCATGTGGGCGGTGTGGTCAAGTTGGGTCGAAAGGCGTATTTCTACTTTCAATAGACAATAGACAATTGGTGCAGGAGTAGGCCATTCAGCCCTTCGAGCCAGTGTGATCATGGCTGATCATCCCCAATCAGTACCCCATTCCTGCCTTCTCTCCATATTCCCCGGACTCCGCTATCTTTAACAGCCCTATCTAACTCTCTCTTGAAAGTATCCAGAGAACCGGCCTCCACCGCCCGCCGAGGCAGAGAATTCCACAGACACACAACCCTGAGAAAAAAGTGTTTCTTCATCTCCGCTCTGTATATCTCTGTGACTTTATGCATGTATTTTTTAAAGAGTTGCTCACCTGCATGGAAGTTATACGGTCGTGTGCGGCTCAAATTGATTTAAGATTTAAACATGTTTCGAGGGATAAGGGCCAAACGCAGGCAGGTGGGACTAGTGTAGAAGGGGCATGTTGGTCGGTGTGGGCAAGTAAGTTGGGCTGAAGGGCCCGTTTCCAGGCTGGTTGACTCCATGCATCTATGACAGAGTGGGCATGATTGGTTAATAGCGACCACATTGCTGTAAATCACCCAGATTAATCTGAAGCACTTTAATTGTATGTAATTAGGTAATGAGAAGATGCCAGCGTTTATTTTTGTTCCTTCTACTTTTTAAATTGATTCCTTTCAGAATCAATTGGTACTGTTTGTGTGGAATATACAAGAAGGTTGATTAGCCTTAGGAGCTTAGACCAGCCCAGCCATTCAATAAATTGATGGGTACTGTGATAAAGTCATAGAAAGTCATAGCGTCCTGCAGTGGGGAAACAGGCCCTTTGGCCCAACTTGCCCATGCGACCATTCGGCTTGTACTCACTGGAATTTAGAAGATTGAGGGGGATCTTATAGAAACTTACAAAATTCTTAAGGGGTTTGTACAAGCTAGATGCAGGAAGATTGTTCCCGATGTTGGGGGAGTCCAGAACAAGGGGTCACAGTCTAAGGATAAGCGGGAATTCCTTTAGGACCGAGATGAGGAAAATATTCTTTACACAGAGAGTGGCGAGTCTCTGGAATTCTCTGCCACAGAAGGTCGTTGAGGCCAGTTCATTGGCTATATTCAAGAGGGAGTTGGATGTGGCTCTTGTAGCTAAAGGGATCAGGGGGTATGGAGAGAAGGCAGGTACGGGATACCAAGTTGGATGATCAGCCATGATCATATTGAATGGTGGTACAGGCTCGAAGGGCCTACTCCTGCACCTATTTTTCTATTTCTATGTTTCTATCTACACTAGGCCCAGCTGCCTGCCTTTTGGCCCATACCCCTTTAAATCTGTCCTATCCATGTACCTGTCTAAATGTTTCTAATAGTGATCGTGTGTTTGAGATAGTGCCTGCACTGCTGTGCAACCAATGACACAGTCCATATAATGAATGAATGAATAAGTTTATAGGCCAAGGAATTTGCCTTGGTGGCAACATGACACAGTGACAGTTAGGAATGACACATAAAACATTAAACACTAATAATAAAACATTATTGATTAAACATGTGAGTTAAATAAAATACCAGAGCAAAAGGAGGCTACAGATATTTGGTTATTGAGTAGAGCAACTACTCGTGGATAAAAGCTGTTTTTATGTCTGGCTGTGGCAGCTTTAACAGTCCGGAGTCGCCTTCCAGAGGGAAGTGATTCAAAGAGTTTGCGGCCTGGGTGAGAGGGGTCAGAGATGATCTTGCCCACTCGCATCCTGTCCCTTGCAGTGTACAGTTCGTCAATGGAGGGAAGGTTGCAGCCAATAACCTTCTCAGCTGATCGGCCGATTTGCTGCAGCCTCTGGATGTCGTGCTTGGTGGCTGAGCCAAACCAGACCATGATGGAGAAGGCGAGGACAGACTCTACGATGGCCATATAGAATTGGACAATAATATGTCGGAAGGAACTACAGATGCTGATTTAAACCGAAGATAGACACCAAAAGCTGGAGTAACTCAGTGGTACAGGCAGCATCCTTCGAGAACACAGAGAGGTGCCGTTTCTGTGTCAATACTCTTTAGTCTGAAGAAGCCTTTGAGGTCTGGCAGCATTTCTGGAGAACATAGATAGGTGACGTTTCGGACTGAGACCCTTCTTCAGACTGAAGGGTCTCCGCCCGAAACATCTCCTATCCATGTACAATTAGCCTGCAAACCCGCACATCTGTAGGATGTGGAAGGAAACCCGAGCTCCCCGAGGTAAGCCAAAGCGGTCACAGGGAGAACATGCAAACTCCGCACAGACAGCAGCCAAAGTCAGAATTGAACCCAGGTCTCTGGCGTTGTAAAGCAGCTGATCTACCAGCTACACCACTGTGTCACTTTATGTTATTCTATCAAATTAATTTTGAACAAGCTAATCTTCCCTTAACGCAAGATAGACACAAAAAGCTGGAGAAACTCAGCGGGTGCAGCAGCATCTAAGGAGCGAAGGAGATAGGCGACGTTTCGGGTCGAGACCCTTCTAAAATGTAGTTGGAGACAGTCAGATTGGTTGGAGAACTGGGAAGAGGGAGGGTTGGAGAGAAAGGGAAAGCAAGGGTTACTTGAAGATAGATCCGTCAATGTTCATACCGCTGGGTTGTAAGCTGCCCAGGCAAAATATGAGGTGCTGGTCCTCCAATTTGCACTGGGCCTCAATCTGACAATGGAAGAGGCCCTGGATAGAAAGATCTGTGTGGGAATGGGAGGGGGAGTTATAGTGTTTAGCAACCGGTAGATCAGGTAGGTTTAGGCGGACTGAGCGGAAGTGTTCAGCGAAACGATCGCCGAGCCTGGGCTCTTGGTCTCGCCGAAATATGGGAGTCCTTTACTCCCTTTATCCCCTCAACGTACTTTGTTGTTAAGAAACACAGTTCCAGTTTCTTTCGTCTGTCCACACAACCGAACCTCACACCTGGAAACGTTCTGGCAAATTTTCTCTGCACTGTCTTCAAGGACAAATTGCTTATGCATCACACACAGACAGAAAATAAATTCAGAACAAATTCCAGAAAGAATCCTAGGCTGGACAGATTGGTCAAAACACAAGCCATTTATCATCGCTACCTTTCCACTGCTGGTCAATTTTCAATCCAGCAAACAGCTCACTGATAATAAAAGCTTTATCTTCTGCAAATCTTGTAGGTGGAAGTTTATTAGTGTTTAGTTTATCATCACGTGTACCGAGGTGCAGTGAAAAGCTTTTTTGGTGCTCGATACCCAGTCAGCGGAAAGACTGCACATGATTATAATCCAGCCGTCCACAGTGTACAGATACAGGATAAAGGGAATAACATTTAGTGCACGATAAAGCCCAGTAAAGAATTATTAAAGAGTCTGCAATGAGGTCGATGGTAGATCAGGACTTCTCTCGAGTTGGTGACTAGCTCTCCCCCGCCCCAAAATGTCACCCTTCCCTTTTCTCCGGAGATGCTGCCTGACCCGCTGAGTTACGCCCGCATGTTGTGTCTATCCACAGACACTGCCTCAACAATCGAGCATTTACATCGTGTTTTTGCTTTTATTTCAGATTTCCAGCCTCTGAATTTTGTCTTCGATTTTCAGATAACAGGGCCAATCTGTTTAAGACGGTTGGTGGATTGATGGAGAAATGCAAATGGAGACCAGAGTGTGGGGTATCCCGCAGACTTTGCAGAAGACTTGATGGGTCGAATGGCCTAATTCTACTCCTATTCCTTATGACCTTACGTACAATGATACAGGATATGCAAAGGTAAATGGTGCCCGTGTTTGGCTTTTGCCCAAGTGTAGTATGTAAGTTCTAAAGTCAATTGTCAGTTTCATTGTTTAACTAAATTAAGGCGCATGTTGCAATCAAAGCACTCTTTGCGCTGTATAGAGTTTGCAGCCCAGCTTTAGTCAGCTTTAGTTTAGTTTATTGTCACCGAGGTGCAGTGAAAAGCTTTTGTTGCGCGCTAACCAGTCAGCGGAAATACAAAACATGATTACAAGCTAGCCACTCACAGTGTACAGATACACGATCAAAGGAATTTAGTGCAAGATGAGGCCGGTAAAAGTCAGATCAAATATAGTCCATGGGTCTCCAATGAAGTAGGTAGCGTTCAGGAATGCTCTCTAGTTTTTGGTAGGATGACCCAGATGACCTGGATAACAGCTGATTTGGCCTGGATAATAGCTGAGGGAGGCTTGAACCCGTGACCTTTGGACCAAGAAAGGTTTAGTTCCTTATTTTTAGTGATACAGAGCGGAAATAAGTCCTCGCCAACCAGCGATACCCATATACTAGCACTCTCACAGTAGGGACATATTTACCAAAACCAATTAACCTGCAAACCTGTACCTCTTTGGAGCGCGTGTGGAAACCCACGCGGTAACAGGGGGAGAAGGTACAAACTCCGTTCAGACAGCACCCATAGTCAGGATCGAACCTGGGTCTCTGACGCTGTAAGGCAGCAGATCTACCACTGCGCCATAGTGCAGCACAGGCCACTAATGGCCCTGTCCCACTGTATGAGTTCATTCCAAGAGCTCTCCAGAATTAAAAAAAAATCTAACTCGTGGTAAGCACGGAGAATGAACGTAGCGGTTACGTCAGTGCTCGGGGACATCGCTTAGCGGCTCATAATGCTAACGGCAGGTAAGCTCGGGAAGACTTGTGAAGATTTTTCAACATGTTGCAAAATGTCCACGAGAGCCCCGAGTACCGACGATCGGCCATTACCGTAAATCTCCGAGTTCGAATCAGGGCAAACACGGGAGAGCTCTTGGAATGAACTCGTACAGTGGGACAGGGCTATTAGTTAAAAATAATTCAATGCGGGGGTCAGTAGATGGCATTGGATGAGAGTACCAGCAAATCCTCTCAGAGGATGAAATGCTCTCGAGAAACAGTTTGGCCGGAAAACATCTTGCGTTTGTAATCTCTTGAAAGAGAGCCAACGTACAACAGACAATTGGGAGAAGTCTACGAGTCTAACGATGTTGGATTGATTCCAGTTACATGCAGGCCAGCCAAGTCTCAGTTGGCGTCAGTCTCACCTCAGAGTTAGGTAACTGTGTATTCAATTATCTTCCTGAGATTTATATTCGGTAATGAGGACTGAAACTCACAGGTCAGTACGGTGGCGCAGCGCCAGAGACCCAGGTTCGATCCTGACCACGGGTGCTGTCTGTATGGAGTTCGTACGTTCTCCTCGTGACCCCCGTGGGGTTTTCTCCAAGATCTTCGGTTTCCTCCCATGCTCCAAAGACGTACGGGTTTGTATGTTAATGTACAGTGCCCTAGTGAGACCTCATCTGGAGTATTGTGTGCAGTTTTGGTCCCCTAATTTGAGCAAGGATATTATTGCTATTGAGGGAGTGCAGCATAGGTTTACAAGGTTAATTCCTGGGATGGCGGGGCTGTCACAAGCTGAGAGAATGGAGCAGCTGGGCTTGTACACTCTCGAGTTTTGAAGGATGAGAGGGGATCTCATTGAAACATATAAGATTGTTAAGGGTTTGGACATGCTCGAGGCAGGAAACATGTTCCCGGTGTTGGGCGAGTCGGGAACTAGGGGCCCCAGTTTAAGAATAAGGAGTAAGCCATTTAGAACGGAATGAGGAAACACTTTTTTTTCCCCACAGAGAGTGGCGAGTCTGTGGAATTCTCTGCCACAGAGGGCGGTGGAGGCCGGTTCTCTGGATGCTTTCAAAAGAGAGCTAGATAGGGCTATAAAAATAGCGGAGTCAGGGGATAAGGGGCGAAGGCAGGAACGGGGTACTGATTGGGGGATGATCAGCCATGATCACATTGAACAGCAGTGCTGGCTCGAAGGGCCGAATGGCCTCTCCTGCACCCATTGTCTACTGTCTATTGTCCAATTGGTTTAGTATAAATGTTCTAAAATGTCCCTAGTGGGCGTAGGATAGTGTTAATGTGCGGGGATTGCTGTAGGTGCAGACCCGGTGGGCTGAAGGGCCTGTTTCAGCGCTGCATCTCTAAACTAAGCTAAAATATAAAATATAGAACAGTAAACCACAGGAATAGACTCTTCAGCCGACAATGTCTGTGCCAAACATAATGTCAACATTAATTAATCTCCTCTGACAAAACGTGGTCCTCATCCCTCCATTCCTTGCATAAACCATGTTTCGTTTAGTCTGAAGAAGGGTCTCGACACGAAACGTCACCCATCCCTTCTCTCCAGAGATGCCGCCTGTCCCACTGAGTTACTCCAGAATTTTGTGTCTACCTTCTATGTTTATGCTTCTATGTTTACCCGATCCAGGTAATCCTTAGGCTCCTCACGGGAAGAACGTACAAACTCCGTACAGACAGCGCCCGTAATCGAGGATCAAGCCCGGGTCTCCAGCGCGGTAAGGCAGGTCTACCGCTACACCACTGCACTGCTCTGTGTGAGTGGGTGATTTAATGGTCGTCGTGGTCTCGGTGGGCTGAAGGATCCATTTCCATGCCGAATCTTTCAATCTGTCGATCAAATTAAACCCGAATAATGCGGGGCGTTGCATTGCATTCCGAGAGGACTACCAAGGCTAGGAGAGACACAAGAACTGGAGGGTTACCGGTAAATGCGAAGGAACAGAGGAACCTTGATGTGCATGTGCAAGCGTGCCTGAAGATGGCAGCACAAGTAGATGAGCTGGTCAAGAAGGATAAAAGGATTCACACGAGAATGCAGATACTGAAATCTGGAGAGTCATAGTCATAGAGTGATACAGTGTGGAAACAGGCCCTTCGGCCCATCTTGCCCACACCGGCCAACAATGTCCCAGCTACATTTATGGAATTCCCAGCCACAGAGGGCAGTGGAGGCCAAATCACTGGATGAATTTAAGAGAGAGTTAGATAGAGCTCTAGGGGCTAGTGGAGTCAAGGGATATGGGGAGAAGGCAGGCACGGGTTATTGATAGCGGATGATCAGCCATGATCACAATGAATGGCGGTGCTGGCTCGAAGGGCCGAATGGTCTCCTCCTGCACCTATTTTCGATGTTTCTATACCATTCCTACTTGCCTGTGCTTGGTTCATATCCTTCTAAACCCGTCCTATCCATGTACCGGTCTAACTGTTTCTTAAATGATGGGATAGTCCCAGCCTCAACTATCTCCTCTGGCAGCTTGTTCCATACACCCACTGCCCTCTGTGTGAAAACGTTACTCCTCAGATTCCTATTAAATCTTTTCTTTTGCCCCCTCAACTTGAACCTAGGCCCTCTGGTCCTCGATTCCCCTACTCTGGGCAAGAGGCTCTGTGCATCTACCCAATCTATTCCTCTTGTGAGTTTGTATACTAATATGCCAGAGGTACTCAGTAGGTCAGGCACCATCTGCCAGGATGTGGCACAGTGGTGCAGCAGTAGAGTTGCTGCCTTACAGCCGCCAGAGACCCCAGTTCAAACCTGACCTCGGGTGCTATCTGCATGGAGTTTGCACGTTCTCCCCGTGACCTTGTGTGTTTTATCCGGGTGATCCGGTTTCTGTCCACACTCTAAAGACATGCAGGTTTGCAGGTTAAGTGGCCCTGGTGGGCCCTAGGGCCTGTTTCCGCACTGTATCTCCAAACCAGAATTCTAGAGGTTGTTGTATTGTCGGTGGGGTGGATGGGGGTGGGGGGAGGGTGGGGGGTAGCGGGAGGAATTGTAAATATTAAGGTTAAAACTCTACAGAAAGACAGAGAGTGGCCTGTAGCTGTTTGGTTGTTCATCCTCCAGATACACACTTGAAAGACCATGGTTTTGTTGGTGACAGACCAAGTCTATGCACTAAACATTTTCCCTTCATCATGTATCTGTACACCATGGATGGCTCGATTGTAATCACATATAATCTTTCTGCTGACTGGTTAGCAGGCAACAAAAGCTTTTCACTGTAGATAAATGCAAAATACTGATGTAATTCAGCGGGTCGGGCAGCATCTCTGGGGGTACGGAATAGGTGACATTTCATGATGAGACCCTACTTCACCATTTCCACTGTACCTCAGTACACGTGACAATAAACTGAACTAAACTAAAGTCTAGAATTTGTTTGGATAATCTTCGGCAAGATTGTTCCGAGGGCAGTTGTTCTGTTTGCTAATGCCTGGATTCGAGTGTATTAGTTCACAAATTCATATTCATAAGTGATAGAAGAATTAGGCAATTCGGCCCATCAAGTATAGGCCGCCATTAATTTATGGCTGATCAATCTCTCCCTCTTAACCCCATTCTCATGCCTTCTCTCGCACTAATCCCATACTAATCAAGAACCTATCCTTCTCTGCCTTAAAAATAGTAAGATTAAATGAGAACTTACCAGTTTGAAGTTTGATCTTTATTTTATGAGGCATCGAGTTGAGGGACTACATGAAGAACCCCGTACAGCCTTTCACGCATTAATCTTCAAAGCAACGGTGTGAAATCACAGCTAATAGTGACTGAAGTATAATGGTAACATAACAAAGACTAGAACTACCAGATGAAATCTATGATGGCTGGGAGCGGACTCAACTCGACTCCTCATAAAATAAAGATCAAACTTCAAACTGGTAATTTCTCATTTAATCTTACTATTTTACTTCGGAGTCACGCGAGTGACTATGTGAAGACTACAAAGCTCTGTGATTCATGCTGTGTCAAATGAGTATACACAACCACAGCTGCTTCATTGACAAATGAAGGGAAAACATTCAAAATGCATACAGTCATGACATAGATGTAAAACATGCTGATGTTGTTTAAATGAAACAATAATATTTCCATCTCTCACCCAGATGGAAAATATAACCAGAACATAAATAGAGTTAACAAATACTCCTGGTTCAGCAATGGGTCATTACAGATGTTTGGAGATTCATTCGATGGACCATGCTCCTGCCGTAACAATGCAACCCAGCGGAACATAAATACCCTTGCTGCTGATGTTGTAGCAGCCCTGGTGGAATGAGATCTGGAAACAGAATGCATTAGTACATAACACAACTCCGTTTTTCTCATCTGGAATGGCCTGACCAATAAGTTCTCCCAAATTCTTTGTGACTAACAACATTGCTAGTCCAGAACTCCAAGGCTCTTGATGACCTTGACATATTGTTGTATATATGTGTGCTTACCTTATCAAAGGTCCCCTGGTATGCCTGTGACTATTTTGAGACCCGACCCCCTTCTGGTCTGCTCAAGTATTTATAACATAATATTATATATTTTACTTCGGAGTCACGTGAGTGACTACGTGAAGAAGCCCCGCCTGGCGCTGGATCGGCATTACGTCGACGCTATCGGCAGAGGAAGAGCTGCAGAGCGCAGCTCCAAAACAGTGGTAAGGAAATGGCCCGCAGGTAAGTAAAATTATTTTACTTCCAGGGCGTTTTCTAAAAACTCCGTAGGCTGGTAGGTAAAGGAGGAGTTAAAATAAAAATAAAATTGTTTAAAAAAATCTCGGTTAAAACGTGCGTCCCGGGGTGTAGAAAAGTCAGGACAGCAGATTATTGCGGAGCCGGTTCCGATACCGGTGGCCGATTGAAATGCCCGTTAGTGAGCCTTTGGTTGCTCCACAAACAAAACTTGAAAACCCAGTGCCTAAAAAGTAAAAGAAAGAAGCTTGAAAGGCCTGAGGTTCTGAAAGATCCTGAAAGGAAAGCCTTTGGCTAAAGTATGGATCTAATGGAGAAAATACTCCAAACAATATCAACCAAGGGTCTAAGTACCCAGAATATTCCCAGGCAGCCCCTGAGGGGGTTCCATATACATGAATATGGTGCCAGTTTGAATTGGGAATTAAAACTCCAGTGCGTGGGATTGGGCTGGAGGAAGTCTCCTTGAACAAGTTTCAGGAGTACCAGGGCTGTATGAGACTGACCCTGAAAGTGGTGTTTGTGGTCAGAAGTACCCACCACAATACAAATCCAGGTGTGTCTGATGCGGCACAAAGTTTACTATACCTGGAGGAGGCGGTGAGGCCATGGAAGGAAACCTGGCGGCCAATGTTAATTATATGGTCTCTCACCTGCCTCAAAAAAGCTGTTATGATTAAGACAGCAGACCGGATTAAAACACCTATTATTGTACCTCAAAGAAGGTACCTATGGTGAATCTGGCTTTTTTGGGCGCCAATGTCAGCAATAATGCGGGCGCAGGAATTACGATTCAAAGAATCCTCAAGCTAATTTTGGCATCACTGTCTTTTGGAAGACAAGCTGGAAGGTTGTGGAATGACCAAAGTTCAGAATAAAAAGCATATGTTGGGCTTATTCTGCAACTCATTTTGAGATAAAATATATAAAATGGAAGATTGCCATTCGGCCTCTTTTACATCCAAGATTTTCAGGGTTGTGCAGGGCAAGCAATGTTCAAGCTCTTGGTTATTTGTTCAGAGGAAGTCTAAACAAATTAAAGAAATGGATGACGAGGCAAAAACTGTTGGCCTTGTGAAACCCTTCAGTTTGGCCAGAAAGGCTGGTCATATGAGAAGGGGATTTGATTTTGGAGCTTGAACCAGCCGAGGAGAGTATGATAAGGAAGAATTACCAGCCAGCACAGCCGAATGTACACCCATTTATTGGGAAAGGAGATCATTTTGTCACAGTTGGAGAGGTACAAAAACTTTATCCTATTAAAGAAGGATGTTTGGATGAACCTCAGATTGGTGGTAGACTCCGAATGTTTATAATGAAAGGGAGGTATGGATCCATTGGGACACAATAAGCCTAATCATTATTTGATGTTCAGTCTTGAAAGTATTAAAATTGACAAAAGAGGTTAAGTATTTGTGTGAGAAAGGAGTTAGAGAAAACAGGAGAGGATCCACAACAATTGTATCAAATTTCCCCAGACCAAAGAAAGATGGGGGTTGTAGAATCAATTCAGATCTCACACAATTGAATACATTTGTCCAGTATAAACATTTTAAAATGGACACATTCAACACTGCAATGCAGCTGGTGTCAACAGGTTGTTATATGGCTACAATAGATTGAAGGATGCATATTTTCGGTCCCAATTCACCATAGTTTTGCAGGTAATTAAAGTTTATGGATGGGACAGCTGTGGCAATACAGAGCTTTGCCTAATGGATTAAGCCAGCACTTGCACTGCTAAGGGCAAAAAAATAAACGCATCGTTATGGCTTATCTAGATTACATTTTAATTGTCAATGCTAATCATGAGTCAGCTGGAAAATCAGTCTCATTAACTACAAGTTTGTTTGAGAAGTTGGGTTCCTGATCCATCCAACAAATCTAAGTTACAGCCATCACAAACCATTGAATATCTGGGGTTGTGATTAACTCAGTTACCATGTTGGTAACTTTACCAATGGATAAGGTGTTGGATTTGACAAATGATGTGTCAGAACCTGATTAACAAACCTTATCCCTCCATCCGAGAGATTGCCAAGGTTATTGGTAAATTGGTAGCAGCATTTCCAGCAGTAGAGTTGGTCGTCTACATTACCAAAATCTTCAAAGGGCAAAATTCAAGCGCTTATTCAGCGAGCAGGTCATTTTGATAGGCCAATGCAATTGCCTAAGGAAGCTTATCAGAATTACATTGGTGGATTGAGTATGTTCCATAAGCTGCTAAGAACATTTAGTTCATCAACCAGCAGTGTTTTTGCAAACTAAAAAAGACGCAAGTTCTCCCGGATGGGGGGCTACGGATAATGAGACCAGCTGTGGAGGCAGATGGGCTGTCCAAGAGGATTGTTGCTCCAAACATATGGTATTAAATATTGGAGCTACTGGGAGCATTTATGGATTAAAAGCTTATTGCTCTTCATTAAAGATTTGCATGTCCAAGTACAAATAGATAATACCACAGCTGTGGTATATATCAATCACATGGGTGGTGTCAGATCAATATCATGTGATCATCTGGTAAACCAGATGTGGCAATGGTGTATGGCAATAAATAAAAATAAAAAAATAAATAAAATATTGGCTTTCAGCTATTTATCTCTCGGGGAGAGACAATGTTGTGGCAGACAAAAGATCACGAATATTTAAAGACAATACAGAATGGATGTTAAATCCACAAATTTCAAAAATATTGTCAGTCGGTATGGAGTACCGGACATTGATCTGTTTGCATCTAGATTGAATCACCAATTGCCCAAATACGCGTCTTGGGAACACGATCCAGGGGCAGTAGCGGTGGATGCTTTCTCGCTACACTGGGGGAATATGTTCTTTTATGCTTTCCCCCCCATTCTGTCTCATTGGGCAATGTCTCAAGAAAATAGCGCAAGACGCTGCCAAAGGCATTTTGGTGGTGCCAAATTGGCCCACGCAGTCATGGTTCCCATTGATGCTAAAATAATTTTGAACCATGTATGACAATTCCCAGTTGCGACAATCTGTTGACACAACCAGTAACAAAAGAAATTCATCCATTGCATGATCATATGAATTTGTAAATCTGCAGGTTCTGACCAGACCGTTGCAGGAGTTTGAACTGTCGGACAGGACCATGGATGTTATAGATGCAGCTTGGAGGAATAGCACTAAAAAACAATATATGTCGCATATAAGAAAATGGGAAGTTTTTGTACACTGTCAAAGATATCTTATCATACTGCAAACATTTCAAATGTATTGGAGTTCCTTGCTGGGTTACACTTTGATGAGCATTTGAGTTATAGTGCCATTAATTGCGCTCGTAGTGCATTGTCATCCTATTTAGGACAAATTTCGGATCGGGATTCAGTTGGGTCTCACCCATTAGTAACCCGATTCATGAAAGGAATTTTCAATAAAATCCTCCCAAGCCCAGATATACAGAAATTTGGGATGTTAGCATTGTTCTCACTTTGCTTAAACGATGGACTCCAATTAATTCAATGTCTTGCAGAAATTAACATTCAAGGTGGTAATGTTAATGGCATTGGTATCAGCTCAAAGAGTACAAACTTTGCAATTGTTACGGTTGAATTGCATGCATGTGACTACAGATAACATTGTGTTTTATGTTTATGACTTGATCAAACAAAGCAGACCAGGAAGAACTGGAATGAAGGTAATGTTTAAAGCATATCCTATTGATGAAACATTGTGTGTAGTTAAGCATTTAACTCAATACATTGAGGTAACCAAAAATCTCAGAGGTTCTGAGAAAGCGTTATTGATAACACACAAAAGGCCACATACAAAAGTTTCAGTTCAAACCATTTCTAGATGGTTAAAACAGGTTTTGGGTCTAGCAGGAATAGACACCGATGTGTTTAAATCTCACTCCACTAGGGCGGCAGCTACGTCCGTGGCAAAGGTACAGGACGTACCACTCGATCAAAATTTTAAAGGCCGCAGGGTGGTCTAGAGAAGAGATTTTTTCAAAGTTCTACAATAACCTGTTGTCACAGTGCCAGGATTTGGACACTCAGTACTGGGTTCTCTTTAAATGCTTGCTTTGTTTTATATTATCGATTTATATTATCCATTTATGTTACCATTGACATCATTTATCAATTTATTTTGTAATTTTCCCCTGTGATAGAGGGGTTATTATTAAAAAGTTGTTCTTTTTATGATTAAAGGACTTATTACATAAATTGTAACAATGTCTTAAAAAACTATTTACTCACTACTGTTTTGACTAAACAGAGAGTCGTATGAAATGAATTTACGACATAAAAAACAGAGCTTTAAAATCTTCACGTAGTCACTCACGTGACTCCGAAGTAAAATAGTGAGATTAAACGAGAACTTACCTGTTCGAAGTTTGATCTTTATTTTATGAGGAGTTACGATGAGGGATTACGTGCCCTCCACTCCCAACCCTCATAATGTAAATGATCTGGTAGTTCTAGTCTATTTTGAGCCTTACTATTTTACTTCGGCTATTGGTTCTGTGTTTTTCATGCCACTGCTTTGAAGTATGCCGATCCAGCGCCAGGCGGGGCTTCTTCACGTAATCCCTCATCGTAACTCCTCATAAAATAAAGATCAAACTTCGAACAGGTAAGTTCTCGTTTAATCTCACCATTATAATTTATAGACGTTATCATCCTGTACCATCACAATTATTTAGCGACTGAACCTGCTGCACTAAACCAGTGCCAGAAGGATAACTACCTAATAAACCCCAGCCAAATTTAAGGATATAGTTGCTGCCTCCTGGTGAAATAGTGTTCACAAATGCCTACATCGCATATGGCATTATACTGGTCCTGGGACCTATGTTGAAGATATCCTACCCCTTGATAACCGGTGTGGTTCCAACAGAGTGAGTCCAGTATGCTACAGCCAACTCAATGAGGAAGCTCATCGAGCCAATTAATGGCCGTATAACTCCATAATTAACAGACGATCATTTAGCATTAACTCGAAACATTAGCAATCAATACCATTTGCCATGGAACATAAGCATAACAAACTCTTTCATCTCCTGGAAAAGAAAGGAGGAAGTGGCGGCGCTGCTTGGCAGCTGCGGCTCACCTGCAGTCAGTCTGTCTTTTATTTTATTTTTGTCCTCGTCCCTGTTTTTGGTGTTTATTTTTGGTTTGTTGGGTTGTGTACGTGTGTGGGGGGGGGGGGGGTGGGAGAAACGGGGTTTTAGTCTCCCCCTTCGAGGGGGATGCGACTTTTCCTGTCGTGTCCCCCGACACAGTCTCCGTCTGTGCTGAGGCCCTGGTGACGGCCTTCCAGCGGCGGCGGCACGGCCTTCAGAGCTTCAGCGGCGACCTGGTTTTCGGGAGCTGCGGTGCTCCAGCGGCGGCCTGGGTTTCCGGAGCTGCGGTGCTCCAGCGGCGGCCTGGGTTTTGGGAGCTGCGGTGCTCCAGCGGCGGGCTGGCTCCCTCTGAGCTGCGGTGCTCCAGCGGCGGCCTGGCTCCCTCCGAGCTGCGGTGCTCCAGCGGCGGCCTGGCTCCCTCCGAGCTGCGGTGCTCCAGCGGCGGCCTGGCTCCCTCTGAGCTGCGGTGCTCCAGCGGCGGCCTGGCTTTCGGGAGCTGCGGTGCTCCAGCGGTGGCCTGGCTTTCGGGAGCTGCGGTGCTCCAGCGGCGGCCTGGCTTTCGGGAGCTGCGGTGCTCCAGCGGCGGCCTGGGTTTCGGGAGCTGCGGTGCTCCAGCGGCGACCTGGGTTTCGGGAGCTGCGGTGCTCCAGCGGCGGCCTGGCTTTCGGGAGCTGCGGTGCTCCAGCGGCGGCCTGGCTTTCGGGAGCTGCGGTGCTCCAGCGACGTTCCGGCGGCGGGCCCTGTGGCGGTGTTCCGGCGTCAGCGGCCTGGATCCCCTCAGCGCAGAGGGAGAATCAGGAGGGGAGAAAGACAGAGACCCTAAGACTTTTGCCTTCCACCACAGTGAGGAGGTGTTTGGTGAACTCGCTGTGGTGGATGTTAATTTTGTGTTTATTGTATGGTATTGTTATTTTTATATATGTATGACTGCAGGCACGAAATTTCGTTCAGACCGAAAGGTCTGAAATGACAATAAAGGCATTCAATTCAATTCAAAAAAATTCAGCGGTTTGGTGCTATGCAAACACTTTGAACACATAGAAAGATAGATGTAACAACCCAAATCTTAGGGCAGTTTGTTAAACCTGCAGATCATAATTTGAGTTGGAATCATGCAACATCTGATTTCCGAAGCCTCAGGCTGAACAAGCAAATTTAAGTTTAAAATAACCAATAAGGTTATATTATTATATGCAACAAATCGGGAATCAATTTGCATAATCACACAATAGGAACTTAATGCCTCTTAATGACTTTATTTGAAGCCTCGATTGATGAGACAAAATGGAGGTAGCCATAAAAGACCCTCCTTCTCCTTTTGGCGAGAATGTATCTTTCGCCGCTGCTATGCCAAATATTTTGCAACCAGTGAAATAAACATGAAACACTATATATATATATATATATATATATATATATATATATATATATATATATATATATATATATATATATATATATATATATATATATATATGATTAACTCGTGACTAACATATGCCATCATCACAATGCATCAACCTGTACATGAGCATGACAATATGCTTATTTGTCCAATCACTCTATAACCCATACAATGCCCGTAGAGTCTATAGATAGTTGATACTAATAATAGAAATTTTTGGCAAGTCATGCAAATCTGTTCCATCTCCAAACTCGAGATGATATTTGACCTACTGGTAACTACCTTAAACAGCAACTGTGGCCCGATTTCCGAGCCAGTCTTGCAAGACAATCTTGGTCCTTATACTAAACCCGTCCAATTCTAACCTGCTTGAAAAACTAATATTGTACATTTTACATAGAAAAATAGGTGCAGGAGTAGGCCATTCGGCCCTTTGAGCCTGCACCGCCATTCAATGTGATCATGGCTGATCATCCAACTCAGTATCCCGTACCTGCCTTCTCTCCATACCCCCTGATCCCTTTAGCCACAAGTGCCACATCTAACACCCTCTTAAATATAGCCAATGAACTGGCCTCAACTACCTTCTGTGGCAGAGAATTCCAGGGACTCACCACTCTCTGTGTAAAGAATGTTTTCCTCATCTCGGTCCTAAAGGAATTCCCCCTTATCCTTAGACTGTGACCCCTTGTTCTGGACTCCCCAACATTGGGAACAATCTTCCAGCTTGTCCAACCCCTTAAGAATTTTGTAAGTTTCTATAAGATCCCCCCCTCAATCTTCTAAATTCCAGCGAGTACAAGCCAAGTCTATCCAATCTTTCCTCATATGAAAGTCCTGACATGCCAGAAATCAGTCTGGTGAATCTTCTCTGTACCCCCTCTATGGCAAGGATGTCTTTCCTCAGATTTGGAGACCAAAACTGTATGCAATACTCCAGGTGTGGCCTCACCAAAACCCTGTACAACTGCAGTAGAACCTCCCTGCTCCTATACTCAAATCCTATACTTACTGTTCAAAGTAGCTGATAATGTCTCAATCATTTGTAATGTATAACTAAGTATACACCTTACCAAACTGCGTGGTCCCTTAATTGTAGACTAGCACGGGTACAGTGCGTGGAACCTCTGGCCAGCTTTCATGCTGCCAGCAACTTCAGTGAACCGCTACTGCCAATAAAGACATGGGATGCATTGTTGCCGAAACTATGAAACCTTGCTCGTTCCAATAGCTTGTGCTTCGCCCTCCAGGTTTCACCTACGGAAAAGTCTTACCTGAATAGAAGATTCGGCAGCCAACTGTAATGTCCCCCTGAGAGCGTTGTTCACTGCATATTGTGTTTGGGATGGTAACTTTCTTGCCAGGCATAGACCTCTGGCACATGCCCTGATCCCTTGGGCATGGTCTATGGCTATACCCTCCGACTCAGCATTAAACTACACCAATCCCACATGCTCACCTCTTACATGAGGGAGCCATAAAGCAGGCCTGCTACAAAGCCCTGCTGACACAATTTCCCATTTAGGGCCATTAGCACCAATTTGCAATATAATGAAAAATTTACCTAACAACTACTGGAGCAGTAATGAACACTGTTTGTCCATTATCGTGACTTTATTAATTTCAGCTGGTGTTAACAATGACCTAGATGGCACTTAATAATTAACCATTTAACAAAATAACTGCTGCTCTTCTTATGCAGCTGAATTGCATCTATACAATTAAGAATTAGTCTAACGACTAGACCTGTTTTATACCAACAACTGTTACCAAAGTCGTATTGACTGCAATCTGTTGCCCAGGGCGGCATCATGGCCAATTGAATACCTAAAAGTAAATCCCAACATCCTACAAGTCTATTTGATAGGAACTTAATCTAACTGGATAAAGGAGCCCAATTTCTCAAATATAGTTTGAGACTTAACAGTGGATTTTAGCACATATATAACCAGTGTTTTTTAAAACCGTGAATAGTTTTCTTTGAATGCTTTTTTGTCATCATTCTGTTATATTGCCTTTTCTTAACAATGCCTCCTCATCCCCCATGATCACTGTAAATGGGAATACCCTACTAAACTGCTATTCCCATGCAGCAGCCCTAACAAGGTACCTCTGACACCCATGAAGCAGCCCTGAACAATGGTGCTGCTGACGCGGCCTTTCCCATAGGCCAGTATTTGCCATAGATTTGGCGTTCTCATGAAGCAGCCCTGAGCAAAGGTGCTGCTGGCATAACCTCTCCAATTGACTAGCCTACCATAACTTGGCATTCCCCTGGAGCAGTCCTGAGCAAAGGTACTGCTGGCACCGCCTCTGCAATAGGCTAGCCTGCCATAGTTTAGCATCCCCATGACCAGCCCTGAGCAAAGGTGCTGCTGGCACAGCCTCTCCAATAGGCTAGCTTGGCATCCCCATGAGCAGTCCTAAACAGTTCTAATGCTGGCACAGCCTTTCCCATAGGCTGGCACTGCCATAACTTGGCATTCCCATGAAGCAGCCCTACCCAAAGGTGCTGCTCTCTAAATTAATTCCCTGAGGTGAAACCTCCCTACTTTCCTAATTGTACTGACTATTTTTGTCAGTTGTCCCCATATCCTGGGGATTATTGTAGTTTGGGAACCCCATAGGTGAATTTCCCCTTCCCAGGAATCCATATAAATATATAATATATAAATATATACCTGCGGTACCCTCCTGGAAAGCAGGCTAATCATTTATGTGAGTTAACCCCATTTCCTGGAGACTACTGTGGTCTGGGAATAGCATATTGGTCTCCAAATCTGGTCTCCAAATCTGAGGAAGGACATTATTGCCATAGAGGGAGTGCAGAGAAGGTTCACCAGACTGATTCCTGGGATGTCAGGACTGTCTTATGAACAAAGACTGCATAGACTCGGTTTATACTCTCTAGAATTTAGGAGATTGAGAGGGGATCTTATAGAAACTTACAACATTCTTAAGGGGTTGGACAGGCTAGATGCAGGAAGATTGTTCCCGATGTTGGGGAGGTCCAGGACAAGGGGTCACAGCTTAAGGATAAGTGGGAAATCCTTTAGGACCGAGATGAGAAGGACTTTTTTCACACAGAGAGTGGTGGGTCTCTGGAACTCTCTGCCACAGAGGGTAGTTGAGGCCAGTTCATTGGCTATATTTAAGAGGGAGTTAGATGTGGCCCTTGTGGCTAAGGGGATCAGAGGGTATGGAGAGAAGGCAGGTACGGGATACTGAGTTGGATGATCTGCCATGATCATATTGAATGGCGGTGCAGGCTCGAAGGGCCGAATGGCCCACTCCTGCACCTAATTTCTATGTTTCTAATATACTTGGGTTTTCCCTGCACCGGGAACCCAGCCTAACCATTTAGGTTAGTTTTAACCCCATGTCCTGGGGACTACTGCGGTCTGGGAACCGGATATACTTGGGTTTCCCCTCCACCGGGAACCCAGGCTGATCGTTCAGGTCCGTTAAGCCCCATCCCCTGGGGACTACTGAGGTCTAGAACCGCACTATTCTCGTGTTTCCCCTCCCCGTGAACCCAATGTGTGGAGTCACTGACCGCGTTATCAGTGACTCCGATCACGAACCTGACTTTCCCAGCTCTCCGCTTCGGCGGTTGGACCAGGGTTTTCCCCCAAAGCCCTAGGCTGCTTCCCTCGTCAGCCATCGCGAACATCTTGCAAAAACCCCAGAGGTTCCTGCAGGAGACCTAGAACGGGTAAGAAAATAGCACTTACCTGAAACTTTTTTGGACTTGCCATTGGAGGAGCTGCGCTGCTCCACAGTCGTCTGCACGAAAGCGTCTGACGTAATGACGCACGAACGGCTACGGGGTTCTTTACGTAGTCACTCACGTGACTCCGAAGTAAAATATCCACTGACTTGGTCTCCACAGCCTTCTGTGGCAATGAATTCCACAGGTTCACCACTTTCTGATGAAAGAAATTCCTCCTCATCTCCTTTTTAAATGTATGTCCTTTAATTCTGAGGCTATGGCCTCTGGTTGTAAAAAGGGACTATAAATAGCTATAAAAAGGGGTTGGATAAACATTATTTTTTGGCTGGAATTTAAGGAAAGGCCTGGAGGAAGTAAACACAATTATGAGAGGCAGAGATGCAGTGCAGAAACAGGCCCTTCAGCCCACCGAGTCCTCGCCGACCAGCGATCCCCGCACGCTAACATTGTCCCACACACACTAGGGATACTTTATAGATATACCAAGCCAATTATCCTGCAAACCTGTATGTCTATGGAGCGGAGGAAGAAACCGAAGATCTCAGAGAAAACCCACGCAGGTCACGGGGAGAACGTACAAACTCATTACAAACAGCACCCATAGTCAGGATCGAACATGGGGGTTCTGGCGCTGTAAGGCGACAACTCTACCGCTGCGCCACCATGCTGCACTGTAGTTAGGGTTGGAGGTGAAAACGTTTTTCCCCCCAGAATAGAAATGTCAAAGACCAGAGGGCAAAGCTTCAAGGTTGGAGGGACAAACTTGAAAGAACATGTGCAAGTTTTTATATACACAGAGGGTGGTGGGTGCCAGGAATGTGCGGAGAGGGGTAGTGTTGAGTTATAATTGCAGCAATTAAGAAGGTTTTAGCTAGGCAGATGGATATTCAGGGAATGAAGGGATAATCATGCTTTATCCCTAATTCTAGGATCGATGATCCTATATTGAATGCTTTCGTGTTTGTTCAGTATGTGGTCTGGCTTGGTCAAGGACACACCCTGATCACAATGGATGTCAGACACACTCAGCAAGTCAGGCAATATCTGTGGAAAGAGAAAGAGAGTTAACGTTTCACATTAAGGAGCCTTCATTGGGAATAAAGATTAAATATCTTGCAGTATTATTTTGGACACTTGGGGGCGATGATTAGATGCACAGTGTGGTGTATACATAAGGGCATAGGGGACAAGAAGGAGCAGGCACAGGTAGGAAGAGCACACAGTTCTCACTAGACAGGGGACAGAGCAGCTAGCTACAACTTGCATGCAGCATAAGGAAAGCCTGGTACGTTAATCTCTTTGTTTGTACAACTGCTTCAATAAACAACCAACTAAACTGGAAATAACGACTGGAAGATCTGTTATATTGGCTCTGCATAAGATCACTCCTCCTGTATCTGTGTAGTAATGGCAACTGGAAAAGAGGACACTGGAAAAGTTGAGAATTTGCCAGTACAACCATAATGAAGACTAAATTCACCAGCCTCCTAATTTAGGTCCCCAAATCAAATTAGGTCCCCTAATTTGAGGAAGGACATTCTTGCAATTGAGGGAATGCAGTGTACGTTCACAAGATTAATTCCCGGGATGGCCGGACTGTCATATGCTGAGAGAATGGAGCAGCTGGGCTTGTACACTCTGGAGTTTAGAAGGATGAGAGGATATCTCATTTAAACATATAAGATTGTTAAGGGCTTGGACACACTAGAGGCAGGAAACATGTTCCCAATGTTGGGGGAGTCCAGAACCAGGGGCCACAGTTTAAGAATAAGGAGTAAGCCATTTAGAACGGAGACGTGGAAACACTTTTTCTCACAGAGATGGTGAGTCTGTGGAACTCTCTGCCTCAGAGGGCGGTGGAGGCATGTTCTCTGCATGCTTTCAAGAAAGAGTTAGATAGGGGTCTTAAAATAGCGGAGTCAGGGGATATGGGGAGAAGGCAGGAACGAGGTACTGATTGGGGATGATCAGCCATGATCACATTGAAAGGCGGTGCTGGCTCGAAGGGCCAAATGGCTTACTCCTGCACCTATTGTCTATTGTCTATTGTCTATTGTAATGGCAACCGGAAAAGAGGACACTGGAAAAGTTGAACATTTACCAGTAAAACTATAATCAAGACTAATTTCACCAGCCTCCTGGTTTGTTGGGTGGCTGAACGGTGGTGGGTGAATGCAGCGAGCTGCCTGAGGAAATAGTTGAGGCAGGTAGTACCGCAACGTTTAAGAAACGTTTGGACGGGTACATAGATAGGACAGGTTTGGAGGGCAGTGGAGGCCAAATCACTGGATGGATTTAAGAGAGAGTTAGATAGAGCTCTAGGGGCTAGTGGAATCAAGGGATTCGGGGAGAAGGCAAGCGCGGGTTATTGATTGGGGACGATCAGCCATGATCACAATGAATGGCGGTGCTGGCTCGACAGGCCGAACAGCCTCCTCCTACACCTATTTTCTATGTTTCTATATGGGCCGAATAGAGGCAGGTGGGACTAGTGTAGATGGACCATGTTGGTCAGTGTGGGCAAGTTGGGCCGAAGGGCCTGTTTCCACCTTGTATGACTCGATGATTCTATGACTCCAAGTCAGGATCCAAATGGAAATGGCCCATGTGTCCTCTTAACCCTATGTCTGCTGATGGGATGTGGTGTCCCAAACAAGATAGCGGATACTGTTGCCATCCGGCTGTCAATAGAAATTAATGACACACCTTTGTGATCGCTTCTTTCTGCCTGAAGTGTGGCTTATGAAGCTCAAGATCAATTTATAAAAGTTGCTCTAGCCAGGTGCAAGAGAATTGTGTTACATTTCCAAGCAGCTCCTACTGTTTGCATTCTACCAAGCATGAAAGTTTGGAGCTGAAAAATAGTTCAGCTCATCATTAAACTTGCAACCCACTGCTACCTATGAATATGAAATGTGTACGCTTTATAGGGTGGGCTGTACTGGACTAATGGTGAAAGACATCTTCCTACCTCCCCATCACCTTTGAGAATATTGCTATATTTCTGTATCATGTTTTTTCTTCCAGAGCCTGAGCTGTAAAATGGAAAGATACACAAAAAAGCTGGAGTAACTCAGCGGGTTAGACAGCATCTCCGGAGGAAATGAATAGGTGATAGTGGATATTTTGAAGGCAGAGATAGATAGATTCTTGATTAGCACAGGTGTCTGAGGATATGGGGAGAAGGCAGGAGAATGGATTTAGGAGGGAGAGATAGATAAGCCATGATTGAAAGGGAGAGAAGACTTGATGGGCTGAATGGCCTAATTCTACTCCTGTTCCTTATGACCTTATGTTTTGGATCGAGACCCTTCTTCAGACTGAGAGTCAGGGGAAAGGGATATAGACGGTGATATGGATGGATATTGAACAAGCGAATTGAAGATATGCAAAAAGATCAAAGACCACAACAGTTGGCTGAGGGGAAGGTGATTCATGTAGAGAAACTCACCAGGACGACAGTGAAACTAGTACGATGACTAGGGTGTGGGAGGGGACGGAGAGAGAGGGGAATGCAAGGGTTACTTGAAGTTAGAGAAATCAATATTCATATCGCTGGGTTGTAGCTGCCCAAGCAAAAGATGAGGTTTTGTTCCTCCAATTTGCATTTGGGCTCACTCTGAGAGTGGAGGAGGTCCAGGACAAAAAGGTCAGTGTGGGAATGGGAAGGGAAGTTAGAGTCATAATGATACAGTGTGGAAACAGGCCCATCGGCCGGACTTGCCCGCACCAGCCAACTTGTCCCGTCTACACTAGTCCCACCTGCCCACGTTTGGTCTGTTTCACTCCATACATGTCTTATCCATGTATGTGTCCAACTGTTTCTTAAATGTTGGGATAGTCCCAGCTTCAACTACCTCCTCTGACAGCTCGTTCCATACACCCACCAACCTTTGTGTGAAAAAGTTACCCCTCAGGTTCCTAGTAAATCTTTTCCCCTTCACCTTAAACCTGTGTCCTCCGGTTGTCGATTCACCTACTCACGGCAAGAGACACTGTGCATCTACCCGATCTAGTCCTCTCATGATTTTATGATTTTATATGATTTTATAGTCAAATTATTTTGCAACCGGGAGAATAGTAATTAAAACCGGAAAATAGAAAGGATTGGTTTAGTTAAGAGAGTTATGAGCCCAGTGTCTAGTGCTTAATCGCCATATTATATGTACCGACAATTAAATTCTTGCATACAGCAGCAGGATGAGGTAGAGTTGGGTTGTAGAGTTGAGTTGAGTAGGTGGTAGAGTTGCTGCCTTACGGTGCCAGAGACCCAGATTCGATCCTGACTACATGTGCTGTCTGTACGGAGTTTTCACGTTCACATCGAGACCACAAGGGTTTTCTCCGGGTGCTCAGGTTTCCTCCCACACTCCAAAGACACACATAGATTAATTGGCTTGGTAAAATTGTAATTTGTCCCAAGTCTGTGTGTGTGTCGGATATTGTTAGCATGCAGGGATCGCTGATCAGCACGGACTCGGTGAGTCGAAGGGACTGTTTCTGTGCTGTATCTCTAATCAAAACTAACCCATAAATGGATACATAGAGATAAATAAAATTAATAAAATAACTGGAGACCCATAGAAAATCCATGCGGAGAATATGGGAGAATATGCAAATTCTGTACTGACAGCACCCATAGTCGGGATCGAACCATGGTCTCTGGGCTGTAAGGCAGCAACTCTACCGCCGTGCCACTGCGACACCTTATTTGTGAAATATGTAACAGTAAACTATAAAGAGTCAGGCTTTCTTTCCATGATTCATTGTATTAGCAAATAACCAAGAGGGAGTCAAGGAAGGAACTGCAGATGCTGGAATCTTGATCAAAACACAAAGTGCTAGAGTACGTCAGCAGGGTAGTTAGGCAACACCTGTGGAGGTATTGGACAGGCAAAGCATTGGGTTGACGCCCATCTTCAGGCAGAAAACCTCTACAATAGAAGGTATTGTAGCGACACCTAGTGGTGGGGCTGGGAAGTCAGAACCCTCGCCATTGGTCGGCACGGTCGCGTGACCGCGGGCTTTTAGTCAGTTATCAGCGCTCCTCCCAGCGCCAGGAGCTGTGTTTTGTAATTTCAGCTCGGCACGCGGTTTTCACGAGTTTTGTTTTTGTTTTCTGTGAATAAAAACTATTTCACTCAACCTGCCTGGTCTCGCTTCAGTATATTGTTTTACTTCAGACTTCGTGAAGACCCCGCCAGCACGCATGCGCGAGATATCGTCGCTCGCATTTGCAGTCGACAGCTGGGGGGGGGGAGTGCGCTCCTCTGCTGGCAGCTTCAAAAAGGCCCTCGGGTAAGTTTTCACTAACCTTGAGCTGGTAAGTTTTTCTGTACTTGTTTATACCTACAGGAAAACGATGGATAGGAGGACGAAAAAAAAGCTGCGTTGAAGAATGCATCGCAGGACTGCGGGACTTCAGAGCGAAGTCAGCGGCCAACATCCCCGGAGCTGACCGCAGAGCCAGCAGCACCCGTAACACAGGCCGGGAAAAAAAGCGCGGAAGTACGGGAGCCCTGCTCAGTTGGCAGGACCTGACTCTCCACCACAGCAGTCCAGGGAGCTGCATACTGGTACGAGGACCGCGCGGGAGCAGGGTAGACTAGACCCTGACTCCCTACCGCTTCAGTCTGAACATAAACGGACCAGCAGTAAAAAGGTGCGTAAGACGGGGCCTGCCTCTTCGGCACACCACAACTCTCCACCGTTACAGTTCGTAAGAGGGCTGACCGGTGGGAAAACCGCACCAAAGTCGCGTAGCCCTGCTGGAGCGGCTGGCACCGACTCTCCACCGCTTCAGTTCGCTAGATTACGGACCGGTGGAAAAACACACAAGTCGTGTAGCCCCGTAGGAGCGGCTGACACCGCCTTTGCGTCGCATCCCGGGACTATTCAATGGCTGGTGCGGCTGGCACCGACTCCTCACCGCCGCAGTCGCAACAGACAGGCGGATCCACCAGGAAGTTGTGTTGCCCCACAGGAGCGGCTGGCATGAACTCTCCACCGCTTCAGTCCGGAAGACCGCGGACAAGTGGCAAATCCGCGCGGGAGTCGTATAGCCCCGCACGAGTGGCACCGACTACCTACCTCAGTCCCGTAGACATCACCTTGACGAGGTGCGGACTGTCGGTAGAGGCCCCATAGGTTCATCAGAATCTGGGGAAGACGACTTGCCATTCGCAGATAGCGGCGGTGGTCGCATAGCTCGAATGGAGAGCATGGTCGAGCGGCTGCTCGAAAGGGACCTACTCCAACAGGAGCGGCGTCCCTAGGATCACGGAGATCCACGGCAGGGCCCATGACAGGGCTGTCCAACATCTCTCCCTCCTCAGTAGGGAGTGCAAGAAGCCAGGACTAGCCAGGACTTCGAAGAGGGGTTGGTGGAAGATCCACAGTTGCAAGAGATGCCAGAAGAGGAACTTCTGGGATGGTATCGAAGTTCACCCAACCATCCCAGAAAGGGCAACCTCTTCAGCCGAGGCTAGCGGCTAGCATAAATTACCTGACGACTCGCCAGCTACAAGAACAGGTCATTTTGGAGACAACCAATAAATACATGGCTCTGGAAAATTGCGTGTCGCTGAATGTCCCTACCATAAATACGGCCATATGGGGTAACATCAGTCCTGGAATTAGGGTCAGGAATTAAAAATCCAAAGGATCCTGAAATTACTGACCTCAGGCATCACGGCATTTGCCAGGTCAATAGACGGTACGGACATGACGGAAGAGCAGCAGGACGCATTAGCTCTGCTATGCAACACTCAGTACGAAATCAACTGTTTTCGGAAAAGCTCTATCCGTCCTACATTAAACCCCAAGTTTGCGGGTTTGTGTAAGGCCAACGTTACGCCGCCACCAAGACAATTGTTTGGTGATGACCTGCCTAAACAGGTAAAATATCTGGACAAGGAAGCTAAAGCAGTTGGTTGATAAAACCGCCTTCCTCCAGCAAACCACCGGTGTACCAAGGGCAGCATCCATATGCAACAGCGAACAGGCCTCGGGTTCAACCCGACAGAAGGACGGGAACTGACCCCAAGGTCGCGCCCTATCAACAGAGGCCTTTTTTAGGCCAAGGCCCACAGCGACCAGCCTGGAAGATGCGCCAACCCCACATCCCAGCAACACAGCAACGCAAGAAAGGCCAGAAGAACAAGCCCCACCGGTAACCATGGAGGTAAGGGGGTCTGGTTCCCTTGGGAATGCTGAATACAAAACCTCACTAGTAGGAGGGAGATTGCATCTGTTTGGGGATGCATGGAGTTCTATAACTTCTGACACTTTCATATTACAAGGTATTCAAGGTTAGGAAATTGAATTCATAAACGGACAATTTCCCCCAGCTCAGTTGGAAAGTTCTACTTTCTCACAAAAAGAAAGTGGAAGGACATGCAGAGCTATTAAGATTATACACCAAGGGGGTTATAGAAAAAAACGATACATGAACCTCTTGAGTTTGTATCTAACATCTTTACTAAAATGAAAAAAGATGGTGGATGCCGCATCATAATTGATTTAACCCAATTGAATACTTTTGTACAATATACTCATTTCAAGATGGAAACATTTGAAACGGCTAAGCAACTGTTTTCCAGAGGGTACTTCATGGCCTGCATCGATCTAAAAGATGCTATTCAGTACCTATACTATTCAGTACCTATACGTAAACATCACCGTAAATACTTAAAATTTGTCTGGATGGGGCAGCTATGGCAGTATAATGCATTACCTAATGGACTTACAACTGCCCCCAGGTTATTTACCAAAATACTAAAACCAGTATTGGCATCTCTACGAAGACAGAACCACATAGTCATGGCATATCTCGATGACATTCTGATTGTGGGAAAAACTATGGAATTAGCTAAATCAGCTGTGACAGCTACCAAGTCACTGTTCGAAAAACTGGGGTTCGTCATCCATCCAGACAAATCAAAGTTTAACCCTTCTGTGATTATGGACTACCTGGGATTCACAGTTAACACCAATCATATGATTATCACTTTCCCAGAGAAAAAAGTAACAGACATTATAGAGGCATGTAATAGCCTTGCTTGCGCCAGGAAACCGACTATTAGCCATGCTGCTAAGGTGATTGTAAAACTTGTAGCTACATTTCCAGTTGCACAATTTGGACCATTACATTACCAAAATTTGCAAAGAGCAAAGATCTCAGCATTAAAAACAAATGCAAGACATTTTGACAGACCTATGCAGCTACCAAACAAAGCAAAAGATGAGCTACGATGGTGGATTAACAACATTCGTGATTGTTTCAATCTCATCATAGTGTCAAACCCGTCGGTCGTGTTACAAACCAGCGCAAGCGCCCAGGGCTGTGGAGCTACCTAAACCACTCCCAATAGTGGCGGCGATGGGATTTGCACGAATCTACTATACTTCAATCACAAGGTATAAACTGTTTGGAAATGCTGGGAGCATTTTACGGACTGCGGGCTTACTGCACGAACATGCATCATACGTATGTCCGTCTACAAATAGATAATACCACAGTGGTGGCATATTTAAACCATATGGGTGGTATCAAGTCAATATCTTGCGATGAATTGGCAAACATAATTTGGCTCTGGTGTATTGAAATAAATATTTGGATATCAGCTACGTACCTTCCGGGTAAGCTCAATACAGTGGCGGACACCAGGTCACAAGTATTCAATGACAACACCGAGTGGATGTTGAACCCCCAAATATTTGCTAATATTATAGCCAAATATGGAACACCAGATATCGACCTCTTTGCGTCCAGGTTGAACCATCAGATACCAATATATGTCTCTTGGGAACCAGATCCTGGGGCAGTAGCGATGGACGCGTTCTCGCTACATTGGGGGAAATTGTTCTTCTATGCAATTCCCCTTTTCTGCCTCATCAGTCGGGTATTACAGAAAATCCAGCTAGACTCTGCATCTGGTATTCTGATAATGCCCAACTGGCCCACTCAACCATGGTACCCGGTGGCCCTCGATATGGTGAAGGAACCATGGGTGCAGTTTCCTAAATGCCCGAATCTAGTGACCCATCCCATAACAGGGGAAAGTCATCCGTGCCATGGTCATCTGAACCTGTTGGCTTGCAGGTTCTGAAGAGGCCATTACTGGGATTCGGGCTGTCAACAAGGACCATGGATATCATCACGGCATCGTGCAGAGAGTCCACGAGGAAGCAGTACCTTATCCACATAAGGAAATGGGAGACCTTCTGTTCGCTAACCAATACCACCTACAACTCTGCCACCATCACAGATGTGCTGGAATTCCTGGTGGGCCTTCACTATGATGAGGGGCTTAGTTACAGTGCCATCAACAGTGCCAGAAGTGCATTGTCATCCTACCTCAATATCGGAGTAGGATCCCACCAGCTGGTATTGAAACTTATGAGTGGTATTTTTAATTCTAATCCTCTCCTACCTCGCTATAATATGACCTGGGACATTGGGGTTGTGTTGTCCCTACTCAGGAGGTGGTCACCAGTTTCAGATCTACCACTGGATAAACTCACCTTCAAAGTGGTGATGTTAATGGCACTGATCACAGCTCAATGGGTCCAGACCCTCCACAAACTAAAACTGGACAGGATGGTCTCGACCCCCACCAAAGTAACCTTCTTTATAGATGAGTTACTCAAACCTGGACCTGGGACGACAGGTCTGAAATTGGAATTCTAAGCATACCCCATTGATGTACGACTCTGCATAACCACCTATCTCCGACATTACGTTAATGTCACCCAAAACATCCAGAGAATGGAAACAGGTCTGTTCATCAGTTTCAAAAACCCACACCACAGGGTGACTGTGCAGACTATTTCCAGGTGGCTCAGGGTGGTATTGGGTGCAGCAAGTGTAGACACTGACATTTTAAAATCTCATTCTACTAGGGCTGCATCCACATCAGCGGCCAGGACCATGGAGGTACCCATGGATCATGTCCTCGCAACAACGGGCTGGGCCAGTGAAGAAACATTTCAACGTTTCTATAACAAACCTGTAGCCGCTCCCGCAACGTTTCCGGATTCAGTTTTAAGTGCTGTTCCCTAAATGTTTCCCGAATTCAGGGTTTTTTATTTGTATTAATAAATACCTTATTATTTTTCAGCTTTGTTCGTCTGAAATATGTTAACATACTTCCTCCATCAGTTATTACTGCAGTGTGTGAGCATGGACATGGTCCAGGGCTTGAAATCACAGAGCTTTGAAATCTTCACAAAGTCACTCGGGTGACTCCGAAGTAAAATAGTAAGATTAAATGAGAACTTACCAGTTTGAATTTGATCCTTATTTTATGAGGAATTACGATGAGGGATTTTGTGCCCTCAGCTCCCAACCTTCTATAATAAGGTCAACTGATATATTAGAGTCTCTTAATCTTACTATCTTCAGTCATTGTTGTTATCTGTGATTTCACACCGCTGGTTTGAAGAATGTCGTGCATGCATGCTGGCGGGGTCTTCACGAAATCCTTCATCGTAACTCCTCATAAAATAAGAATCAAACTTCAAACTGGTAAGTTCTTGTTTAATCTTACTATTTTGTGTAATGGGAAGCAGCTCTGGCAAGCTACCTTGAACGTTCAGAGATACAGCGCGGAAAAAGGCCCTTGGGCCCATCCAGCCAACCAGCGATCCCCACAAATTAATACTATCCCACACACACTGGGGATGTCTTTTTTATATTTATACCAAGCCAATTAACTTGCATTCCTGTTACGTCTTAGGAGTATGAGAGGAGACCAAAGATCTCGGACAAACCCCACGCAGGTCAGGGGGAGAACGTGCAAACTCTGTGCAGACAGCACCCATAGTCAGGATCGAACCTGGGTCTCTGGCGCTGTCAGGCAGCAACTCGACCGTTGCACCACCGTGCCTCCCTCGGCAAGAAAGGTCTTCAAGGTATCAATGGTGAGGTACTTAGTGTTGGTCTGCAGTACACAATATATACCATTACTATCTGTCCTCCCATCTAAAGACATGAATCCAATTGAGGGCCAACTTTCTAAATTTACTGCTCACTGGGGTTTTGCATGGTCAGTGGAGATGAATGGTTTTCCAAAAATAAATGATGTTAAATAAGAAGCATGTTGCCAGATATTCCTTTAAGTTTAGTTTAGAGATTCAGTGCGGAAGCAGGCCGTTCGGCCCACCAAGTCCGCACCAACCCACACATTAACACTACCCCCACTCACACCAGGGACTTCTTTTTTTGCGTTTGAGGCAGCAGAAGTCTGCAGCAGGGAGATTGTATCCGGTTCGACATCCATAGGTGCCCGCCCTAAAAAGGGCACATGCTCAGGGTGGAGCTGGGGCGCTGCTGCTGTCTCTGTTTGGTGTCGTTCGCCCAACTGAGGTCTGTTGACAGGGGTCATTCAGCACGGGGAGGTCGACAACATGAGTCCCACCCGAGGGACAATTTACACATACACCAAACCAATTAACCTACAAACACGTACGTCTTTGGAGTGAGGGAGAAAAGCAAAGATCTCGGAGAAAACCCACACAGGTCATGGGGCGAACGTGCAAACTCCATACAGACAGCACCCATAGTCAGGATCGGACCTGGGTCTCTGGCGCTGTAAGGAGTAGCTCTACGGTTGCGCTGATAATTCAATTGGCAGCCTAGTACAGTTTTGCATCAAAAGTTTGCTCCTTTGTAGGAAAAGACCTGTTCTTTATTTCTTTACATTTGGCATATCGCCAAATCTAGGAGGGAACAGAATCATGTAGCACTATGTAATAACGTAATATCTTTGACAAACATTCTTTACAGAATATTCCTTGATATATCTAAAAGAGCCAACTTGGTTTAATCTCATGGTATGACTGAAAATGTATTTATCATGATAAAATAACATTTTTTAATCACAATGTCAGTGTACCATGAACCAATTTTAAATTGTGGAGAGAAATTGCAAGACTACTATCAGGTTATATAATAATCAGTCTTGGAGTAAATTAAAAATACTCCTGAAATACAGTATTGGTTATTTCAATAAATCTGAATTAGGTAGGACAAGGAAGAGTGTACCGTTGAGGGAGTTATGAATAATTTAGGGATAAAACTGAAAAGTCGAACCACAAATGGGATAACTTCCAGTTGGATAGACAATAAAAACTGGGATTACTTAGCGGGTCAGGCAGCATCTCTGGAGGAAATGAATAGCTGACGTTTCGGGTCGAGACCCTTCTTCAGACTGGAGTGGGTTTTTTTTGTGTCTATCTTCAGTTTAAGTCAACATCTTCGGTTCAGGTTAATTCAACATCTGCAGTTCCTTCCAACACTGACCACCAGGTGGCGCCCATAATGGCTGCCTCGGCAACAGTCTGTATTGGCCGTTACACAAAAAGCTGGAGAAACTCAGTCTGAAGAAGGGTCTCGACCCGAAACGTCGCCTATCTCCTTTGCTCCTTAGATGCTGCTGCACCCGCTGAGTTTCTCCAGCTTTTTGTGTAACCCTTGATTCTCCAGCATCTGCAGTTCCTACTTTAACAGTCTGTATTGGCCTTTTCTTTCTTTGTTGTTTTTTTAGTGTGTGTTAAATGTATGTTTTTAGTGTTCTTGAGTTTGTTTTATGTGGGGATTAAAAACTTTTTTTAATCTCTTACCTCGACGCAGATGCAATTTTTTCCCATATCGTACCTCCGTCTGCATTGTGGCCTAATATCGTGGAGTTGCCGGAGACCGACTTTGGGAGCTCCAACTAGGTATGTTACAATACTTACCTTCAGCAGCGCTGCAGTTCTGCCACTGGCGTGTGCGCGACTTTGGCGCCTTTCAGAGGGGGGCGGGTTTAAAATGCGATTTTTCTTCAGACTATTCAAATCGAATTTGAACAGACTGTTTAGTTGCTGAAGAAAAATCGCTTTGACTGCCATTTTATTAAGTTTATTAAAATTAGCGCGGGATAATTTTATAGCAGGAGTAAAATTAAAATCATCTTCTAATGCCGTCAACGCCGACAACGGGAAGGATCTCACGTAGGGGACAAGGCAAGGTACACCATTTATTTTTTCATATAAACTTGCTTCTTAGGATGCCTTTAATCAAAATTTCACGTTGCAAAAAGGTGACCGGACCCATACGAACCGGCAGTATTTTTCCTGCCGATATGGAGTTTAAATTCACCACAACCGCAACGTTCCAATTGATCACATTCCACAAAAAACCCACTCGCAAGATGATTTAAATGGCCATTAATTTACGGGAATTAAACAATAAATTCCTTCCATTTGGCCTATAAATTCATGACAATGAGATTTTTTTTTTTTTTTAATTATATTTTTTATTAGAAGTTAATGCATATTGATACATATTAAGACAATTTAAAATGTAAGAAAAAAAAGAGAAACAAAAGAATTTACTATTCATCTCATACATTCTTAATATTTATAAAATTTACAGTCATTCTTGTTTATACTTCTACATATTTTTTTAAATTATTTTTAATAAAGAAGGAAATGAATAGAAAGAAATAATAAAATAAATTAAAATAATAATAAAAATAGAAAATCAATAATATGAGTGGAGTTTTAAACATTCTACTCTACATTGGAGATATATCAGTGATCTATTATATATAATTCTTCATCCATTCCCCGTCCAGGTTTCAGTCAGGCCCTCGAACCGAGCCCATTTGTCCCTTTAGATAATCAATAAATGGAGACCATGTTCCTCTAAACTGATCTAGCCTGCCCGAGAGGACAAGTCTTAATCTTTCCAAATGAAGTGTCTCCGACATTTCTGTAATCCACATTTTAATAGTGGGGTTGGTAGGACCTTTCCAAAATTTTAGTATTAATTTTTTACCAATTATTAAACTATAATCGATAAAAATTTGTTGTTTTGTTGTTAGTGATTGATCAGTTTCTAATATACCTAATATAATTAATTTGGAATCTGGATATAGATTTGTATTAACTACCTTCGAAATTATCTTTAAAATTTCTGACCAAAAATTAGTAATTTTAATACATTTGGTAAATGAATGCGTTAGGTTGGCTTCTAGGTGTTGACATTTGTCACATATAGCAGAAACATTTGGAAAAATTCTATTCAGTTTGGACTTTGAGAGATGTAATCTATGTAAAATTTTAAATTGTATCAGAGAGTGTCTGGCATTTAATGAGCAGTAGTGTATATGTTGTGAACTTTCCTCCCATACTTCTAAACTAATTGATTGTCCTAATTCACTTTCCCATGCTTGCCTATATATGACAATGAGATTTAAAAACCATGTTGTATTGTGAATTCTTGTGTGAATGTTATTTGGACACTTAGGCTTTGTAAAAATGTTAACCTTTTCTTAAGAAATGGATAGATGTTTAGATTTATTAATTGAATTTTGTAATTAGCTACAATTAGGTAACTAACTAATTATATGCTTTAATTTCAGGTCATCCAAGTAAGATTGTTTCATATTTGTTTCACAATGCTTCAATCTATAATAACTGAACATTTCATTCAGTTCTCTTAATTTTTAAGAAAGTTATGGGCTTTTGACTGTCCTTGATCACAGCTTTTGTGTTAAGTCAATGGAAAAGCAATAGGGAACAAGATGCTAATTTCTGAGTATGAAAATGGCCATAACTTTTTAAATACTGAAGATATGAAAGTGAATTAGGTGTCAAATTAAACTTCTTGTTATGCTTTATCTGACGGGATAAATTGCAGACTTGATTTTTAAAATCTCAAAATTTTATAACATTGCTACACCAACCACGGCAGCCTGCAGGCTTTAACATCGCGGAGCTCCCGATCCCTCGTTAGAGGACGACTTCGGGAGCTCCAAGCCACAGGAGCTTTGATCAGCCCGACGCGGGGGCTTCGATCGCCCCAACTGAGGATGGTTTGACTGCCCCGACTGCGGGACATTAAAGAGGGAAGAAGATTAGACTTTATAGCCGTACATCACAGTGAGGAATGTGGGGAATCCACTGTGGTGGATGTTTATGTTTAATTTTTATGTAGTTGTATGTCTTGTTGTTTTTTTTAATTAATACGACTGTATGGCGAATCGCATATCACTGTATCTTAATTGGTACACGTGACAATAAAATACCTTTAAACCTTTGAACACTTAATCTCTAGTTTATTGTGTAGAAAGGAACTACCGAAGATAGACACAAAGTGCTGGAGTAACTCAAGTGGTCAAGCAGCATCTCTGGAGAAAACGGATGGGCGACATTTCGGGGTGGAACCCTACTTCGGACTGAAAGTAGAGGGGGTGGGGGGTTGGAGGCAGGAAAAGGCCCAAACAAATATGGGCCGGCAACAGGTGACCAAGGAAGGGTGGAGCCTACAAAGGCCCATTGTTGGCTGGAGAAGTGTCACCTCCGGACTTTTCCTTGTACTTCATCTTGCAATAAACGCTATTCCCTTTATCATGTGTGCTTATCCACTGCATTTGTACAGTCTTTATACACTGTGGGTGACTCAATTGTAATCATGTATTGTCCATCCACTGACTGGTTAGCACGCAACATAAAGCTTTTCACGTGACACTAAACTAAACTGAGAAGGCACAACATGGTGGATGTGGAGATGTTTCCATCATCCTTTAATGAGGGAGATAGTTACAAGATACAGGTATGTAGGAATCTCTCCTCACAGGACTATCTAATGCAACATTTAAGAAACTTGTAGACAGGTACATGGATAGGACAGGTTTAGTGGTATATTGGCCAAATGCGGACAGGTGGGACTAGTTTAGATGGAGCATGTTGGTCGGTGTGGGAAATAGACAATAGGTGCAGGAGTATTGCATTCGGCCCTTTGAGCCAGCACCGCCATTCACTGTAATCATAGAAACATAGAAACATGGAAAAATACGTTCAGGAGTAGGCCATTCGGCCCTTCGAGCCTGCACCGCCATTCAATATGATCATGGCTGATCATCCAACTCAGTATTCCATACCTGTCTTCTCTCCATACCCCCTGATCCCTTTAGCCACAAGAGCCACATCCAACTCCCTCTTGAATATAGCCAATGAACTGGCCTCAACAACCTTCTGTGGCAGAGAATTCCAGAGATTCCAGGATGATCATAGCTGATCATCCACAATCAGTACCTCGTTCCTGCCTTCTCACCATTTCCCCTCACTCTGTTATCTTTAAGAACTCTATCTAACTCTCTCTTGAAGGCATCCAGAGAATTGGCCTCCACTGCCTTCTGAGGCAGGGAATTCCGCATATTCACAACTCTCTGATGGGCCAAAGTGCCTGTTTCCACACTGTATCACTCTGCGACTCTATGACACAGAAGGTGTTGAATCTCTGAAATCCTCCACCTCTACAGTACATTGGTGGTTTTATCTTAATTATTTACTCACAAGTTCAGGTCAAGTCAAGAACAAGTATGATGAATTCCAGGAACAATGAACTGGTATGACATGCTCATAGATTCAGAGAACACACAAAAAAAATAAATTATGCATAACTTATATATAAATCCTACAAGACAGTGAGAAGAACGGTGAGGGTCGGCACGGTGGCGCAGCGGTAGAGCTACTGCCTTACAGTGCCAGAGACCCGGGTTCGATCCTGACTCAGGTGCTTGTATGTACGGAGTTTGTACATTCTCCCCGTGACCTGCGTGGGATTTCTCCAGGATCCCCAGATTCCTCCCACGCTGCAAGTAACATAGAAACAGAGAACATAGGTGCAGGAGAAGGCCATTCGGTCCTTCAAGGCAACTGATAATCCAAAATCAGTACCCTGTTCCAGGTTTTTCCCATATCCCTTGATTCCTAAGAGGTCTATCCAACTCTTGAAAACATCCAGTGAATTGGCCTTCTCTGTGGCAGAGAATTCCACAGACTCACAACTGTCTATATAAAATGTTTGTAGGTTAATTGGCTCGGTATAATTGTAAATTGTCCTTAAGGGCCTGTCCCATTGTATGAGCTAATTCAAGAGTTCTCCCGAGTTTCCCCTGATTCGAACTCGGAGAATTACGGTAATAGTCGCTCATAGGTACTTGGGGCTCTCGTGAACATTTTTCAACATGTTGAAAAATCAACATGTTTTTCAATATGTTGAAAAATCTTCACGAATCTTCACGAGCTTACCTCGTTTCCCGAATACCCACCGTTAGCGTTACGTGCCGCTACGAGACGTCCCAAGCTCCAACGTACCCGCTACGTACGTTCTATGTGCTTACCACGAGTTTGATCTTTTTTTTTAAATCGGGAGAGCTCTTGAATTACCTCGTATAGTGGGACAGGGCCTTCAGTGTGTGTAGGACAGCGTTGATTTGCGGACATCGCTGATCGACACGGACTAGGTGGGCCGAAGGGCCTGTATCCGCGTTGTATCTCTGAATGAAACTAAACTAAAGAAAAAATCTGTGCAAAAAAAACCCCCAAGACATTATTGGAAAGCGACACGATTAGAAATGAGGTAAAAATGAAACCAGAGAGATGCAATATCTTGCTGGAAGCAGACAGGAGAACATTTGTCTACCTGTGTTCTAACTGTTTTAAAGCTGAAGCCTGCAGCCAGAAATACAGTCTCCTATAGTACACCTGTGGTGCATATAATGGAGGATGAAATTTTACCCTCTCAAATCAGCACCATCGTTCGTAGGTACTCGATCCTCATTACTTCCATTGCAGAAATTGCACTAACTTCTGGCAAACTTAGTTGCAAGAAAATCAGAGAACTCTGTGCAAGTGAGTTCACATGAATGACAGAGCTGATTGTCCTGACCGACACCTTCTGTAAATTGCCCCTTGCGTGCAGACAATGTGTCGGGCGGCACGGTGGCACAGTGGTAGAGTTGCTGCCTTGCAGCGCCAGAGACCCGGGTTCGATCCTGACTACGGGTGCTTGTCTCTTACGGAGTTTTTACGTCCTCCCCGTGACTGCCTGTGTTTTCTCTGAGATCTCCGGTTTCCTCCCACACTCCAAAGACGTACAGGATTGTGGGATAATTGTGGTAAAAATGTTTTAATAAAAAAGTGTGTGTAGGATAGTGTTAGTGTGCGGGGATCGCTGGTCGATGCAGACACTGACCTCCTCCATTGAGGATTTTCGGTTTCCTCCTACACTCCAAAGACGTACAGGTTTGTGGGATAATGTCTTTTTTTTTAAATTGTCCCTAGTGTGTCTATGTGCAGGGATCGCTGGTCGGCGCGGACCCGGTGGGCATAGGGGCCTGTTTCCGTGCTGTATCTCTAAACTAAACTAAACTAAACTAAACCAGCCTATCGACTACCGCCTGATTAAACTACCACCCACCTACACAAAGGAGGGTCCACAGCAATGAATTAGCCCACCAAGCCGCTTAAGTTTGTGACGTGAGAGGGCAGCGGAACGCTGGAGTGCACACATAAGCAGCCACAGTGAAAGCATGCAAACTTCACACAGAGAGCGGAGGAGGAAGGATCAAACTCAGATGCCTGGAGCTGTGGAAAAGCAACACCACTGTGCCGCCCATAAAACTTCGGAATGGATTTATTTATTTATTCATGAGTGGGCCGCGTGTTTATCGCTCATTCTTGATTACCCTTGAATCTCCCTTCTCTGCTGAAAACGTCTCCTGCATTGAAAATCTGACTATTTTCTTAACCCTCACATGGGAGGGTTTAAACTAGATTGGAACAGGGGCGGGATCACAATAGACAATAGACAATAGGTGCAGGAGTAGGTCATTTGGCCCTTCGAGCCAGCAACGCCATTCACTGTGATCATGGCTGCACATCCACTATCAGTACCCCGTTCCTGCCTTCTCCCCTTGACTCCGCTATCTTTAAGAGCTCTATTTAACTCTCTCTTGAAAGCATCCAGAGAACCAGCCTCCACTGCCTTCTGAGGCAGAGAATTCCACAGACTCACAACTCTCTGGGTGAAAAAGCTTTTCCTCATCTCCATTCTAAATGGTCTACCCCTTATTCTTAAACTGTAGCCCCCTAGTTCTGGACTCCCCCAACATCAGGAACATGTTTCCAGCCTCTGGCGTGTCCAATTCCTTAATAATCTTATATGTTTCAATAAGATCTCCTCTCATCCTTCTAAATTCCAGAGTATACTAGCCCAGCCTCTCCATTCTATCAACCTATGATAGTCCCACATTCCTGGGAATTAACCTCGTGAACATACGCTGCACTCCGTCAATAGCAAGAATGTCCTTCCTCTAATTTGGAGACCACAACTGCACACAATGCTCCAGGTGTGGCCTCACTAGGGTCCTGTACAACTGCAGAAGGACCTCTTTGCTCCTATACTCAACTGCTCTTGTTATGAAGGCCAACATGCCATCTCGTGCTGGACAGAGTCACGTGAGAGGCTAGAAGTTGGTATGGAGGTTGGTGTGGGAAAGGTTAGTGGACAGAATAGGCAGGTGAAAGGTGGATGGCGAGGAAGGAGGGTTGGCTTAAACTGCAGGTATTTTAATGCAAGGGTCCTGACGGGTAAGGCAGGTGAATTTTGGGCATGGATAGTACAAGTGAGTTCACATGAATGACAGGGCTGATTGTCCTGACCTACACATTTTTTTAAATTGCCCCTTGCGTGCAGGCAATGTGTTGGGCGGCACGGTCGGTGGCGCAGCGGTAGAGTTGCTGCCTTGCAGCGCCGAAGACCCGGGTTCGATCCTGACTACGGGTGCTTGTCTGTACGGAGTTTGTACGTTCTCCCCGTGACTGCCTGCGTGGGTTTTCTCCGGGTTCTCCGGTTTCCTCCCACATTCCACAGACGTACAGGATTATGGGCTAATTGGCTCTGATAAATTAAAAAATTCTAAATTGTTCCTAATGTGTGGGATAGTGCAGTGCATGGGCATTGCTGGTCTCCTTGGACTCTATCTTTAAACTAAACTAATACTAAACTAAACGGTAGGAAAGTGAGATAACATAGAATCAGTGTGAATGGTCGGTATGGACTAGGTGAGCATAAGGTCCTGTTTCCATGCTGTATCTCTAATCTAAACTAAACCCGCTCCTCTGTTTCTAGGTTTCTTAAGGGGTTGGACAAGCTAGATGCTGGAAGATTGTTCCCGATGTTGGGGGAGTCCAGAACAAGGGGTCACAGTCTAAGGATAAGGGGGAATTCCTTTAGGACCGAGATGAGGAAAACATTCTTTACACAGAGAGTGGTGAGTCTCTGGAATTCTCTGCCACAGAAGGTAGTTGAGGCCAGTTCATTGGCTATATTTAAGAGGGCGTTAGATGTGGCACTTATGGTTAAAGGGATCAGGGGGTATGGAGAGAAGGCAGGTACGGGATACTGAGTTGGATGATCAGCCATGATCACATTGAATGGCGGTGCAGGCTCGAAGGGCCGAATGGCCTACTCCTGCACCTATTTTTCTATGTTTCTATGTTTCTATGTCTATAAACAGGAGCCCACCCATTTAATTTGTTTGAAGTTACTCAATGAGTAAAATACCTCTTGTATATCTCTTCTTTTCTTACGACATAGAATAACGGCTATTCAGCCCATCAAGTTGATGCTGGTTCACAGAACTATCCCATCGATCTCAAAGCTCCACTTCGTCTGCAACAATCTTTCTCACATGCAATTGTCAAGAGTAAATAACACTAGCAACATGTCTGGGCCAGGCATCTTGAAGTAATGGTCATTCTTAGGCTCCCTTTGGTCATGGCTGACAATTGGTGTCTCCAGGGTGCTGTTCCCTACATGGAGGACGCCTGTACGTGACTTTATTTAACGTGGGGAGACTGGTGCACAGACAGCCATCCCACGGTCCTTGACAGATCTGGGTCAGGATCCAGTGGCATGGAGTCCAAGATGACCGGAGACCCTTTTCTGCTGCAGCCTTCATCTGTCTTCCCAGCCGTTGTGACGCTCCACTAAGGTCAGCCATCGTCCTCCGCCTGTTCCACCGTTGAGGTCTTGGTTGAATTGCTCTTTGTCAGAGACCTCCCCCTCGACCTTCCCGCCATGGGTGGCCCTACCAGGAGCACAGCACCAGACGGCATCACTCTCAGGATCTCAGGTCCACAGAAGCTTCTGTGGATTGTCACCACGACAAGGTGACAATCCACAGAGAAGGCAATGGTCAATAAAGCACACTAATGCCTCTACTTCCGTAGTCAAACAAACAAACTTTATTGTAATTTAGAAATACATCGATATATGCAATTCGAAACAAAATTCCGTTGCATTTGGCTCCCCGTGCAACATGATAATAAACAGAGGATAACATTGATAAAATGGATAAAAGGATAAAATGGATAAAAGTATAAAATAGACAATGGTGGCAGCCCATTACATGGCATTCAGGTTCAGCATGTCCTTAAGAACTCTCACCAACTTCTACAGATGCACCATAGAAAGCATTTTATCGGGATGCATCACAGCTTGGTCTGGGAACAACTTCATCCAAGACCACAAGAAATTGCAGAAAGTTGTGGATACAGTCTAGACCGTCACGCAAACCAATTCCCTTCCATTGCTACCAGCATAATCAAGGACCAGTCTCACCCCCGGTCACTCCCTCTCCCATCAGACAAGTGGCACAGCATTTTGAAAACTCAGATTCAGGAAAAGGTTTCTTCCCAGCTGTTATCAGGCAACGGATCCATCTTTTCACCAACTAGAGAGTGATGTTGACCCCCCATCTACCGCATTGGAGACCGTCAAACTATCTTTAATCAGACTTGACTGGACTTTATCTTGGACTTTACTGGACTTTATCTTGCACTAAACATTATTCCCTTTGTCTTGTATCAGAACCGTATGGACGGCTTAATTGTAATCATATATAGTCTTTCCGCTGACCCGATAGCATGCAATAAAAAGCTTTTCACTGTACCTCGGCACATGTGACAATAATAAACTAAACTGAACAAAGCTAATGGCCTCACCTTGGTAGAATTGCTGCCTTACAGCGCAGGAGACCCGGGTTCGATCCCGACTACGGGTGCTGTCTGTACGGAGTTTGTACATTCTCCACGTGACCGCGTGGATTTTCTCTGCACGAGGATCTTCGGCTTCCTCCCACACTCCAAAGACGTACAGGTTTGTAGGATAATTGGCTTGGTAATAATGTTTTTTTTTTAATTGTCCTAGTATAAGCAGGATAGTGTTAGTGTGCGGGGATCGCTGGTCGGCGCGGACGCGGTGGGCATAAGGGCCTGTTTCCGCACTGTATCTCTAAACTAAACTAAACTAAACCAACCTATCGACTACCCCCTGATTAAACTACCAACCACCTACATGAAGTCGGGTCCACAGCAATGAATTATCCCACCAAGCCGCTTAAGTTTGTGACGTGAGAGGGCAGCGGAACGCTGGAGTGCACACATAAGTAGCCACAGTAAGAGCATGCAAACTTCACACAGAGAGCGGAGGAGGAAGGATCAAACTCAGATGCCTGGAGCTGTGAAAAAGCAACACCACTGTGCCACCCATAATACTTCGGAATGGATTTCTTTATTTATTCATGAGTGGGCCGAGTGTTTATCGCTCATTCTTGATTACCCTTGAATCTCCCTTCTCTGCTGAAAATGTCTCCTGCATCGAAAATCTGACTCTTTTCTTAACTCTCACATGGGAAGGTGTGATTGGAACAGGGGGTGGGATCTCAATAGACAATGGACAATAGACAATAGACAAAAGGTGCAGGAGTAGGCCAGTCGGCCCTTCGAGCCAGCACCTCCATTCACTGTGATCATGGCTGATCATCCACTATCAGTATCCCGTTCTTGCCTTCTCCCCATATCCCCTGACTCCCTGACTTTAAGAGAGAGAGAGTTTTATCTCTCTCTCTCTTAAAAGCATCCAGAGAACTGGCCTCCTCTGCCTTCTGAGGCAGAGAATTCCACACTCACAACTCTTTGGGTGAAAACGTGTTTCCTCGTCTGCAATCTAAATGGCCTACCCCTTATTCTTAGACTATGGTCCCTGGTTCTGGACTCCCCCAACATCGGGAACATGTTTCCTGCCTCTAGCGTGTCCAATTCCTTAATAATCTTATATGTTTCAGTAAGATCCCCACTCATCCTTTTAAATTCCAGAGTGTACAAGCCCAGCCGCTCCATTCTATCAACATATGACAGTCCCGCCATCCTGGGAATTAACCTCGTGAACCTACGCTGCACTCCGTCAATAGCAAGAATGTCCTTCATCAAATTTGGAGACCAAAACTGTACACAATACTCCGGGTGTGGCCTCACTAGGGCCCTATACAACTGCAGAAGGACTTGTTTGCTCCTATACTCCTCTTGTTATGACAGCCAATATGCCATCTCATGCTGGACAGAGTCACGTGATAGGCTAGAAGTTGGTATGGAGGTTGGTGTGGGAGAGGTTAGTGGACAGAATAGGCAGGTGAAAGGCAGAGAGCGAGGAAGGAGGGTTGGTTTAAACTGCAGGTATTTTAATGCAAGGGGCCTGGCGGGTAAGGCAGATGAGCTTTGGCCATGGATTAGGTATGAGCCACTGGGATGTTGTAGCCATGACTGAAACCTGGTTAAGGGAGGGGCAGAACCGGCAGCTCAATGTTCCAGGAGCTTCAGGGGAGACAGGTGGAGGGAAAAGGGGGAGGGGAAATGTCATTGTTGGTTATGGAGGATGTCACGGCTGTGTTCAGAGGTGACATTATGGATGGTTCGTCAAGTGAGGCTCTATGGGTGGAGCTGAGGAACAAGAAAGGGATGATCACCTTGTTGTGGGCGTACTACAGACCCCCGAATAGTCAACAGGAATTAGAAGAACAAATGTGCTCGGAACGGAGATTGCAGACAACTGCTGGTCAAATAAGGCTGTTGTAGTAGGGGATTTCAACTTTCCCAACATAGAACTGGGAAAATCATAGTGTGAAGGGATTGGATGCCGTGCAATTCCTCAAAAGTGTTCAGGAGAGCTTTCTTGAGCAGTATGTCGAGGTCCCCACATGTGAGAGGACAAAGCTGGATTTAGTATTGGGAAATTGGGAGGGGCAAGTTAATGAAGTGTGTGTGGAGTGACAAGAGGAGTGACAAGAGTTCGATTAGGTTTAAGTTAGTTATGGATCGGGATGGAGAGGGTCCACGTGTTAAAACGTTCAACTGTGGGTAAGGTTAACTTTGAGGGTATGAGAGAATGTCTCGCTCAAGTTGACTGGAGCAGGTTTTTTGAGGGGAAAGGAACATCGGCCAAGTGGGATGATTTGAAAGTGTACTGAAGAAAGCTCAGGATGTGTGCGTCCCCGTTAGAGTGAAGGACAAAGCAGGCAAACGTAAGGAAGCTTCACTGACGAGGGAAATTGAGGCGTTGGTCAAAAACAAGAAGGATGCATGGGACAGGTATAGGCAGCTGGGATCGTGCATCCTTGGAGGAGTTTTGGAAACTAAGGAGTTAACTAAAAAAGGAAATCAGAAGCGCAAAGAGGGGCCAGGAGACAGCTCTGGTGGGTAGCATTAAGGACAATCCTAAAATATTTTATAAATACATAAGGGGGAAAAGGGTAACTAGAGAGAGAGTGGGACGTCTCAGGAATCAAAGTGGTCACCTCTGTGTGGAGCCACAGGAGATGGGCAAAGTCCTAAATGAGTATTTCCCCTCTGTATTAAAGACAGCAGGACAGAGGAAATTGGAGCCGTCACTGGAAGTGTCTTGAGAACAGTCAGTGTTACTGTCAAAGAAGTACTGAAGGTACTGTCGTGTTTGAAGGTAGACAAATCTCCAGGGCCTGATCAGATATGTCCAAGGACATTGCGGGAAACTAGAGAGGAAATCGCGGGAGACCTGGTTGAAATTTACGAGTCGTCCTTAAATACAGGAGAGGTGCCGGAAGACTGGAGGGTGGCGAATGTTGTGCCTCTTTTCAAGAAGGGCTGCAGGGAAAATGCTGGGAACTATAGGCAGGTGAGCTTAACATCTGCAGTTGGAAAGTTACTGGATAGTATTCTGAGGGATAGGTTATGCAGGCATTTGGATGGGTAATGAATAGGGATAGTCAGCATGGTTTTGTATGTGCGAGGTCGTGTCTCGCAAATCTGATTGATTTTTTTGAAGACATGACCAAGAAGGTTGATGAGGGCAGAGCTGTAGATGTTGTGTACATGGACTTCAGTAAGGCATTTCACAGGGTTCCACACGGTAGGCTGCTTTGAAACATAGAAACATAGAAACATAGAAAATAGGTGCAGGAGTAGGCCATTCGGCCCTTCGAGCCTGCACCGCCATTCAATGTGATCATGGCTGATCATCCAACTCAGTATCCCGTACCTGCCTTCTCTCCATACCCCCTGATCCCTTTAGCCACAAGTGCCACATCTAACGCCCTCTTAAATATAGCCAATGAACTGGCCTCAACTACCTTCTGTGGCAGAGAATTCCAGAGACTCACCACTCTCTGTGTAAAGAATGTTTTCCTCATTTCGGTCCTAAAGGAATTCCCCCTTATCCTTAGACTGTGACCCCTTGTTCTGGAACTGTGACCCCTTGTTCTGGAAAGGTTAGGTCGCATGGGATCCAAGGAGAGATAGCTGAATGGATAGCAAATAGGGTCCATGGAAGGAAGCAGAGGGTGATGGTGGAAGGTCGCTTCTCAGACTGGAGGCCTGTGACTAGTGGTGTGCCTCAGGGTTTGGTGCTGGGCCCAATACTGTTTGTCATCTACATCAATGATTTGGATGAGAACATACAGGGCAAGATTAGCAGGTTTGCTGATGATACAAAAGTTAGTGGTTTTGTAGATAGTGAAGATGGTCGCGAACAATTGCAGCAGGACCTAGATTGATTGCAAGGTGGATGGAGGAATGGTTGATGGAATTTAATACAAAAAAGTGTGAGATGTTGCATTTTGGGATGTTGAACAAGGGCATGACCTACACAGTAAATGGTAGGCCTCTGGGTAGTGTTGTGGAGCAGAGAGATCTAGGAGTGCAGGTGCATGGTTCCTTGAAGGTCAAGTCACAGGTAGATAAGGTGGTCAAAAAGGCTTTTGGCACTTTGGCCTTCATCAGTCAGAGTATTGAGTATAGAAGTTGGGAGGTCATGTTGCTGTTGTACAAGATGTTGGTTGGACCACATTTAGAATATTGTGTTCAGTTCTGGCCACCATGTTATAGGAACGATATTGTCAAGCTTGAAAGAGTTCAGAAAAGATTTACAAGGATGTTGCCAGGACTAGAGGGTGTGAGCTATAGGGAGAGGTTTAGTAGGCCAGGTCTCTATTCCATGGAGTGCAGGAGGATGAGGGGAGATCTTATAGAGGTGTACAAAATCATGAGAGGAATACTCAGAGTCTTTTTCCAAGAGTAGGAGAATTGAGGACCAGAGGACATGGGTTCAAGGTGAAGGGGAAAAGATTTAATAGGAATCCAAGGGGTAACTTTTTCACACAGTGGGTGTATGGAACAAGCTGCCAGAGGAAGTAGTTGAGGCTGGGACTACCCCATTGTTTATGAAACAGTTAGACAAGTACATGGATAGGACAGGTTTGGAGGGATATGGACCAAGCGCAGGCAAGTGGAACTAGTGTAGCTGGGACTGTTTCCACACTGTATAACTCTATAACTCTATGACTCTAACTGCACCTACAATATTCATTTCTGAATATAGGTTCGTAAGGTGCCGTTGCATATCTTTCTCCGTTAAAGATGATACATTTTCTATTAGTGCACGTTGCTATGCTTCAGGTTGATTGTGATTAGTATCATAGTTCACGGGGAAAGGTTCTATTCAAGGCAAAGCTGTGGGATTTGCTGGGCAAATCAGAAAGAATATAAGGATGTATAATAAAAGCATATTCACTTCAAATTCAAGATTATTCCCCTTTGCAAATATTCTCCAGTAGTTCCTGGCTTACGCTGGGAGAAGTATCAAAGAGATATTAATTCTGCACGTACTTGGCATAAATGGAACAAATTAATGGGGGGTACAATAAAGGATGGAGCATGCAGATACTTTCAAACATTTGCTTCAAATCAATCTGTTAACATGGCCGTGGTCAATGTGTCAATGCTTACGAGCTTAAAATAGATTCAGCACCTGCTTATAAGGAGTAGAAAGACTGCTGCTGCAATGCATAAGCATCGACTGCTCGCGAATTGTGTAACCCTTTATGATTTATGCTTTCCTTTGATTTCATCTGTAAGATGAAATGGATTTCTCTTTTTTCACATAGAACATAGAACAAGAATAGGATCTTCGGCCCACAATGTCCATGCCGACCATGATGCCAAGACCATCTCTTATCCACCTGTACAAAATCCATATCCTTCCATTCCCTGCATATCCACATGTGTATCCAAACGCCCCCACTTAAATGCCCCGGGCGTATCTGTCTCAACTACCCACCCTGGCAAACAGTTCCAGACACTCATCATCCTTTGTGTAAAAAATCTCCCTCACACTTTAACCCTCAGGATGAAGTGGATAAGTTCTAGTGCAAGATAAAGTCCGATTAAAGTTAAGGGCCTGTCCTACCAGCATCCGACTCCATGCGATGAGCGCGATCAAACTAGAAACGGGGGCCGTGTGGAGGTCGGGTGATCCTTGTACAGGGCCTTTCCCACCAGCATGCGCCTTCATGCGGCAAGCGCGACCAAACCGGCAGCAAGGGGCGCGCGGAGGTTGGGTGAGTGGCGCAACGCGGCGCAAAGTGAGGCGAACTTGGAGCGAAGTCTTAAAATTAAGTTCGCCAGGACAGAGAGGGGCACACAGAGAGGGGCACAGAGGCACACACGCAGAGGGCCACGGAGCCACACACATAGAGGGTCACGGAGGCACGATGACGAGGTGGTGTGTCATGCGTCGAGGCGACTGAGAGCCGACAAGCCGTTGCTGCGCGGAATTTTTGAACATAGTCAGTTTTTCGGAGCCCCGCGCGATGTCGGGATGAACTCCGCACAATTCCGCACGGCTCCGACGATCGAAGTGGGACCGGCCCCGCGACGCCGGACGGCTCAAGCGACCACGTTAGGTCGCGCTCATCGCATTGAGTTGCATGCTAGTAGGACAGGCCCTTTAGTCTCAAACTTCGAAGGTCTCCAATGGAGTAGATGAAGATCAGTATCGCTCTCTAGTGTGTTGTATCTAGTGCGGTGATAGACAATAAACAATAGACAATAGGTGCAGGAGTAGGTCATTTGGCTCTTCGAGCCAGCACCGCCATTCAATGTTCAAGTTCAAGTTCGTTACATTTATTGTCACGTGCACTAATTGGTACAGTGAGATTTGAGTGACCATACAGCCATACAAATAAAAAGAACACAATACACGATAGAATTTAACATGAACACCCCCACACAGCGGAATCAACGTTCCCCACTGTGAGGGAAGGCACCAAAGTTCAGTCAACTTCTTCTTTGTTCACCCGTGGTCCGGGCCTTTTGAACCCTCCGCAGTCGCCGCTACGGACGGCCCGATGTTCCGCCCCCCTCGCCGGGATCCCAGGACTCCGCGATGTTAGAGTCAGCGCCGCCCGTAGCTAGAAGCACCGCAACCACAGCTCCAAGATGTCAAAGCAGTAGGCCCAACACTTCGGAGCTACAACACGGCGATCCCCGGTAAGGCATCGCCCGCTCCGCAATGGTAAATCAGAGCTGCGCCGCTGCTGAAGCTCTGGCTGGTCTCCGGCAGGAAAGGCCGTGCAAAATCAGATGGTAGGCCGGGGGGGGGGGGGGGGCGCGAGGGGGGGGCGAAGATGTGACTTGAAGAATAGTCACATCCTCGACCAGGAAGTGACTGAGAAATGGTTTCGCCCTTACCCTCCCCCGCCTCCCTCACATAAAAAGACTAAGAAACCTCCAAAAACATACTTTTGAACCAGACTAAAAATAACAAAAAGACAAAAAAACAGATAGACTGTAGGCAGAGGCTGCCCTTGGTGTAACAGCCAATGTGATCATGGCTGATCATCCACGATCAACACCCCGTTCCTGCCTTCTCTACATATCCCCTGACCCTGCTATCCTTAACGCCTCTGTCAGGACCGCTCTCTAGTTGGTGATGGGACGGTTCAGTTGCTGGATAACAGCTGGGAAGAAATTGGCCTTGAATCTGGAGGGGTGGGAGAGGGGAGAAGAGGGAGTGACCAGAGTGAGAGAGGTTCTTGATTACGCTGGAGGTCTCGCTGAAGCAGAGTGCGTTGTCGATGGAGTCAATGGAAGGGAGGTTTGTCGGCGTGATGGACGGGGCTACGTCCACAACTCTGCAATTTCACAGAGGGGAGTGACCGGGGTGCGACTGGCCCTCGATCATCCCATCAGTTTTCATTCAGCAAAGTCCAAGAAAAAGCAATGTCATTTTTTTAATGGTATTATCCGAGCGATAAGTATTGGTCTGAACAGAAGGCAAACCCTCCCACCTTTGGAATAAACCTCTGCCGTATTTTAATGCCCATCCAGCCCCATAGCAGAAGCGTCCATGTCGCGGGGCTGGAAACGAGAGGTATCCCAAGCTAATTCTGCCACCACCATCATTTATTGCAATAAGTGGTGGCCCCCACCGATTGTCGTGGGAAGCCGGCGTCCTTTTCAGGACGGACGATGACAGCGATGTCAACTTTTGAAACATGGAAGATGGACACGAAAGAAGAAGACTGCCCATCTGAAAGAATAGCTAGGCATACAAATCCCTGTCTAGGTTAGCCTCGAACTGAGGTTCTATCCAAAATACAGCAATTACACCAATGCGGCTTTCCCTTCATACTGCACTGAAGTGTTGGTACAGATTTTTATGCTGCTTATGTTTCAATAAATAATCACCACCATTCTGACATGCAGTCTATGAAATAAATACAAATTTCCATGCTGTTTTCAGCTTCTATCTATTTCTAGCCGAGCGAGTTTTTTTAGTTTAATTAGCAAATTTAATTTAGTTTAGTTTAGTTTAGAGATACAGTGCGGGAACAGGCCCTGCTAGTCCACACCGTCCAGCGATCCCCGCACATTAACACTGGGGACAATTTTACATTCATACAAAACCAGTTATGCTACAAACCTGCATGACGTTGGAGTGTGGGAGGAAACCGAAGATCTCGGAGAAAACCCACGCAGTCACGGGGAGAACGTACAAACTCCGTACAGACAGTCGGGATCGAACCCAGGTCTCTGGAGCTGTAAACACCGACAGGCAGCAACTCTACCGCTGCGCCACCGTGCCGCCCTTAAGATTTTTATGCTGTGTGCATTTCAGCAAAAAATTGACACGCAGACTAAGAAAAATGTACAAATTTCCATCCTATTTGTCAGCGTCAATCTATTTCTCTCCGAGCGAGTTTCTTAAATGAATCACTTGCATTGCTAAACTGGTCATATTAAACGCTAGATAATGGCTGACGGACACTGTTGCTCCAGCAGAGACAGATGCCAGTTCAATTGGCCATTTCTAATGACAAACAAGGATTGTGAGACACTAGTGGGTTCTCAATGTCAGGAGGATGATGAAGTGGAATTAGTTCCTGCCAAAAATGTCTGTTCTTTTACTTTGTGCATTCTTTCAGACATACGTTTCCCCCCTTGCTCTGCATCAAACATGATGGGTCACATAAGGACGACTCTACCCAACGATTCCAATCAAAGCCAAGCAGCACTCAATCATTACAATTCTGGGATTGCATGTCTCTGGGACATGCGGGAGGGTTGAATGAACAAACAGCTTTGGAAATGACTAGGAAGTGCTGGAAATTTAATTAATTGAATAGAATGTATACATACAAGGAATTTGCCGTGGTGCTTTGCTCGCTAGTAGCAACACGATACACAGCAGGCAATTAAAAATAAAACATGATAATTTAAACACGTGAAGAATTAAATAAAATACCAGAGGAAAAGGAGACCACAGACTTTTGGCTGTTGAGTTAGCTGTATAGCCTTCCAGAGGGAAGTACGTGTGCAGTTCATTGATGGGGGGGGGGTGGAAGGTTGCAGCCAACAACCTTCTCGGCTGATCGAATGATGCGCTGCAGCCTCCGCATGTCGTGCTTGGTGGCTGAGCCAAACCAGACCATGATGGAGAAGGTAAGGATAGACTCTATGAAGGCAGTATAAAACTGGAACATCATTGCCTGTGGCAGATTGTGTTTCCTCAGCTGCTGCAGGAAGCACATCCTCTCAGTAGTTCAGGTTAATTTCAGTTGAGTTTCAGTTTCATTTATTGTCACATGTACCGAAGTACAGGTAAAAACCTTTTGTTGCGTACCATCCAGTCATCAGATGGTTAAAAAGACACAAAAAGCTGGAGAAACTCAGCGGGTCAGGCAGCATCTCTTGGGAGAAGGAATGGGTGACGTTTCGGGTCGAGGCCCTTCTTCAGACTAATTTAGTTTAGTTTTTTTTTCCACTGGTTAGCACGCAACAAAAGCTTTTCACTGTACCTTGGTACACGTGACAATAATCTAAACAAAAACTAAACTAAGCTAGTGCTTAATAGCCTGATGGCTGTATAGAAGAAGCCCTCATTTTCTCATTGGTCCTCATTTGGAAATGTGTGCAGGTAACAAACAGAGAAGCCTCCTCAGTAATTGTTTTGTGCATTTAGACCATCTAAACACTCGATAAGATCTCTCTTTAATCCATAAGAGCTACAGAGCATCTCAGTCGGTCTCATATTTTAACTTCAACATGGAATGGAATAGAATAGTAAGATTAAACGAGAACTTACCAGATTGAAGTTTGATCTTGATTTTATGAGGAGTTACCTTGGTGATTACGTGAAGAAGACCCGCCAGGCTGCATGCGCACCAATCTTCAAAGCAGCAGTATGAAATCACAAATAACAACACCGAAGTGACATAGTAAAATGCATGACTCGAGAACTACCAGATGATCCTTTATTACAATATATATTAATCATTTGGACGAGGGAATTCAATGCAACATCTCCAAATTGGCAGATGATACCAAGCTGGGGGGTATAGTTAGGTGTGAGGAGGATGCTTGGAGGCTGCAGGGTGATTTGGATAGGCTGAGTGAATGGGCAGATGCATGGCAGATGCAGTATAATGTGGATAAATGTGAGGTTATCCACTTTGGTGGCAAAAACATGAGGGTAGACTATTATCTGAATGGTGGCAGATTAGGAAAGGGGGAGATGCAACGAGACCTGGGTGTCATGGTACACCAGGCATGCAGGTGCAGCAGGCAGTGAAGAAAGCAAATGGTACGTTAGCATTCATAGCGAAATGATTTGAGTATAGGAGCAGGGAGGTTCTACTGCAGTTGTACGGGGTTTTGGTGAGGCCACACCTGGAGTATTGCGTACAGTTTTGGTCTCCAAATCTGAGGGAAGAAATCCTTGCCATAGAGGGGGTACAGAGAAGATTCACCAGACTGATTCCTGGGATGTCAGGACTTTCATATGAGGAAAGATTGGATAGACTCGGCTTGTACTCGCTGGAGTTTAGAAGATTGAGGGGGGATCTTATAGAAACTTACAAAATTCTTAAGGGGATGGACAAGCTAGATGCTGGAAGATTGTTCCCGATGTTGAGGGAGTCCAGAACAAGGGGGTCACAGTCTAAGGATAAGGGGGAATTCCTTTAGGACCGAAATGAGGAAAACATTCTTTACACAGAGAGTGGTGAGTGTCTGGAATTCTCTGCCACAGAAGGTAGTTGAGGCCAGTTCATTGGCTATATTTAAGAGGGCGTTAGATGTGGCGCTTGTGGCTAAAGGGATCAGGGGGTATGGAGAGAAGGCAGGTACAGGATACTGAGTTGGATGATCAGCCATGATCACATTGAATGGCGGTACAGGCTCGAAGGGCCGAATGGCCTACTCCTGCATCTATTTTCTATGTTTCTATGTTTCTATGAGAGAGGTTTGGGCGTGGCGGGCATGTAATCACCAACGTAACGCCTCTCAAAATCAAGATCAAACTTCAATCTGGTAAGTTCTCGTTTAATCTTACTATTTTACTGGGAGTCACGTGAGTGATTCCATGAAGAGTTCAAAGCTTTGTGATTTCATACCGCAGATTACAAATCTCGGCATCCCACTGCATTGATTGATTCAAATGAGAAATTAGTGCATTAGTAGTAACATTGCATTTAATGCAGTAATAAAGTGTATTTAAAAAATATAAACAAACAACAGTATCCCTCTATCCCAGGGCACTTTAAACAGAACTTAAAATAGCATTGGCAAACAGCCCTGTATCGGCAATCGGCCGATGATAGAAATTCTGAAACATCAGCTCATTTGCCCATCCGGCGGCCGCCAAAATATGGTCGATGGGCACGTCCCTCGCCTTGGCCATCAACGTAGCTGCTGCCCTATTAGAATGAGATGTAAACACACTATCTAAATAATATGCTGACGTTGATGCTGACCTGGTGGAATAAGATATACAATCGTCAGTGTTAATACCTGCATAACCCAGAACCTGCTGCAGCCACCTTGAAATAGTCTGAACCGACCTTCCTTTGTGTCGTTGTTTGTTGACTAATAAACAATGCTGATTCCATACGTCTTAGTATTCTGGTGGCCTTGATAACATAGACGTGAAACCGTGTAGGTATCCGAAATGATCTTAAATCATGCCACCCCTAGTCTACTCTGCTTGTGTAGACCAGAATGTAAAATGTAATGGCACCTGCAGCCAATTCCATCCTATCTAACCACAGCATTTGCAATATTTGCCGTCGTTGTGCTGATATAAGTGTCAATACTAAGGATGTAGCTGGAACCCCTTGGTGAAGTAATGTTCACACATTTTCAATAACCAACTGCATAATCTTGTAGTGGGAGAACTTGTGTCAAGATCTTTTAACAACTTCCCTAAAGCAGATAAGGATTTGGAAGATCATATAGGATCAGGATCATATAGAGCGATTGCCCTTTTAAATACAGACCAAAAAATATTAACTAAGATTTTATCTAGGAGATTAAGTATAGTGATTTCTAGATTAATACATTATGACCAAACAGGTTTTATCTCAAAGCGTTACTCATCGCATAATCTCAGACGCCTATTTAATATTATATATTCAAAAAGAATACGAGATATGGAATTAGCGGTTATATCACTAGATGCAGAAAAAGCGTTTGATCAGGTGGAATGGTTGTATTTATTTAATATAATGGAAAAATTTCAATTGGGTGATATTTTTTGTAAATGGGTAAGAATTTTATACTCGAATCCTACCGCTAGAATTTTGACTAATCAAATTCTATCATCTAAATTCAAACTCTCTAGGGGATGTAGACAAGGATGTCCGTTGTCGCCATTACTGTTCGCATTGGTAATAGAACCTATGGCGGAAAAAATAAGATCTGAACCTGAAATATATGGTTACACTACTGACACAACAATTAACAAAATCTCTTTATACGCAGATGACGTTTTGATTTATATTACAAAACCGGAAATTAGTATTCCTAATTTGCTAAATGTTATAACTAAGTTTGGTGCATTTTCCGGATACAGGATCAATTGGAATAAAAGTGAGATTATGCCAATAACAGGTATAAATTTAAATACATTACGACAATACCCATTAAAGATAGTTACAGATAAATTTAAATATTTAGGGATTAATGTAACACTAACTCATAACTCATTAATAAAATCCAACTATCCTCAACTATTAGATAAACTTAGAAAGAATATTTCATATTGGAAAACACTTCCTATATCTATGATTGGTAGAATAAGTGCTATAAAGATGGTGTTTTTACCACAATTGTTATATTTGTTCCAGGCTATCCCTTTTTTCTTACCAAAAACTTTTTTTAAAAAAATTGATAATATTGTTAACAGTTTTATTTGGGATTATAAAAACCATAGAATAAGTAAAAAACATCTATGTAAATCTAAGATAAACGGAGGTCTAGCACTCCCAAATTTTCTATATTATTTTTGGGCTGTTCAGATTAAAAATATGAATTACTGGTGGGTAAATACGGACCATGCACCAACATGGTTAAATATAGAAAAGGAAGATTGTCTTCCTTTTAACATAGGTTCGATAATTTTCGCACCAATAGAAGTACAAAAAAAAATCTATAAGGACAACATAATAATATATAATAATAGACGTATTTGGAAACAAATTGTTAAGACTTTACATTTAGATAATCTCTCATTTAGATTACCAATTAGGAATAACCCATCGTTTAGGCCTCCCATGTTGGATGGGGGGTTTAGACAATGGGATGATTTAGGAATCACAAGAATAGAACACCTTTATAGAAAAGGAAAATTTCTTTTATTCCAAGAGGTACAAGACATTTATGGACTATCTCAACAACATTTGTTTAGATATCTACAAATTAGAGATTATATTAAATCAAATACACAAGATTATAAAAATAAAGAAGCAGGATTGTTAGACGATTTATTTAATTTACACCCAAATACAGAAAAATTAATAGCTTATATATATAACATCATTTTGGATAAGGAGAATCCAACAACGGAAACATATCGTCAAGCATGGGAAAATGACATAGGATTAGCTATAACAAAAGAAAACTGGGAAGAAAGTTTACAACGTATACACCGATGTTCATTAAACGCCAGACATATATTGATTCAATTTAAAGTATTATATAGGTTACATTATTCAAAAGTAAAATTAAATAGTATCTTTCCGAAGCTTTCTGCTATCTGTGACAAATGTAAGAAAACAGAGGCAAATTTAATACATAGTTTTGTCACATGTCCTAAATTGAATCATTATTGGACAGAAATTTTTAAAGTTATTTCTGAAGTTATAAAAGTTAAATTGGACCCCAACCCAAAGTCAATAATATTTGGAATTCCGGACTTACAGTTATCACTTACAGTAAATCAAAGAAATTTCTTTGATTATTGTTTGATAATTGGGAAAAAAATTATATTGAAATTTTGGAAGGGAACACTATCCCCCACAACTAAAATGTGGGCAGCAGAGATGATGGAGACGCTACATCTGGAAAGAATTAGATTTGTCCTATTGGACAGGTATAATTCTTTTGAACAGATATGGGCTCCATATATATTGTATCTAGATAAGTAGCTGTTCTTGGCAACATGGCTCGACGTGCCCCCCCGCGGGATCTGATGAGAATAATGTATTTTTAAAATGGAAGTAACATGTCTTTACTGATACCATCATTTGTAGTAGAGTTATTAATAATACATATTGTGATCTTTTATTTATATACATAATATAGGCAGAGGTTAAAAAAAAAAAATTATTTTTATTTTTTTTAATTTTTTTTTAGTTCTTTTCTCTTCTTTTCTTTTTTACAATTATCAAATTATTAGTTAACTATACTCTCATTGATTTATAAGCTACTTTTTCTTTATCTTTATTTCTAAAAAAATAATAGATAAGTATTATTAATGTTTTACATGTATGATAAAATGAATTATCTGATATCTGTAAACTTGTTTAAGGTATCGTAATTGATTATCTTTAATAAAAAAAAATATTGTAAAAAAAAGATCTTTTAACAACTTGATATCTGGGTTGAACCCAACAGAGTAGTTCCCGTTTGTTGCAGCTGTAGTGTCTCTATAACTGAATTATTGTCAAATACCATTTAAAATGAACTGGGAAATGTCAGTAATCAGTACCGTATTAAATGTAACATTAACATTTAACAAAACACTTCTGATCACCTCAATAGGAATGTACTGCTTTTTTGGGTGCTATCCCTGCACACTGCAGTGAGCACCTTCATGGCTTGATGTGACAACCTGAGGCATAAGTCAATCCATTCAAAATGTGTAAGTCAATAATTGTTTTACTGTGCAAAGGCTGGTCTCCTGAACCACAGTTTGAAACAGCAAGCTCTTCTTTTTTGGAATAACCGTCGTGCCATAATGCCTGATGAAGCAGGCAACATGGACGCTTGGCCAGTCCGACAGTATGAACACAAGCAAGATCTTGCTGACTGTTTTAAGACCCGGCTAATGAGGCAAAAATGAGGAAGACATAAAAGACCATTCCTCCTATTGAAGCGAGAATGTATTTCTCTGCACTGTTGTGCCACATATTTTTGCAATCAGTGAATAAACATGCACCAACATGTCGATATTCAATGTAGCATTGAACCATACTTTCATCATACTTTGAGATCCAACACTTATTCTGTGTTATCATCGATCTGAACTGGATGATACACCAGTGGCAAAGGAGTTTAGGCAATTATTACAGGATACTTTAACTTGATTACCATGTGACTAACATATGCAACAACCGTAGTGTGGCAAATTGAAGTTGAGCATGTAGAATATGTATATTCGCTCAATAACCCCTTACCCATGGGGTGCATCTAGTGTATATATTTAGTTGATACCAACAATTGAAGAATTGGTAACTCATGCAATCTCCAATACCTCAAAGTAGGTGATGGTATTCAGAATTTCTCATCTTAGAGTCCTAAGCATCAATTTGTAATAACTGAATTCGACCGACCACGCTACTGTGGCGAGTTTCAAGTTCAAGTTCATTGAGTTATTGTCATGTTCAGCAATGCTGAATACTATTACCATCATTGTGGCTGAGGTAGCTTCAGCTGACAATAACATAAGGTTGTTAACAATGGTCTAATTGCTACTTACACAATATCAGTTCCTTGATTTGCTCGGCTGAAACACAGCTGCTATATTGCCAATTACTCTTCATGAAAATAAAACTCAGTTTTATAACAGATTGCTATAACTCCAATCACTTGCCACAAGGCGGAGTCAAGGCTAATAATAATTAAAGGTAAATCCCAATGACCAACAAATAGTTTATCCCATACCCCAAAGCTTTACTGTTATAGTACAGTTATATTGTCTTTGACAACCTCTGTAATGGGATTTGCATAGCATGGATCTTTGACGCTTTTGAATCTGTTGTTAGTCAGGAAAATAAGTTTTCATATTCGGAATATTTCATACTCCATTCTTCATTATAACATGCCACTCCTGCCTTATTCCATGGGTGGTTTGCCCAATTTCCGAACCTTAATTTTTTTTTAAATAATCCTGGCCATAACCCAAACTTGCTTGGAATGCTCCGACTGTGCCTCAACCAAATATTTTTACCCTTTGTGTGTTGTACAAAACAAATGTAAATATTACAACTTATGAACGGTGCACTACCCATATTTTGGAAGTGCTAGACCCATTTTGTTGAGTAGGATCGGTAAGGTGCATGGAATTCCTGAGCTTATCATGCTGCCGCCAGCTCCAGTGAACCGCTTACTGCCGCTGAGTGCCTGGGATCCGTTCTGAAACAATGACATTTGCCTGCCGTTAGCCTAATTGATTCGTCTGCCAGGCTTTCTTCCGCTGTTGAATAGGCCTACCTGAATAACAGATTCAGTGGCTGGCTCTCACATCCCCCTGTTGGCGCTGTTCACTGCCGGCACATATGTGCTTAAGTATGTTCTATTGACTTCTTTAGAGCCTGGAGTCAGTTATATCTTGACCTTTTGCTCTTCCCTCCTCAGAGAGGGTGATTCGTAGGCAGCCCTAAACAGGCGCTGCCGCAGGCTGCAGGATACCTACACTGATAAGAACCCATTGGCCTTAACCCAAATAGAATATTCTGCTGGGGTGGCAACTTTGTTGTCAGGAAAAAGGTACCTCTGACATGGACCCTTCATCCCTTGGGGTATGCCCCACGGCCATACCCTGAGACTCAGTGTCAGCAGGATACTGACCCGTCTTAGTTCTGTCTCCAAGAGGGAGACCTCTGTAGCACTGTATGCAACAGTTGCTGTATTTGGGATAGTCATTTCAAACGCACTATCCAGCCCTGGTGAGGAATTCATCCACCGACTCCGTAGTCCTTGCTATCCAGCCCCGGTGGAGAATCATCTCCTGACTCTGTGGGCGTAGCAGATTATGTGTGAAATTGAGCAACCCTGTTCCTGGCGTTGCTGTCGCCGCCTTTCGTAAAGGCCGGCGCTTTTTGACATGAAAAGCCCTGTACCTGGTGCTGCTAACACGGCTCTCTCGTAGGCTGGTAATGTCACAAATGAGACAGCCCTGTATCAGGCACTGCTGGCACGGCACTCCCGTAGGCCGGCACTTTCATACATGAAGCAGCCCTGTCAAGCGCTGCTGGCATGGCCTGTCCCATAGGCCTGCACTATTACATATGAAGCAGCCCTGTCAGGCGCTGCTGGCATGGCCTGTCCCATAGGCCCGCGATATTACAGTGTAAGCTCACTAATCAACATTTTTAGTGTACAGCTTTACCTGTGAAGGGTTAAAACAATTCACAGCAACTTCTGCTAAACAACAAGGATTACATTGTCAGAGACATATAACAATAACTTTTTATGACTTTAACTTTGCCTTTAGCTTTTAACTTTAAGAAAAACAATATAACATACATACATTTTATTATAAGGAGAACCCTTTGTAGCCCGACACCTGAGTCGACATAGGGCTGAATTAGTCCCATTTAATTCCTTGCCTGGGGACCAACATCTGTGAGCCACTGACCTCACTGTCAGTGACTCCTGCGTTACTTCCTTGCCGTTCCAACGGCATCCCCGGAGGCTGGGAGCCGCTGACTATACTGTCAGCGACTCTGCTTGAATTTCTTGCCCTGTTTACGGCATCCCCGCAGGCTGGGAGCCGCTGACTGCATTGTTAGCGGCTCCTTATCTCGCAACCCGATCTTTTTGCCGGTTATCCGCTTCTGCGGTCAGACTGGGTTTCCCCGCAGTCCATAACCGGCACACTCAACGGGCTGCGAAACTGGCAGGAAAACCTCTGTGAAAAGAGGCTCCTGCCTGAAAAACCCTGGTAAGTAAAAACGAACTTACCCTCTAGGTTTAACTTACTGCTGGCAGGAGCTCTGTCCTGCCAGTCTGGTGCTTGCGCTAGCGTGTCTGACATACTGGTGCGCATGCGGCCTGGCGGGTCTTCTTCACGGAATCACTCACGGGACTCCGAAGTAAAATGGAATATATTATTGTCACAAGTGACAAGGCACTGTGAAATTCTTTGCTTGCATCCCCGATGTATACATTTTGGGAGGAACTTCATTAACTATCCAACAATTGAGTAACGAGTAGTATAATTATTTTTTAATATATACTATAGTTGGTATATCCACCTAAAGTTGGTATGATCTCTTGCCCAGAGTAGGAGGATCGCATACTGGAGTATTTAGATTTAAGGTGAAGGAGGAAAGATTTAAAAGGAGCCTGAGGGGCAACTTTTTCACACAAAGGGTGGTGGGTGCATGGAACAAGCTGCCGGAGGAGACAGTTGGGGCTGGGACTATCGCAAGCTCTAAGAAACATTTAGACAGGTACATGGATAGACCAGGTTTACAGAGATATGGGCCAAACGCAGGCAGGTGGGATTAGTGTAGATGGAGCATGTTGGTCAGTGTAGGAAAGTTGGGCCGAAGGGCCTGTTTCCATGTTGGAAGTCTCTATGACTCTATGACTATGAGAATGAATGATTTCAACTTCAAGAACCAAATGTGGATTTTATAGGCAACATTGATATACATTTTTGTTACCCTCCTTCATCTCAATGTCCACTTGCATTCCACTGTTATAATATTTAACTGCATATAAACTCAGCTGTTTATTTTATTTACTTTAGGCACTTTGGTTACATTATCACATATTAAAGTTGTTCTTCCACGGTTTAAAAATGTTACGGTTCATGTTTAGGTTAACTATTGTCACGTGTGCCAAGGTATAGTTTTGCGGTCTGGCCAAGCTGGCTCTCCGCGAGTCACGCCGTCAGGCGGAAGAGGGCTCTGCCCGTGCCGGCTGCCTGCCCCATGCCCGGGTGGTGTTAGAGACGGACTACGCGCTGTCCACGGGCGCCCTGGGGGATTACTGGGACCGCTGGGCACCGCGGTGCGATGAATGCATCCTTGACAAGGATTGTAACATAGTTGCATAGTAGTTTATTTGTTATATTTGTTTGTCTTGCATTATGGTGGTGGTTCTGTTTTGTTTTATTGTGTTGTAAATATTGTTTTTAAAAATAATTTAATACATTTCTGATTTTAAAAAAAGGTATAGTTTTGCATTGCACGCCATCCAATCCGTTCAGATAATACTGCACATAAGTACAATTGTCAATAGACAATAGACAATAGGTGCAGGAGTAGGCCATTCGGCCCTTCGAGCCAGCACCGCCATTTAATGTGATCATGGCTGATCATCCCCAATCAGTACCCCGTTCCTGCCTTCTCCCCATATCCCCTGAATCTGCTATTTTTAAGAGCCCTATCTAGCTCTCTCTTGAAAGCATCCAGAGAACCTGCCTCCACCGCCCTCTGAGGCAGGGAATTCCACAGACTCACCACTCTCTGTGAGAAAAAGTGTTTCCTCGTCTCCGTTCTAAATGGCTTACTCCTTATTCTTAAAGTCAGACTCGGGTACAAAGGAGGCAGGTTGGCGCTGAGGTAGAGTCACTGCCTTTCAGCACCAGAGACCCGGGTTCGATCCTGATTACGGGCGCTGTCTGTACGGAGTTTGTACGCTCTCCACGTGACCACGTGGGTTTTCTCCGAAGCCTTCGGTTTCCTCCCACACTCCAAAGACGTACAGGTTTATAGGTTAACAAGCTTGGTACAAGTGTAAATTGTCCCTAGCGCTGGTAGGATAGCGATAGTGTGCGGGGATCGCTGGTCAACGTGGCCTCGGTGGGCCCTCGGGCATGTTTCCACACTGCATCTCTGAACTAAACTAAACTAAATTTCCTAATTTTGTGCTCTTTGAATACCAATCAAACAAATAACCAAACAAGAATAATTTCACAACATATCACGGTTGTTTATTACCCCTCTGGAATCTCAGGAACAGCATTCAATGGCGTTTAATTTTATCGATGATTCCAAAACACAGCCCTTCAATCGATCTGTCCAAGACAAGTTTAAACAAATATATTTGCACTGTTTGCAGAGATCTAATTATCTTGCCGTTCCTTAATTAATGGTAATAGATAACACTCACACATGGTACTATTGTGATTGGGAAGGCAGATTAGGACTTGTATTGTGTAGGAAGGAACTGCTGATGCTGGTTTACACCGAAGATCGACACAAAATGCTGGAGTAACTCAGCGGGACAGGCAGCATCTTTGGAGGGAAGGAATGGGTGATGTTTTGGGTCGAGACCCTTCTTCAGACTGAGAGTCAGGGTAGAGGGAGACTAGAGATATGAAATGGTATAAACAACACATTAATGAATGGCATGAAAAGAACAAATCCAAGCCAGCAATGAAGAACAAGGAAAGGTGGAGCCCACAATGGTCCATTGTTGGCTGTGGAAAAGGTGAGTTTAAACCCCATTCTGTCGCTTAGGAACTTATGAACTCAGAGAGTAGGGCAGCATCTGCGGATTGAATAAACGGGAGATGTTTTGGATCAAGATGAGTCGGTAGTAGGGTCCCAACACAAAACATTGCCTGTCATACTGCAGTGGACACCAAGTGAATGGATATTTTCAAAGAGGAGATTGATAGATTCATGATTAGTCACGGTGTCAAGGGGTTATGGGGAGAAGGCAGGAGAATGGGGTTGAGAGGGAAAGATAGATCAGCCATTGTCGATTGGCGGAGTTGACTTGACCAAATTCTGCTCCTGTCGCGTGAACTTATCAATGTATCGGCAAACAGTGAGAGTTATCGGTAAGCAGGACAACAGTGAGTAATAGAATGAGTAGGGTGGGGAAGGGATGCAGAGAGAGGGGAATGCAAGGGTTACTTGAAATTGGAGCACTCAATATTCATACAGCTGGGTTGTAAGCTGTATTGTTCTGTATAAACTGCCCATTGTACAGAGAAGGCAGCGAGGAGACCTAGTGGAGGAGTAAAGGACCTGTCCCACCAGCATGAACTCTATGCGATTAGCGCGACCTAACGTGGTTGCTTCAGCCGTCTGGCGTTGCGGGGCTGATCCCACTTCGATCGCCGGAGCCGTGCAGAATTGTGCAGAGTTCGCCCCGACACCGCGCGGGGCTCCGAAAAACTGACTATGTCCAAAAATTCCGCGTGGCAACGGCTTGTCGGCTCGCAGTCGCCTCGACGTTTACACACCGTCTCAACGTCGTGTCTCCGTGAACCTCTCTGTAGGTGCCTCCGTGACCCTCTATGTGTGTGGCTCCATGGCCCTCTGTGTGTGTCTGCCTCTGTGCCCCTCTCTGTGTGCCCCTCCCTGTCATGGCGAACTTACCTTAGACTTCGCTCCAAGTTCGCCTCACTTTGCGCCGCGTTGCGCCACTCACCCGACCTCCGCGCCGCCCCCACTGCCGGTTTGGTTGCGCTTGCCGCATGCAGGCGCATGCTGGTGGGAATGGCCCTGTACAGGGGATCACCCGACCTCCGCGCGGCCCCCGCTTCTAGTTTGATCGCGTTCATCGCATAGAGTTGCATGTTGGTGGGACAGGCCCTTTACTGCCTTACAGCGCCTGAGGCCCGGGTTCGATCCTGACTATGGGTGCTTGTATGTACATTCTCCCCATGTCCTGGGTGGGTTTTCTCCGTGACTTTCAGTTTCCTCCCACCCCCCCAAAGCCCCTGTCCCACTTAGGCAATTTCTTTTGGCGACTATAGGCGACTAGGCTGTCGCCACATGGTCGCGGGGTGACGCCTGTATGGTCGTGAGAAATCTCCTCAAGAGTCCTAACGTTTTTCTGATCGCCACTGGATTTTGAAATGTTCAAAACTTTTCGCCGACTGTGGGCTTGACGTAGCTTGTCTTTTCCTGTCGTAGGTGCTGTCTTAGGTTGTCGCCAGGATGACGCAGGTTGTCGCCGGGTGACGTTGGTTGTCGCCGGTGCTGACTCTGGTGAATTCCATTGGCGACTACCTACATCAACCTACGTCAACCAGCGACAGGTACCGGCGTCAAGAGAAGTCTTCAGTGTATTCAGTTGTCGCCAACAGGGTCGTTGCGTCTCGTAGCTTGTCGCGGGTGGACGTAGGTCGACTTCGGCTGTCGTAGGTTGTCGCCTGTGTGGTCGTAAGTTGTTGTAGGTGTGTTCGTAGGTGGACGTCCTAATGGGTCGCCGGTTGTCGGTAGCTTGACGTCCACTAGGTGGTAGCTTGTCATAGCATTGTCATGGGGGGGAGGGGGAGTCCAGACGCTGGTTTTTCAGCAAGCTGCTACGACTGTGACAGTCGCCAGCAGTCGCCCCAAAACTAACCTATGTGGGACAGGCCCTTAAGACGTACAGGTTTGCCGGTTCATCGGCTTGGTGAAAATATAAAAATTGTCCTTAGTGTGCGTAGGGTGATGTTAAGGTGCAGGGATCACTGGTTGGTGCGGACTAGGTGGGCCGAAGGGCCTGTTTCCGCGCTGTATCGCTGAACTAAACCAAACTTGAAATTGGAGAAATCTATATTCATACCGCTGGGTTGTAAACTGCATTGTTCTATATCAACACTACACTAATGTACAGAGGTGTCCAGAGACACCTAATTAGCCAACCCCATGTACCTACTGCCAGCCTCTTTCAGGAGAACTTATTGTTCACTGATCTCTAAATCCTGTACTATAGTGTTTCAGGCTCGTCAGAACTAACCAATAATTATTAGCCTCTGGGGACAATAGATCATTTGTGAACTTTTTATCCATTCTTAGCTGGAACATCGCAGTTGGATTTTTGACAGCTTTTAAGTAGAAATTCAGTAAATGGAAATGTTTTTCTTTTTTGTTTAATGCCTCAACTTCATAGTAACACATGCAGAAGACTTTGTGGAACGGTGACACATGAGAGGAAAAGGTTGTCAAACTTTTAAGTCTTTTGACATCAATTAGGAAGCAAAGCAGTGACAGCGTACGTTCAAGATGTGGACGCTTAGACATTGGCGAGACCAAGCGTAGACTGGGCGATATGTTCCCGATGTTGGGGGAGTCCAGAACCGCAGTCCACAGTTTAAGAATAAGGGTTAAGGCATTTAGAACAGAGATGAGGAAACACTTTTTCACACAGAGAGTTGTGAGTCTGTGGAATTCTCCGCCTCAGAGGGCGGTGGAGGCAGGTTCTCTGGATACTTTCAAGAGAGAGCTAGATAGGGCTCTTCAAGATAGCGGAATCAGGGGATATGGGGAGAAGGCAGGAACGGGGTACTGATTGGGGATGATCAGCCATGATCACATTGAATGGTGGTGCTGGCTCGAAGGGCCGAATGGCCTACTCCTGCATTTATTGTCTATTGTCTATTGTCTATTGTTTCGCTGAACACCTTCTCTCAGTTTGCCTGGACCTACCTGATCTCCCGGTTGCTAACACTTTAATTCCCCTTCCCATTCCCAAACTGACCTTTCTGTCCTAGGCCTCCTCCATTGTCAGAGTGAAGCTAAATGCAAATTGGAGGAACAGCAACTCATATTTCGCTTGGGCAGCTTACCAGCGAGTGGTATGAATATTGATTTCTCTGACTTCAGTTAACCCCTGCATTCCCTCTCTCTCCATCCCTTCCGCACCCCAGTTGGACCAGCATCTTCTTCTCACCTAGCAAACAACTAACAATGACCTGCTTCCTTTATCATTGTAGCTTTTTTGCATATCTTTCATTCATATGTTCTCTCTCTCTACATCGCCGTCTATATCTCTTGTTTCCCTTTCCCCTGACTCTAGTCTGAAGAAGGATCTCGACCTGAAAAGTCACCCATTTCTTCTCTCCAGAAATGCTGCCTGTCTCGCTGAGTTACTCCACTATTTTGTGTCTACCTTCGCTTTAAGCAAGGGTGTGTAGTTCCTTCCTACACAGTGTATGTTTTGATGTGAGATATGCCTTTGAGAAGGAAGAAAGCAGCACGAGTCTTATTGTAACATATAAGTCTGGTTATTTTGGAATAATTCATGACCAAAGTCCCCTTTGCTGTTCAGACATGCTGTGTTCTTCATGGTTATGTATTTTCATGAGGCGCAATCTTTTTACATTTCTTTTCGTCACCCCTCCTCCTTTCTTGAGGGTATTAGCGCACAGTTTTACAGGAGGTAGCTCTTACTTGGTGAATTAGTGGATGGAGCACAGGTGTCAGAGGTTGAGGGGTGAAGGCAGGAGAATGGGGTTAGAAGGGAGAGATAGATCAGCCATGATTGAATGGTGGAGTAGACTTGCTGGGCCGAATGGCCTAATTCTACTCCTATCTCTGATGACCTTATGACCTTATGAGTGATGGCCATGACATGGGAGAAGATACAGTTGGCATCCGGTCTCCCCCAGTCCACTAGATGGCAGTCAGAATTGGATCCTGCAAATTCCAGTCATCAGGGTAGATGAACGACTGGTCTCTTTAGATAATAACTTAAAAGAATGGTGCAAATACCAAATGGTAAGTCAACCTTCTCAGGTTAAAGATGGCTTGCTGCATTATCAGAATCAGAATCAGAATCAGAATCATACTTTATTCGCCAAGTATGTTTTGCAACATACGAAGAATTTCATTGGCCTGGTCAGTCATACAATTAAAAGTAACAGAACACTCAAAAATACATTTTAACATGAACATTCACCACAGTGACTCCTACATATTCCTCACTGTGATAGAAGGCGAAATAAAGTTCAAGTCCTTCCCTTAGTTCTTCCTCGGTCGTGGGCCTCGAGCCTCCGCTGACGAGACAATCTTGACTGCCGTAGCTGGCGGCGTTCTGTGTCGAGGCGATCAAGCTCCTGCATCAGGGGGAATGTCAGCTCCCCCGCGCCGGGCTATCGAACCTCGCGTCGAGGCTGGTCGAACCTTCTGCGACATTGGAGCTCCCGACTCGGTCTCACCCGAGACTGCGAGCCCTTGATAGTGATTCCGCGGTTGTCGCAGTGGGAGCGATCCCAGGCAAGGGATCGGCTCCGATTTTACGTCCGCGTCCCGCGGTGGGGCTCACGACAGTCCGAGGAGGCTTCCAGCTCCATCGATGGGTTGCCGCAGAGCCCGGAGAATGTGATCCGAAAATTGATCTCCGTCAAGGTGAGAACTTTAAAAAAAGTTTCCCCCAATCCCCTCCCCCCTGATAAAACAAACCGAAGCACATTAAAACAAAAACTTTTAACAAAATAACAAAAAGAGTGAAAAGACAAACAGACTGCCGGCAGGGCAGCCATCTCCCCGACGCCCCTGGTGGCACAGGGGTACCATTCCTTCTATCCTCAGATGCTGCCTGTTCTGCTGAATTACTCCAGCATTCTGTGTCTATTATTGCTGCAGTGGGTAGAGGTGCTGTCAGTCTGATGAAGGGTCTCGAGCCGAAACGTCACCTATTTATTTTTCCCAGAGTTGCTACCTTACAGCGCTAGAGACCCGGGTCCCATCCTGACTACGGATGCTGCCTATACGGAGCTTGTACATTATCCCAGTGACCGCGTGGAATTTTTCCGTGTCCCCCCACGTTCCAAAGACGCGCAGGTCTTGAAGGTCAATTGGCCCTCTGTAAATTGCACCGAGCGCGTCGGATATGAACCTGGGATTCCATAGAACTAGTTGGAATGGGTGGTCGCAGGTGAGCACAGAATTGGTGGTCTTTGACATTGTGCGATGGTCTGGCTGCGTCCACAATTTTCCGCAACGTCGTGCGGGTTTTGGATGCTGAGGGGTGACCTTATTGAAGTTCATAAAATCCTGAGGGGCATAGATGAATTTTCACCAGAGTAAGGAAATAAAAACCGAGGGTGGGGGGGGGGTTAATAGGTCAAAGGTGAGAAGGGACTTAAAAGAAGCCCAAAGGGTAATTTTTCACAGAGAGTTTTGTGGACATGATAAGAGAGGGCACAATTATGATATTTAAAAGGCTCTTATTGAATGGGCGTCTATAATTTAAAATGGCAGAATTTAAAAGGCACTTAGTAAATGGATAGGAAGTGCCTGGAGGGATATGTGGTTGGCAGAGGTTAGTGGGGGTGGCTCAATTATACAACTTAATCAGCTTGGATGAGTTGGTCTGAAGGACTTTAATCCATGCTAGATTGTTCTATGACTCTATGATTCACACACTTTAGTTTAGAGATACAGCGTGGAAACAGGCCCTTCGGGCCACCGAGTCCGCGCCAACCAGCGATTCCTGCACACAAGCACTATCCTACACACACTGGGGACTATTAACAATTTTACCAAAGCGAATTAACCTCCAAACCCGTGCAGCTTTGGAGCGTGGGGGGAAACCGGAGCACTCGGAGAAAACCCACGTGGTCTCGGGGAGGTGGTACAATCTCCGTACAGACATCACCCGTGGTCAGGAGGATCTAACCCAGGTGTCTGGCGCTGCAAGGCAGCAACTCTGCCGCTGCTGAAGGGCCTGTTTCCGCACTGTAGCTCTAAACTAAAGTGTGTGAATTACTGAACTACTATCTTCCTCATTGGAGACCCTTGGACTATCGTTAATCTGACTTTACTGGACTTTATCTTGCACCAAATGTTATTTACGTTATTCCCTTTGTAATGTATCTTTTCACTGTGGACAGCTCGATTTTAATCATGTACAGTCTCTCTGCTGACTGGATAGCAGGCAACAAAGAAGCTTTTCACTGTACCTTGGTACTCATAGAAACATAGAAACATAGAAAATAGGTGCAGGAGTAGGCCATTCGGCCCTTCAAGCCAGCAGCGGCATTTAATATGATCATGGCTGATCATCCAACTCAGTATCCTGTACCTGCCTTCTCTCCATACCCCCTGATCGCTTTAGCCACAAGTGCCACATCTACCTCCTTCTTAAATATAGCCAATGAACTGTCCTCAACTACCTGGGGTACACAAAAAGCTGGAGAAACTCAGCGGGTGTAGCAGCATCTAAGGAGCGAAGGAGATAGGCGACGTTTCGGGTCGAGACACTTCTTCAGACTGGTCAGGGATCAGGGAAACAAGAGATATAGACAGTGATGTGGAGAGATAAAGAACAATGAATGAAAGATATACAAAAATGTATCGATGATAAAGGAAACAGGTCATTGTAAGCTGTTTGTAGTGTGAAAATGAGAAGCTAGTGCGACTTGGGTGGGGGGGGGGGGAAGATGGAGAAGGAATGCCAGGGCCTGAGGGCTGAGGGAGAGGTGTGAAGGGGAGGAGGCAGCCTGGGTTAACAGAATTGAGAACATTCAATGTTTAAGCCCAGAGGATGCGGACTCCCCAAGCGGAATATGAGGTGCTGTTCCTCCAACTTGCGGTGTTGCTCACTCTGGCCGTGGAGGAGGCCCAGGACCAAGAGGTTGGATATGGAATGGGAGGGGGAGTTGAAGTGCTGAGCCACCGGGAGGTTAGGTTGGTTATTGCGGACCGAGCGGAGGTGTTCGGCGAAACGATCGCCCAGCCTCCGCTTGGTCTCACCGATGTAGATCAGCTGACATCTGGAGCAACGGATGCAGTAGATGAGGTTGGAGGAGGTGCAGGTGAACCTCTGTCCGACTTGGAAGGACTGCTTGGGTCCTTGAAAGGAGTGGATGGGGGAGGTGAAGGGACAAGTATAGCATCTCTTGCGGTTTCAAGGGAAAGTGCCCGGGGAAGGGGTGGATCGGGAGGGAAGGGAAGAATTGACAAGGGAGGGAGCGGTCTTTGTGGAAGGCAGACAGGGGGGGAGATGGGAAGATGTGGTGTGTGGTGGGGTTACGCTGGAGGTGGCGAAACTGGCGGAGGACTATCTGTTGTATGCGCTGGCTGGTGGGGTGAAAGGTGAGGACCAGGGGGACTCTGCCCTTGTTGTGAGTGGGGGAATGGGGAGAGAGGGCAGTGTTGCGAGGTATGGAGGAGACCCTGGTGCGAGCCTCATCTATAGTGGGGGAGGGGAAACCCCATTCTCTGAAGAACGAGGACATTTGTGATGACCTGGTGTGGAACACCTCATCCTGGGAGCAGATGCGGCGTAGACGGAGGAATTGGGAATAGGGGATGGAGTCCTTACAGGAAGCAGGGTGGGAGGAAGTGTAGTCCAGGTAGCTGTGGGAGTCAGTTGGTTTGTAGTGGATGTCAGTCAGGAGTGTATCACCTGCAATAGAGATGGTGAGGTCAAGGAATGGTAGGGAAATGTCGGAAATGGTCCAAGTGTATTTGAGTGTCCTCAACTACCTTCTGTGGCAGAGAATTCCAGAGACCCACCACTCTCTGTGTGAAAAATGTTTTCCTCATCTCGGTCCTAAAGGAATTCCCCCTTATCCTTAGACTGTGACCTCTTGTTCTGGACCTCCCCAACATCAGGAACAATCTTCCTGCATCTAGCCTGTCCAACCCCTTAATAATTTTGTAAGTTTCTATAAGATCCCCCCTCAATCTTCTAAATTCTAATGAGTACAAGCTGAGTCTATCCAGTCTTTCCTCATATGAAAGTCCTGACATGTCAGGAATCAGTCTGGTGAACCTTCTCTGTACCCCCTCTATGGCAAGAATGTCTTTCCTCAGATTTGGAGACTAAAACTGCACGCAATACTCCAGGTGTGGTCTCACCAAAACCTTGTACAACTTCAGTAGAACCTCCCTGCTCCTATACTCAAATCATTTTGCTATGAATGCTAACATACCATTTGCTTTCTTCACTGCCTGCTGAACCTGCATGCCTACTTTCAATGACTGGTGTACCATGACACCCAGGTCTCACTGCATCTCCCCTTTCCCTAATCTGCCACCATTCAGATAATAGTCTACCCTCATGTTTTTGCCACCAAAGTGGATAACGTCACATTTATCCACATTATACTGCATCTGCCTTGCATTTGCCCACTCACCCAGCCTATCCAAGTCACCTTGCAGCCTCCTAGCATCCTCCCCAAACCTAACACTACCCACCAGCTTAGTGTCATCCGCAAACATGGAGATATTGCATTCAATTCCCTCATCCAAATCATTAATATATATTGTAAATAGCTGGGGTCCCAGCACTGAGCCTTGCGGTACCCCACTAGTCACTGCCTGCCATTCTGAAAAGGACCCGTTTACTCCTACCCTTTGCTTCCTGTCTGCCAGCCAGTTCTCTATCCACATCAATATTGAACCCCCAATACCATGTGCTTTAAGTTTGTATACTAATCTCTTATGTGGGACCTTGTCGAAAGCCTTCTGAAAGTCTAGATATAACACATCCACTGGTTCTCCCTTATTCACTCTACTAGTTACATCCTCAAAAAGTTATATAAGATTCGTCAGACATGATTTACCTTTCGTAACTCCATGCTAACTGTCCAATAATTTCACCACTTTCCAAATGTGCTGCTATCCCATCTTTAATAACTGACTCTAGCAGTTTCCCCACTACCGATGTTAGACTAACTGGTCTGTAATTCCCCGTTTTCTCTCTCCCTCCTTTTTTAAAAAGTGGGGTTACATTAGCTACCCTCCAATCCTCAGGAACTACTCCAGAATCTAAGGAGTTTTGAAAAATTATCATCAATACATCCACTATTTCTGTGACTACTTCCTTGAATACGCTGGGATGCAGACTATCTGGTCCTAAGGATTTATTGGCCTTTAATCCATTCAATTTACCCAACACACTTCCTGGCTAACCTGGATCTCACTCAGTTCCTTCATATAATTTGTCCTCCGGTCCCCTGCTGTTTCTGGCAGATTATTTATGTCTTCCTTAGTGAAGACAGAACCAAAACAGTTATTCAATTGGTCTGCCATGTCCTTGTTCCCCGTCATCAATTCACCTGTTTCTGACTGCAAGAGGCTGTTTTAACTAATCTCTTTCTCTTCGCATATCTATAAAAACTTTTGCAGTCACTTTTTATGTTTCCTGCCAGTTTTCTTTCATAATCTATTTTTCCTTTCCTAATTAAGCCCTTTGTCATCCTCTGCTGGACTCTAAATATCTCCCAGTCCTCTGGTAGGCTGCTTTTTCTGGCTAATTTGTATGCCTCATCTTTTGTTTTTATACTATCCCTGATTTCCCTTGTTATCCATGGATGCACTACTTTCCCAGATTTATTTTTTTGCCAAACTGGGATGAGCAATTATTGTAGTTCATCCATGCAGTCTTTAAATACCTTCCATTGCACATCCACTGTCAACCCTTTAAGAATCACTTGCCTGTCTATCTTGGCCAATTCACGTCCCATACCTTCAAAGGTACCTTTGTTCAAGTTCAGAACCCTTGTTTCTGACTTAATTTTGTCACTCTCCATCCTAATGAAGAACTCAACCATATTATGGTCACTCTTGCCCAAGGGGCCACGCACAACAAGACTACTAACTAACCCTTCCTCATTACTCAATACCCAGTCCAGAACAGCCTGCTCTCTCGTTGGTTCCTCTACATGTTGGTTTAGAAAACTATCCCACTCGTGATGGTAAACTAAACTGAAAATATAGCAGATAGACACAAAATGCTGGAGTAACTCAACGGAACAGGCAGCATCTCCGGAGAGAAGGAATGGGTGATTTTTTGAGTCAAGACCCTTCTTCAGACTGATGTCAGGATAGAGAAAGATACATAGAAAAGGAAGTGTAAGGTGTGAAAACAAGACAAAGAGGAATGGAGATTAAGGAATATGTACAATAGATCATCGTTAGTTGGGAGAAGGTAACAACAAAGCAAACAGAGATAAAATGTAGACAATAAACAATAGGTGCAGCAGTAGGCCATTCGGCCCTTCAAGCCAGCACCGCCATTCAATATGATCGTTGCTGATCATCCCCAATCAGTACCCAGTCCCTGCCTTCTCCCCATATCCCCTGACTCCGCTATCTTTAACAGCCCTATCTAGCTGTCTCTTGAAAGTATCCAGAGAACTGGCCTCCACCGCCCTCTGAGACAGGGAATTCCACAGACTCACAACTCTCTGTGAGAAAACGTGTTTCCTTGTCTCTATTCTAAATGGCTTACCCCTTATTCTTAGACTGTGGCACCTGCTTCTGGACTCCCCCAACATCGGGAACATGTTTCATGCCTCTAGTGTGTCCAAACCCGTAACAATCTTATATGTTTCAATAAGATCCCCTCTCATCCTTCTAAACTCCAGAGTGTACAAGCCCAGCCGCTCCATTCTCTCAGCATATGACAGTCCCGCCAACCCGGGAATTAACCTTGTAAAACTACGCTGCACTTCCTCAATAGCAAGAATGTCCTTCCTCAAATTAGGGGACCAATACTGCACGCAATACTCCAGGTGTGGTCTCACTAGGGCCCAGTACAACTGCAGAAGGACCTCTTTGCTCCTATACTCGATTCCTCTTGGTATAAAGGCCAACATGCCATTTGCTTTCTTCACTGCTTGCTGTACCTGCATGCTTACTTTCATAGACTGATGAAGAAGGACGCCCAGATCCCGTTGTACTTCCCCTTTTCCCAACGACGCCATTTGGATTGTTCCTGTTTTTGATACCAAAGTGGATAGCCTCACATTTATCTGCATTAAACTTCATCTGCCATGCATCTGCCCACTCCCACAGCCTGTCCAAGTCACCCTGCATTCTCATAGCATCCTGCTCACGGTTCACACTGCCATCCAGCTTTGTGTCATCTGCAAATTTGCTAATGTTACTTTGAAACCCTTCATCTAAATCATTGATGTATATTGTAAATAGCTGCGGTCCCAGCACCGAGCCTCGCGGTACCGCAATGTCTCAATGTCTCAACAATGTTTAAACGACTACCGCCCTGCAGCACTCACCCCCATAATGATGAAGTGCTTCCAGAGGCTGGTCAGGGACCATATTACCTCCAGACTCCCCTCCACACTTGACCCATACCAGTTTGCTTACAGGCCAAACCGCTCCACAGAGGATGCTATATCCTCCGTACTCCATCTGAGCCTGGAACATCTAGAGGAGAAGAATACTTATGTGCAAATGCTCTTCGTGGATTTTCGTTCAGCATTCAACACAAACATCCCTCAGCACCTGATAAGGAAACTGGTTCCATTGGGCCTCAGCAACCCCCATGTGTAACAGGCTACTGGACTTCCTCACTGACAGACCCCAGTCAGTGAGGGTTGGAAATAATACCTCTAACATCATCTCTCTGAGCACCGGCTCCCCTCAGGGCTGTGTCCTGAGACCACTACTGTTTACCCTAGACCCACGACTGTTGTGCCAGGTTTAGTACAAACCACATCATGAAGTACGCAGATGACACAACAGTGGTGGGCCTCATCAGGGACGACAATGAGCTGGCTTACAGGGAGGAGGTGAAGCAACTGGTGGACTGGTGCAATACGAACAACCTGATCCTGAATGTTGAAAAAACAAAGGAGGTCATCGTCGACTTCAGGAAAAACCGGCACAGTCCCACACCACTTCACATCAATGACAGCGATGTGGAGGTGGTCAATAGCACTAAGTTCCTGGGGGTGCAGGTCACTAACAGTCTGACCTGGTCAAATAACATCAACGGTTAAGTGAGCGCAGCAGCGGTTGCACTTTCTGCGCCGGATGAGAAGAGCTCACCTCCCCCATCCCATCCTCACCACTTTTTACAGGGGCACCATAGAGAGTATTTTGACCAGCTGTATCTCTGTCTGGTTTGGGGACTGTAAAGCCTCTGACTGAAAGTCTGTGCAGAGAGTGGTGAGGACAGCGGAAAAAATCATCGGGACTTCTCTCCCCTCAATCAGGGATATTGTGACCAAATGTTGCGTGTTTAAGGCCAGCAGTATTATAAAAGACCCCACACATCTCCATCACGGACTGTTCACTCTGCTGCCCTCGGGAAAAAGATATCGTAGCATGAGGAGCAGAACATCAAGGTTCTGCAACAGCTTCTTCCCACGAGCCATCATACTCCTGAATGCCATGTAATGGGCTGCCACCGTTGTCTATTTATCCTTTTATCCTTTTTATCCATTTTATCCATGTTTATCCTTCTGTTAATTATCGTGTTGCACAGGGAGCCAAATGCAACGGAATTTCGTTTGGAATTGCATATATCGATGTATTTCTAAATAACAATAAAGCTTGTTTGACTTTTGACTTTTGACTTTTGACTACCCCACTAGTCACTGCCTGCCATCCTGAAAGGGACCAGTTATTCCCTACTCTTTCTTTCCTGTCTGTCAACCAATTTTCTATCCATGTCAGCACTTTCCCCACAATACCATGAGCCCTAATTTTGCCCACTAATCTCCTATATGGGACCTTATCAAATGCTTTCTGAAAGTCCAGGTACACTACATCCACTGGCCCTCCCTTGTCTATGTTCCTAGATACATTCTCAAAAAATACCAGAAGATTAGCCAAGCATGGTTTCCCCTTTGTAAATCCATGCTGACTCGGACTGATCCTGTTACTGCTATCCAAATGTGTGGCTATTTCATCTTTTAGAATTGACTCCGGCATCTTCCCCACCACCGACGTCAGGCTAACTGGTCTATAATTCCCTGTTATCTCTCTCCCTCCTTGTGTGGGATAATATTAGCTGCCCTCCACAGGAACTGATCCTGAGTCTATAGAACATTGGAAAATTATCATCAATGCATCCACAATTTCTAGAGCCACTTCGTTAAGTACGCTGGGATGCAGACCATCAGGCCCTGGGGATTTATCAGCCCTCAGTCCCATCAGTCTACCCAACACCATTTCCTGCCTAATGTGGATTTCCTTCAGTTCCTCGGTCACCCCAGATCCTCTGGCCACTACTATATCAGGAAGGTTGTTTGGGTCCTCCTTAGTGATGACAGATCCAAAGTACCTGTTCAACTTATCTGCCATTTCCTTGATCCCCATAATAAATTCACCTTTTTCGGTCTTCAAGGTTCCAGCTTTGGTCTTAACTAAATGTTTCCCTCTTCACATACCTAAAGAATCTTTTACTATCCTCGTTTATATACTTGGCTAGCTTACCTTCGTACCTCATCTTTTCTCCTCGTATTGTCTTTTTAGTTATCTTCCGTTCCTCTTTAAACTTTAACCAATCCTCTTGCTTCCCGCTCATCTTTGCTACGTTGTACTTTTTCTCTTTTACTTTGCTCTACCATGGTCGGGGACCTCCAGTCAATAGGTGCAGGAGTAGGCCATTCGGCCCTCCGAGTCCTATCATGACTCCCGTAGCCGGCGGCGGGCCCTCCACACTGGGGCAAACAGTTCCTGTATCGGAGGGATGTCAGCTCCCCAATGCCGGACGGTCTAACCCCGCGTTGGGGCTGTTCGAGCCTCTGCGTAGCTCGAGCTCCCGACTAGCCTCTCCCAAGACTGCAAGCTCATGCTGATAATGTCCGCAGGTCGCAGGTTGGAGCAATCGCAGGCAAAGGATCGACTCCGATGTTAGGTCCATGCCCCACGGTGGGGCTCGTCAATTGGAGGAGGTCTCCAGCTCCATTGATGGTAGGAGAGATTAGACATTTGAGCGAGCAGAGATGTGACCCAGAAAAAAATTGCATCTCCGGCAAGGTTAGAAACTGAAAATAAGTTTCCCCCTCCCCCCCACCTAAAACAATCCAGAAAAAATGTACACAGACTTTTAAAACATACTAATATTTTAAAAAAATGAAAAAAACAGTCTGCTGACGGGGCTACCAATTGTACGACCCCAAGGATTTTTCTAATCGATGAAAAATAAAAAAGTTATGAATGTTTAAAACATTTTGGTCCTCTCGCCTGTCAATCACCACGATGAAGGTAATGTCCCTTGCGTGGGAGGGGGGGGGGAGGGCAGGATTATAAAACACCAGATGCCTGGATGTGGGCCAGTCACTCTGGAAGATTATGTGGGAGAGTCCACAACTGTCATTCTAAGCTGTGAATCAACTGAACTGTGAGTCTGCAAAGTACTTGCAATAAATGATTTGTTAGTCTCTAATGACAATGCAATGAGTTGTTTGGCAATTTGGTGGTCTGTACTCTGCTTGAAATGCTGTGAAATTGAATGTGGTGGTCTGCACTCTGCTTGAAATGCTATGAAATTGAATGTGGTGGCCTGCACTCTGCTTGAAATGCTATGAAATTGAATGTGGTGGTCTGCACTCTGCTTGGAATGCTATGAAATTGTATGTGGTGGCCTGCACTCTACTTGAAATGGAATTTCAATGAATAGCCGTGAGTGAACTGCCAGCCCACCAGCGCTGAGCGACTGATCTGCCAGCCCACCAGCCCTGAGTGACTGAGCTGCCAGCCCACCAGCCCTGAGTGACTGAGCTGCCAGCCCACCAGCCCTTAGTGATTGAACTGCCAGTCTACCACCACTGAGTGACTGAGCTGCCAGCCTACCAGGCCTGAGTGACTGAGCTAATAGCCTAAGAATCCATTCGGCCCACAGTCCATACTAGCCTTCTTGAAACCAGTCCCTTCAGCCCACAACACCCATACTAGCGCTCCAGAAAGCCCCCCCACTGGCCACCAATATTGGAATTGGTGAAGAGGTGGAATATTGCATTGGGGGACCAGCCCTCCCGTGTGAACATGGGACCCAATGGGTCCCACTTAGTGACTGAGTGTACAGCTCGTATACAATAAATTCAAACGCAAGTGCAATAGGTAGAGCAAAAGAGAAGATATAGACTGCAGGATATAGTTCTCAGCATTGTAGCGCATGACATGGTAGAGTTGCTGACTTACAGCACTAGAGACCCAGGTTCGATCCTGACTACGGGGTACTTGTCTGTATGGAATTTGTAAATTCTCCCCGTGACCTGCGTGGATTTTCTCCGTGATAATTGGTTTTCTCCCACACCTCCAAAGGCGTACAGGTTTATAGGTTAATTAGCTTGGTGCAAATGTAAACTTGTCCCTGGTGTGTGTAGGATAGTGTTAATGTGCGGGGATCGCTGGTCGGAGCTTGATGCAGTTCTTCTAGCTTCTGTGTAGAGAGGAACTGCAGATGCTCGTTTAATTTGAAGATAGATATAAAATGCTGGAGTCACTCAGTGGGACAGGCAGCATCTGAAAGAGGGTCTTGACCCAAAACGTCACCCATTCCTCCTTTCCAGAGATGCCGCCTGTCCCGTTGAGTTACTCCATCATTTTGTGTCTATCTTCTTCTGGCTTATATTACTTGTCTTTGTTCTCCCAGCTGGAATGAAACTCTGCATTTCAAAGCGATGAAGGACTTCGATTTAACAAGTAGGGAGAAATTGTTTGCCCTGACAAGTGATTGATTGTGACAGCAAATTAGAGTGAAAATGGGAGACAATTTTCTCACAGAGGAATCGCAAGGACAGACACACACTATCTGAAAATGTGCTGGAGTTTCATTCTAACAATACATGCAAAAGGCAACTGCATACTCATTTCAAGAGGGATGATTTGCTGGGTACTAGGGATAACACTAGTGGGAGCGTCTAGGACTAGAGGTCATAACCTCAGGATTAAAGGACGTTCTTTTAGGAAGGGTTGAGGAAGAATCTCTTTAGTCAGAGGGTGGTGAATCTGTGCAATTCTTTGCCACGGAAGGCTGTGGAGGCCAAGTCAGTGGATATATTTAAGGCAGAGATAGATATATTCTTGATTAGTACAGGGTGTCAGAGGTTAAGGGGGAGAAGGCAGAAGAATGGGGTTAGGACAGAGAGATAGATCAGCCATGATTGAATGGCGGAGTTGAATTGATGGGCCGAATGGCCTAATGCTACTCCTATCACTTATGATCTTATGAACATTGGCGTTGCGCGCCTAAATTATCTCTTCAATAATCACCAGCAAACCAGCTGGCTTTCTATTCTACTGTCAAACCTAATAGTCCATCATCGGCTCTGACCTTCCTTCCATCGAGGGGATTTATCACAGTCGCTGCCTCAAAAAGGCTGACAGCATTGTCAAGGACCCACACCACCCTGGCAACACACTCATCTCCCTGCTACCTTCGGGTAGAAGGTACAGGAGCCTGAAGACTGCAACAACCCGGTTTAGGAATAGCTACTTCCCCACAGCCATCAGGCTATTAAACCTGGCTCGGAACTCTGAACATTAATATCCCTCCATCTGTTATTTGCACTTTATTAATTTATTAATTCATGAGTGTATTTATGTATAGAATTGTAGTCAATGCCTTCTATGTTCTGTTGTGCTATGCAAAGAAAGATTTTCATTGTCCTGTCAGGGACACATGACAATAAACTCTTTTGACTTTGACTTGACTTAGTCATAGAATCATAATGTCATGGAGTGATACAGCGTGGAAATAGACCCTTCGGCCCAACTTGCCCACACCGGCTAACATGCCCCAACTACACTAGTCCCATCTGCCTGCGCTTGGTCCATATCCCTTCAAACCTGTCCTATCCATGTACCTGTCTAACGGTTTCTTAAACGTTGGGATAGTCCCAGCCTCAACTACCTCCTCTGGCAGCTCGTTATATACACCCACCGCCCTTTGTGTGAAAAAGTTACCCCTCAGATTCCTATTAAAATGATGATCAGCCATGATCACATTGAATGGCGGTGCTGGCACAAAGGGCCGAATGGCCTACTCCACCACCTATTGTATATTGTCTATTGTCTATCGTCTATTGTCTAAATCATTCCATCCTCACCTGGAACCTATGTCCTCTGGTCTTCGATTCACCTTCTCAGGGCAAGAGACTCTGCCGATCTACCCGATCTGTGATTTTAAACAGAACTAAACCTCTGATATTGTGACTTGTCTATCTGACATTCTGCAGTTTTGTTTTGTACAAATCCACATTCTGAGCACATTTTAATTTTCACTGCAAGCATGTAGCACATTAACTCCATCCAAAACTAATGGCTTTGGTGTATTTTTTTCACCGTGTGAAGAAATGATTGGACTTTACAAATCCTATTATCTAAGATAACCACTTAATAAGCTGTAAAGACATTTACAGGATTATTTAAAACGCTCAAAACATTGCGATCTTGGATACTGAAGGAGGGCTCGCCAACATTCTTGAGAGTGTTCTTATTCTCTCTGCGTGAAGGGCGGCATAGTGGCGCATCGGTAGAGCAACCGCCTTACATCGCCAGACTCCCATGTTCGGTCCTGACTGCGGGTGCTGTTTGTCTGGAGTTTGCACGTTCTCCCTGTGACCACAAGGTTTTTCTCCAGGTGCTCCGGTTTCCCTGTGACCACAAGGTTTTTCTCCAGGTGCTCCGGTTTCCCTGTGACCACAAGGTTTTTCTCCAGGTGCTCCGGTTTCCCGCCACACTCCGAAGACATACAGGTTTGTATGTTAATTTGGCTTCGGTAAAAAATGTTATTTGTCTCTAGTGTGTAGATTAGTGCTAGTGTACGTGGGCTCGCGGGGGGGGGGGGGGGGGGGGGGGGCACATACTGTATCTCTAAAGAGCTAAACTAAACTTTCATATGTAAGTTTAATTTAGTTTAGTTTCGACATACAGTGTGGTAAGTATGTAGGTACAGCAGGCAGTGAAGAAAGCGAATGGCATGTTGGCCTTCATAACAAGAGGAGTTGAGTATAGGAGCAAAGAGGTCCTTCTGCAGTTGTACAGGGCCCTAGTGAGACCACACCTGGAGTATTGTGTGCAGTTTTGGTCTCCGAGTTTGAGGAAGGACATTGTTGCTGTTGTTGTTGTTGTATTCAATTTATTGTCATTGTCTCATTTTTGAGACAACAAAATGGATTTTCCTTACAGTGAGCAGCATAAAAGTAAATAATAAATAAATGAACATATTTTTTTTAAAAAGCACAAACACAGAAGTCCACACACAGCATAACCCCACAGCGGCACCAGAGTTACGGAAGGTACCATAGTCCAGCCAGCCTCCCCGCCGATCTTCCCAGATGTTCACCCGTGGTCGGGGCCTCCCGAGCACCCGCAGGCCCTCTCGCTGGGAACGATGCTCGGGCCCTCTCGCCGGGAACGATGCTCGGGACCTCTCGCTGGGAACGATGGAACCCCGACGGAGAACATCCTCAGCGGCCCGGACCTCCAGATCAGCCACCTCCCACCGGAGTCCGCGGCTCCCGAAGTCCACAGGCCGAGCCGGGCGGAGTCGCAGAACTCCGCGATGTTGGTCAGCGCCGCCCGCGTTGGGAACTCCGCGAACCACAGCTCCGCGATGTCTGTGCAGCAGGCCCAGCGCTCCGAAGCTCCAAACGGCGATCCCCGGTGAGGCATCACCTGCCCCTCGATGTTTCCAACGCTGCGCCACTGCTGCTGGAGCTCTGGGCGGTCCCGGCAGGAAAGGCCGCGTCAATCCAGTAGGTAGGCCGCGGGGGGGGGGGGGGCGGGGGGCGAGGACGCAACTCGAATAATAGTCGCATCCTCTCCAGGAAGCGACTGGAGGATGGTATCCCGCTTACCGTACCCTCTTCCCCTCACATAAACACATTATAAAAAACACAAAAAACGTCTTCAAACATAACAAGAAAACAAAAAGATACCGGACTGAAGGCGGAGGCAGCTAGCAACAGCGCCACCGGATGTCGAGTTTGCTATTGAGGAAGTGCAGCGTAGGTTTACAAGGTTAATTCCCGGGATGGCGGGACCGTCATATGCTGAGAGAATGGAGCGGCTGGGCTTGTACACACTGGAGTTTAGAGCGATGAGAGGGGATCTTATGGAAACATATAAGATTATTAAGGGTTTGGACACGCTAGAGGCAGGAAACATGTTCCCGATGATGGGGGAGTCCAGAACCAGGGGCCACAGTTTAATAATAAGGGGAAAGGCTTTTAGAACGGAGAATAGGAAACACTTTTTCACATGGAAAGTTGTGAGTCTGTGGAATTCTCTGCCTCAGAGGGCAGTGGAGGCCGGTTCTCTGGATACTTTCAAGAGAGAGCTAGATAGGACTGTTAAAGATAGTGGAGTCAAGGGATATGGGGAGAAGGCAGGAACGGGGTACTGATTGTGGATGATAAGCCGTGATCACATTGAATGGCTCGAAGGGCCAAATGGCCTACTCCTGCACCTATTGTCTAGAGTATTGTCCACCGAGGCTGTGATGTCCAGCGATCCACCCACACTAACACTGCCCTACACACGCTCGGGACAATTTTACATTTATACCAAGCCAATTAACCTACAAACCTGTATGTCCTTGGAGAGTGGGAGGAAACCGCAGATCTCGGAGAAAACCCACGCAGGTCAAGGGCAGAACGTAGAAACTCCACACAGACAGCACCCGTGGTTGGGATCGAACCCAGGTGTCTGGCGCTGTGAGGCAGCAGCCCACTCACTACGCCATCATGCTGCGCTGTAGTTTCTAATGTTGCCACCATCTTCTGAAGCACGTTCTTTCCCAGCCCCCAAACCTATAGCAGTGTAATGTATCTCATTGTTAGCTTTATTCTAACCAGGGAACTACAAAGGAGAGGGTGAAAAAAGCTCTAACAGTGAAATGCAGATCGCACAATGAATCAATCAGCATCTCAAAAATGAATGATTCACGCATAGAATTGCTTCACGATTAGATGACTCTGTTTTATTGGCACTGAATAATCCAGCAACCCTTTGCAAAGTGCTTTAGTTTAGTTTAGTTTAGAGATACAGTACGGAACCAGGCCCTTCGGCCCACCGAGTCCACACCGCCCAGCCATCCCCGCACATTATCACTATCCTACACCTACTGGGGACAATTTTACATTTATACCAAGCTAATTAACCTACAAACCTCTACGTCTTTGTAGTGTGGAAGGAAACCAAAGCCCTCTGAGAAAAACCCACGCAGGTCACGGGGAGAACGTGCAAACTCCACACAGACGGCGCCCGTGGTCGGGATCGAACCTGGGTCTCTGGCGCTGTGAGGCAGCAGCTCTACTGCTGCGCCATCGTGCCATCCTAGACAATTTAGGGACTTAACGTAGACTTCAGAGTTAAATGTAAATGATGCCTGGAGGTACACCAGACCTCGACCAGACATAGATGCAGATCGAGTTATAGTCGGATAGTACAGAAAAAGGCCCTTTGGCCCATCGTGCTCATGTCATCCATCGATTACACATCCGCACTAATGCCACTTCGCCCTAGAGTCCTAGTCAGAGAGTCATATGGCGTAGAAACAGGCTTTTTGGCCCAACTTGCCCACGCTGATCATCTATACTAGTCCCACCTGCCTATGTTTGGCCCATATCCCTCTAAACTTGTCTTATTCCTGTACCTTCTTATACATTGACATAGTACCTGTCTCAACTACATCCTCTGGTAGCTTGTTCCATACTCCCACCACCCTCTATGTGAGGTAGTTCCCCCTCGATGTGGTTCGGTGGCACGGCGGTATAGTCGCTGCCTTACAGCGCCAAAGACCTGGTTTCGATCCTGACTAGGGGTGCTGTCTGTAAGGAGTTTGGAATGTTCTCCCCGTGATCTGCATGGGTTTTCTCCGGGATCTCCGGTTTCCTCCCACACTCCAAAGACGTACGTGTTTGGTGGGTCAATTGGCTTCGGTCAAATTGTAAGTTGTCCCCAGTGTGTGTAGGATAGTGTTAGGGTGCGGGGATCGCTGGTCGGCGAGGGCTCGGTGGGCCAAAGGGCCTGATTCCGCGCTGCATCTCTAAACTAAAACTCTTAAATCTTTCCCTCCTTGGTTCTTCTTGGTTACTTGGTCCTCCAAAATATTCCAAATGGAATTTAAACTGGAGGTGGTGAAGGGGGGGGGGGGGGGGGTTAAGCCAGAGAGGGTTATTGGGAAGAAAGTGCCACTTTAAATTTAGTTGCATCTGGCTGGGCATCTGGCAAGGCATCTCGCCTTGCCTTGAGGTACACAGTTCTATGGCTGTTCTTTGGGAAATGGCATTTCCTAGATTTATACGTTGATCAGTACACAGAAATCGGCCATTCAGCTTATTTTAAGGATATATCATATTAAATCATGCAATCATAAATCTGGGGTGAAGCAGGGAAGATGAGCTGTTCCTCACAGCTTAAGCTAAAAACACAGCTGCGGAAACAAACCTGCTCCTTGGTAACTAAACCAGTCTGCAAATGTTATCAAAGGCCAAGGGACTGTTGAAAGAAACGGCACGGTGGCGCAGCGGTAGAGCCACGGTAGAGCCAGAGATCCCGGTTCGATCCTGACGACGGGTGCTGTCTATATGGAGTTTGCACGTTTTCCCTGTGACCGCGTGGGGTTTTCTCCGGGTACTCTGGTTTCCTCCCACACTCCAAAGACGGCCTGTAACAATAGCGATGATCGTCCCGCTTCTGAGTTTGTTGTGAGCGAGGAATTTATTCTACTCACTTTGGAAAATATTTGTGACGCAACTGAAGTTATTAGGATTTTCATTCCTTCCTTCGTGTTATTTTTGCCTTGATATATTAAAGTGAAGCTTGAGGTAATCCTTAAGAGTAAATCAGACTTTCGACCATATCAATGGGGTTGCCCGAGCAACGGCTTATGTCTGACTGCAAGCCAACGAGAGAGCTGACTATACGTACATAGCCCACAACAAACCCAGTTCCTGCACCCTCGCAAATTAATCTGGGCTAGAGATGTGGAACAAGTCTATCTTTACTCCTCAAAACAATAGCCACGTCAGAGAGAGAGAGAGAAAGAGAAAGAGAAAGAGAGAGAAAGAGAGAGAGAAAGAGAAAGAAAGAGAAAGAAAGAGAGAGAGAGATAAAAGAAAGAGAAAGAGAGAGAGAGAGAGAGAGAGAGAGAGAGAGAGAGAGAGAGGGAGAGAGGGGGAGAGGGAGAGAGGGAGAGGGAGAGAGAGAGCGAGGGGGATTGTGTCCCTGGAGAGGGAACACGCGGTGTTCACGGGGACTCTGGAGGCCTTCCGTCAGCGCTGGTCGCCGCGTGGGGTTGAGGCGATTATAAATGAATGTACTGCTGTACTACAATGATCTGTTCATTATAGTGTGATTTTTGATTGTGTTTTGATGTGTTGTATTTTATGATTTGTGTTGAATAAAGTTTTTGAAATGAAAAAAAAAAAAAGAAAGAGAGAGAGAGATAAAAGAAAGAGAGAAAGAGAGAGAGAGAGAGAGAGAGAGAGAGAGAGAGAGAGAGAGAGAGGGAGGGATGCTCCTGCACATTCTGAACCACCGTGCCTTCGTCTCCCGTCCTGACTCACCATGGAGGACGGTGTTACCATCCGAAGGCGGCGGGGGGCCCCAGTGGGGGTCCTTCTATAAGGGAGTTGTACCCCTTTATATTGGGGACCTGGGGTGGAGAGTGCTGCATGGAGCGGTGGTTTGTAATAAACTTTTGAGTCGGTTCACGGGCTCGTCTGCCGCATGTATTTTCTGCGGAGAGGAGGAGACCGTATTCCATGTGTATATGGAGTGTGTGAGGTTACTGCCCCTGTACCAATATCTGAAGGGGCTGTTCCTCAAGTTCTGGCTGCATTTTAGCCCCACAATCCTGGTGTTTGGACACAAGGCGGGGAGTGGGGAGAGCCGAGTGTGGGGGGGGGACTTACCTGTCGGTTTGCTCCTTGGCCTGGCCAAGATGGCCATTCGTGGGTCCAGGCAGCGGGCGGTCGACGGTCTGGCGAGAGTCGGCTGCCTGCCCCTCTTTCGGGCCTACGTCCGTGCACGTGTGTCCCTGGAGAGGGAACACGCGGTGTTCACGGGGACTCTGGAGGCCTTCCGTCAGCGCTGGTCGCCGCGTGGGGTTGAGGCGATTATAAATGAATGTACTGCTGTACTACAATGATCTGTTCATTATAGTGTGATTTTTGATTGTGTTTTGATGTGTTGTATTTTATGATTTGTGTTGAATAAAGTTTTTGAAATGGAAAAAAAAAAAAAAAAAAAAAAAAAAAAAAGAGAGAGAGGGAGAGAGGGGGAGAGGGAGAGAGGGAGAGGGAGAGAGAGAGCGAGGGGGATTGTGTCCCTGGAGAGGGAACACGCGGTGTCCACGGGGACTCTGGAGGCCTTCCGTCAACGCTGGTCACCGCGTGGGGTTGAGAGTATTGTAAACAATGAATGTACTGTTGTACTACAATGATTTGTTTGTTATAGTGTTATTTTATATTATGTTTTGATGTGTTGTATTGTATGATTGCGTCGAATAAAGTTTTTGAAAAAGAAAAAAAAAAAAAAAAGAGAGAGAGACACACACACACACACACCTGGGGGTCTACCTGAGTCCTACTGAGGATGCTTGGCCAGCAAACTGGCAGGAGTTGGAGACGAAAGTCGTTGCTTGGCTGGGGCGCTGGTCAGGCTTGCTTAGAGTTCTTTCTTTCCAGGGTAGATTGCTGGTCATAAACCAACTGGTTGCCTCCATGTTATGGTACCGGCTGGCCACTCTTGTCCCGCCCTCTATCTTTGTAACCACGATACAGAAGAGGCCAGTGGGTTTCCTTTGGGGAGATAGGAAGCACTGGGTTTCCCGCAGCGGTCCCGAGTCTCCCGTTGGAGGAGGGCGGCCAGTCCTTGTTATGCATGCGTGCATACCCAAGTGGCGGCTCTCCGTCTCAGGACTCTGCGGAGGGAACGTGTACGGCGAGCATCCTCCCAGATGGCACACTCTGGCCACGTATTTATTTTGCCGGGGCTCTTGCCTTAGAGGGGTTTCACAGCTCCCGGTGGCGGGCATGAGTCGACCCGTCACACGGCGCTTGCCGAGCTTCTACCACGATGTGTTCAGCGTGAAGAATTTATTCGTCTTCAGCCAGCGCGTTGCTCCGCAGTGGAAGGGAGGTGTTGTGGCTGCGGGGGGGGCGCTCCTCACCTGTCACGGTGGGTGTCGAGGAGAGGCGTGTGCTTTGAGGATTCTGACCGAGATTACCTCCGCTCCGCCGGATCTGCTCATCGGGCCCAGGCTCCGGGATATTTCCCGGGAGCCGGCCCTACAGAACATGAGCCGCCTTTCCGAGATGCCCAGCCTGCCGTTCCATGCTGCGGAGAGACGTGCACTGCACAGGATGCTGCTGCACCCTCTACACCTACTCGCCTTTGTCATTCGTCCGGACACGCCATGGCGGTGCGTGTTACCATCTAACGGCGGGGGCGGTCCCCAGTGGAGGTCTCTCTACAGGGAGTCCTCCCCCTTTACACTGGGGACCCGAGGTGGAGAGTGTTGCACAGAGCGGTGGCGTGGAATAAACTTTTGAGCCGGAATAAACTTCACGGGCTCGCCGGCCGCCTGTATTTTCTGCGCCGAGGAAGAGACCGTGTTCCACGCTTATATGGTGTGTGTGAGGTTGCTGCCCCCATACCAATATCTGAAGGGACTTCTCCTCGAGTTTTGGTTGCATTTTAGTCCTACGATCTTGGTGTTTGGGCACAAGGCAGGGAGTGGAGAGAGCCGATCGGGAAGGTGGGCTCTCCCTGTCGGTTTGCTCCTGGACCCTGCCAAGGTGGCCATTCGCGGGTTCAGGCAGCGGGCGGTCGATGGTCAGGCTGGAGTCAGCTGCCTGCCCCTCTTCCGGGCCTACATCCATGCTCGCTTGTGCCTGGAGAAGGAACACGCAGCGTCCACGGGGACTCTGGACGCCTTCCGTCAACGCTGCCCGCCGCGGGGGGGTCAAGAGCATTGTAGATGAAGATTGCACCTTTGTACTATAATGACTGCTTGATATCTTGTGGCCATTGAACCCCTATGTACTTTTGGTGCACTGTAATATGCAATGGTTGAATAAAGTCCTTGGAATGGGAAAAGAAGAGGGCGAGAGGAGGGGAGGGAAAGAGAGAGACTGAGAGGAAGAGAGAAAGAGGGAACAAGAGTGGAAAAGGGAGAGAGAGAGGATAGTGAGAGAGAATGAGGGAAAGAGACGTGGGTCCAGGCAGTGGGCGGTCGATGGTCAGGCGAGAGTCGGCTGCCTTCCCCTCTTTCGGGCCTACGTTCGTGCACGTGTGTCCCTGGAGAGGGAACATGCGGTGTCCACGGGGACTCTGGAGGCCTTCCGTCAACGCTGGTCGCCGCGTGGGGTTGAGACTATTGTAAATAATGAATGTACTGTTGTACTACAATGATTTGTTTGTTATAGTGTGATTTTTTGATTATGTTTTGATGTGTTGTATTATATGATTGTGTTGAATAAAGTTTTTGGAAAAGGAAAAAAAAAAATTTTTTTAATGAGGGAAAGAGAGAGAGAGAGTGGATATAGAGAGAGTGAGTGAGAGAGAGAGAGAGAGAGAGATAATCTCAGCCAGCCATCACGGGTAAAGAATAAAAATGGACTCTGCAAGATATTAAAATGCCACATTGGAAAATAATGCTTTTGGAGTCACAAAGAACCAAAGATTATAAGAAAATGTTCTTTGCGCACTATAGTAGAATCTGATTGAACCAGCTACTAGGACAGACATATTTTAAAAAAATCAATATATATTAATGAGGTTGCCTACCACCCCACACCTCTAAAGGAATTGTCTGCATTTTTGTATTTCAGTCCAGCAACAGTTTCTGTTTAATGCTAAATTTTCACATTTCCTAAGCTCCCCTCAAACCAGGCTTCTTATTCTATCGAATGGCCTTACGGAAATTAGTTTTCTGTCATTCAAATTCTCGATGCAATTCTTCTCATGTTATTCCCTGGTGCTTGTCTCTGGCTCGGAAGGTTGTAGGCCCAAGATCATAAGGTCATAAGGTCATAGGTGAAAGGCCAATCGGCCCATCAAGCTTACTCCACCATTCAAGAATCTATCTCTGCCTGAAAAATATCTACTGACTTGACCTCCACAGCAAATGATTCCACAGATTTACTATTCTCTAAAGACATTTCTCTTCATCTCCTTCCTAAAACAATATCCATTCATTCTGAGGCTATGACCTCCAGTACTAGACTCTCCCACTTAGTGGAAACATCCTCTCCATGTCCACTCTATCCAAACCTTTCACTATACTGTATGTTTCAATGAGGTCCCCCCTCAAACTCTAGCGAGCAGGTTAATTGGCTTTGGTAAGAATGAGAAGTGGTCCCTAGTATGTGTAAGATAGTGCTAGTACATGGGGATCACTGGTTGGTGCGGTCTCGGTGCTTCGAAGGCTCTGTTCCCACGCTGTATCTCTAAACTAAGCTAAACATAGATAGAACATGGAAGAGTACAGCACAGGAACTCACAATGTAAGCGCCGAACATGATGCCAAGTTAAACTGATCTCAACTGTCTAAACATAGAAACATAGAAAATAGCTGCAGGAGGAGGCCATTCGACTCTTTGATCCAGCACTGCTATTCATTACGATCATGGCTGATTGTCCCCAATCAATAACTCGTGCCTACCTTCTCCCCATATCCCTTGATTCCACTAGCCCCTGGAGCTCTATCTAACTCTCTCTTAAATCCATCCAGTGATTTGGCCTCCACTGCCCTCTGTGGCAGGGAATTCCACAAATTCAAAACTCTCTGGGTGAAAAAGTTTTTTCTCACCTCGGTCTTAAATGGCCTCCCTTTTATTCTAAGACTGTTGCCCCTGGTTCTGGACTCGCCCCACATTGGAAACATTTTTCCTGCATCTAGCTTGTCCAGTCATTTTATAATTTTATATGTTTCTATAAGATCCCCCTCATCCTTCTAAACTCCAGTGAATATAAGCTTAGTCTTTTCAATCTTTCATCATATGACTGTCCTGCCATCCCAGGGATCAATCTCGTGAACTACGCTGCACTGCCTCAATCACAAGGATGTCCTTCCTCAAATTAGGAGACGAAAACTGTACACAATACTCCAGATGTGGTCTCACCAGAGCCCTGTACAACTGCAGAAGAACCTCTTTACTCCTATACTGAAATCCTCTTGTTATGACGCATATGATCCATCTCCCTCTATTCCCAGCATTTCCACGTGCCTATCTAAAAGCCTCTTAAACACCACAACTGTATCTGCCGCCACCACTCCCCCTGGCAATTAGTTCCAGGTCTCCACCACTCTGTGTGTAAAAAAAACCTGCCAGCTCACATCTCCAATTAACTTTCCGCCTCTCACTTTATAGTTATGCCCTCTAATTTTAGTTTTACTTTCGAGATACTGCGCGGGAACAGGACCTTCGGCCCACTGGGTCCGCGCCGACCAGCGATCCCCGCACATTAACACCATCCTACACCCACTGGGGACAATTTTTACATTTATACCAAGCCAATTAACCGACAAACCTGTACGTCTTCGGAGTGTGGGAGGAAACCGAAGACCTCAGAGAAAACCCATGCAGGTCACGGGGTGAACGTACAAACGCCGTACAGACAGCACCCGTAGTCGGGGATCGAACCCGGGTCTCCGACGCTGCATTTACTGTAAGGCAGCAACTCCATCGCTGCTCCATCATGACCGCCATTGGACATTTGTTGGATATTGGACATTTCCACCCTGGAAATATGGGTTCTGACTCCAGTGCTTCCACACCTCAAGAAAAAATTTCCTTAAATAGAATCCCAAATTTCCTGGAATTTGATGGTGATTCCTGAAATTCCCCAACTGCGCATGTACGACTTCCGCCCTAACTGGGCACGCGTGGATACTGGGCCCACTGCGCACGCACGAGGAGACAGCGTCATTTTCCGTCCCTACCGCATCACCGGCGCCATTTTCAATTGTGACGCAGCTGACAGGCCTCCCGCAACGGCGCAGGCGCGGGTTGTCGTAAATATACTTTTTTCCCCCAAATCATCCCACGGGCCGGATAGGGCCCCTTAGCAGGGCAGATGCGGAAATTTCCTGAAATTTCCCGAAATTATTTCATTTCCCTAAAATTACCTGAAGGCAACCAGAATTTCCTGAATTTCGGGTCATTTCCTTCAAAGTGGAAACACCATCTGACTGTCTACCCGATAAATGCCTCTCAAAATGTTATGGTCCTCCATCAAGTCCCCCCTCAACATACAACATTCCAGAAAAACAACTCAAGTTTATCTGACTCCTCTTTGAAGTGGAAACCCGCGAATCCAGGCAGCATTCTGGAAATTGCATTTTAGATTTGCAACACGTGGTAGATGCACAGAGTCTCTTGCCCAGAGTAGGGGAATCGAGGACCAGGGGACATGAGTTCAAGGTGAAGGGGAAAATATTTAATAGGGTTCTTGGTTCTTGGTTGCTTGGTCCTCCAAAATATTCCAACTGGAATTTAAACTGGAGGTGGTGAAGGGAGGGGTTTAGCCAGAAAGGGTTATTGGGAAGAAAGTGCCACTTTAAATTTAGTTGCATCTGGCTGGGCAACCGTGGCTTGATGGAGATTATTCCGTGCTTTAATAGTGCGTGGAAAGAACAAATTGAATTACACATCTGTCTTTGAGGCTGGGACCACAAATTGGATCAAATGCCCTCGTCTACTCCTAATTGGTTTGGGGTTGGTGTAGGTCTTGTGATCTATGTCTAGCTGACCATTTAACATTTTGTAAAAACAGGTCAAACGGTGAGCTTCACGTCTGTCTTGGAGAGGGTGGTGGGTTTATGGAACAAGCTGCTGGAGGAGGTAGTTGAGGAAGGGACTATCCCAATGTTTAAGAAACATTTAGACAGGTGAATGGATAGAACAGGTTTGGAGGGAAGTGGGACTGGTTGTTGAGGTCAAGGACATGTGCAGGAGAGGGATAATAGAGGGAAATTGATAGGGTCTCCGTTCATCAAAATCAGAATAGATTTATTGGCTAAGTATGTATCCATGTATACAAAGGAATTTAACTTGCTGCCGCCTCTTGATTTCACCGCTGCCCCCGCTTCGTGTTCCGCTCTGTGTAGTTGAAAGCCAGCCAGTTGCAGCGCATTGTCCGGGGTCGACTCACACAGCCAGGTATCGGTGAAACACAGGGCAGCGGCTCGAGAGAAGTCTTTGTTTGTCCGGCGCAGGAGTTGCAGTTCGTCCACTTTGTTGTTGAGAGAACGCAGATTTGCAAGGAACATACTCGGGAGCGGTGTGCGTAATCCTCGCCGCCGGAGTCGGGCGAGTGCCCCAGAGCGCTTACCACGGGTCCTCCTCCATCTCATGGCCTCGGACATAACCACAGCCCCGCCGACAAGTATGTCCAAATAATCCAGCGCGTGAGAGAAATCTAGAACGATGCTTGGAGGAACCGGACGACTGATGTTTAATGAGTTCCTCTCTCCTGAAAGTAATCTTTGTTGGATTTTCCTAGACGATACAAATGAACAAACGCAGACAAAACAGCAAGGAGCAGTACACCATGGCAGCCATCGTCAGCACCGTCTTAGTTCTTAGGTCATGGAAGAAGCAAAGCGTCCTGAGACCTTCCTGACAGAGAATGGAAGTGTGTAGGGACTGGACATCCATGGTAAAGATGAGGTGATGGGGGCGTCGAGGACTGGAAAAGTATTGAAGAGGGCTGGACAAGCTAGATGCTGGAAGATTGTTCCCGATGTTGGGGGAGTCCAGAACAAGGGGTCACAGTCTAAGGATAAGGGGGAATTCCTTTAGGACCGAGATGAGGAAAACATTCTTTACACAGAGAGTGGTGAGTCTCTGGAATTCTCTGCCACAGAAGGTAGTTGAGGCCAGTTCATTGGCTATATTTAAGAGGGCGTTAGATGTGGCACTTGTGGCTGAATGGATCAGGGGGTATGGAAAGAAGGCAGGTACGGGATACTGAGTTAGATGATCAGCCATGATCACATTGAATTGTGGTGCAGGCTCGAAGGGCCGAATGGCCTACTCCTGCATCTATTTTTCTATGTTTCTATATTTCTAAGAGCCAGTGTGGCGTCTCGGATGGAGGGATGGTTTTACGGAAACCTTTTTTCCCGGAATTGGGGAACACCTGGGTACTAAAACTTTACCCATTGTTTCGACTCATTGTTGAATTTCATCCAAGCTGGAGAACGATCAAACTGCCAGTGAAGGCGTGCGGAGAGATAGCTGGAGGCAACTTCATATGGGCTCTCTTAACGATTATTCTAATAGAATGAATTGCTTTGCTGCAATTGATCTTTAAAGTGCTCCTAGCCTCATGTTGCTCCAGAACGCTCTAAAATGGTGGTCAATAGTTTGATGGATTAATCAAAGCTCAATGCCCAGATGGTGCTTGAAACATTGTTATTTCACAAGTAATTGTCTCATGATACTTGCGAATTACGGCCCAGCCATGAGACTAAACATGTCGTACTTTGCATTTTAACTTTATTTGACTTCACATTCTTATTACAAAGTCGTTGCATGTCAGCCACCAGCAGATGTATTATTGAGCCACAAGGTTTGGGTCAGGCCACACCACGCCCCTTCACTTTGGTTCAGTTTATTGTCATGGGGTTGGACAGGCTAGATGCAGGAAGATTGTTCCCGATGTTGGGGAAGTCCAGGACAAGGGGTCACAGCTTAAGGATAAGGGGGAAATCCTTTAGGACCGAGATGAGAAGGACTTTTTTCACACACAGAGTGGTGGGTCTCTGGAACTCTCTGCCACAGAGGGTAGTTGAGGCCAGTTCATTGGCTATATTTAAGAGGGAGTTAGATGTGGCCCTTGTGGCTAAGGGGATCAGAGGGTATGGAGAGAAGGCAGGTATGGGATACTGAGTTGGATGATCAGCCATGATCATATTGAATGGCGGTGCAGGCTCGAAGGGCCGAATGGCCTACTCCTGCACCTAATTTCTATGTTTCTATGTGTTCCGAGGTACAGTAAAAATTATTTGTATCGTGCTATCCAGTCAGCGGAAAGACTATATAAGATTATAATCAAGCCATCTACAGTGTTCAGATACATGATAAAGGGAATGACGTTTGGTGCAAGTCCAGTGAAGTCCGATTAAAGATAGTCCGAGGGTCTCCAGTGAGGTAGATGGTGGTAGCTCAGGACCGCTCTCTAGTGGTTGATAGGATGATTCAGTAGCCTGGGAAGAAACTGTCCCTGAATCTGGAAGTGTGCGTTTTCACACTTCTGTACCTCTTGCCTGATGGGAGAGGGGAGAAGAGGGAGTGAATGGAATGAGACTCGTCCTTGATTACGCTGCTGGCCTTGCCGAGGCTGCATGAAGTGTAGATGGATTCAGTGGAAGGGAGGTTGGTTTGTGTGATGGTCTGGACCCCGTCCACAATTCTCTGCAGTTTCTTGATGTCCTGGATGGAGCTGTTCCCAAACCAAGCTGTGATGCATCCCGATAAAATGCCTTCTGCAGCGCATCTGTAGAAGTTGGAAAGTTGTTGGGGAGATGCCATTGAGAGAATCTGGAGAGATACAGCACGGTTACTGGCCCTTCAGCTCACTAATCTCACATTAATCTTATTAGCTCCACATTTCCATCAACTATTGTTATGTCTTAACAAGTCTTCAGCAAGACGGAAAGATTCGACTTTTGACTTAAGGTGAGGTGTTGTAAGGATGGCTGGCAGCTTTAGGCATCCATATCACCCGCCATCTAACCTGGTTCCTTCACACTGATTCCTAAAAACTGGTTTTCAGTTTTTAGAAATATAGCACGGAAACAGGTCAGTCTGCCCACCGGGTCCACACCGACCATTGATCCCCGCACGTTAACACCACCCTACACACTGGGTCTCGACCCGAAACGTCGCCTATCTCCTTCGCTCCTTAGATGCTGCTGCACCCGCTGCGTTTCTCCAGCTTTTTGTGTAACCCCCACCCTACACACACTTGGGACAACTTTTCCTACATCTATACCAAGGCAATTAACCTCCAAACCTGTGTGGCAATAAACCGAAGATCTCGGAGAAAACCCCACGCAGGTGACGAGGAGAACGTACAACCTCCGAACAGATCGCACCCGTAGCCGGGATCAAACCCGGGTCTCCGGCGCTGTAAGGCAGCAACTTTACCGATGCGGCACCGTGCCGTGGTTTTTAAGCAAGTGCATCGGCGTATGCGTACAGAAGTTGGGAGGTCATGTTACAGTTCTACTAGACATGGGTGTGGCCACATCTAGGGTGTTGTGTTCAGTTTTGGTCACCATGTTACAGGAAAGATATTGTTAAGCTGGAAAGGGCGCAGAAATGATTGGCGAGGATGTTGCCAGGATTCAAGGCCCTGCCACAGACAGCTGGCATAGAGACCAAGAACAAGTCATTGGAGGTAGACTAAAATGCTGGAGAAACTCAGCGGGTAAGGCAGCATCTGTGGAGCGAAGGAATAGGTGACGTTTCGGGTCGAGACCCTTCTTCAGACTGAAAGAAGGGTCTCGGCCCGAAACGTCGCCTGTTTCCTTTGCTCCATAGATGCTGCCTCACCCGCTGAGTTTCTCCAGAATTTTTTGTCTACCTTCGATTTTTACAGCATCTGCAGTTCTTTCTTAAAAAAGACCAAGTCATTGGGTAGTTTTAAGGTGAAGAATGACAGATTCTCGAATAATAAGGTGGTCAGGGGTTATGGGGAGAAGGCAGGAGAATGAGGTTGAGAGGGAAAGATTGATCAGCCATGATTGAATGGTGGAGTGGACTGGATGGACTGAATGGCCTAATTCTGCTCCTATAACTTATGAACCTATCCAGAGGGCACCCAGCCCAGACGATTCTTGGTGTGCTCGCCACAGAAGTGTATCTGCAATCACACTTTATATTCCGTCCACTCTTTTAAATCCCGACAGTCTCCTACAGATCTATACACTGTGAATGGACCCGAGGGCCTGAGCAATAGGAAGAGATCGAGCAGGCCAGGACTTTATTCTTTGGAGCATAGAAGGTTGAGGATTGCCGGCAAATCCTATATTGTACGAGCGAGAGACTATTCTTAGAGAGAGCCGACTGCTTGCTCTCTTAATGGTGCAAAGTGGTTGAGGGATGTGCGATCGACTGTGAGCAAGCCGGCACTTAGTGGCACTGTGAACTGTTAAACAACCAGATTTCTCCCTCCTGGGCGATCAGTCAAGTGTTTCATGTCTTTCACGGCCCCCCTTTACAAGAGACTTTCAGATGTACCATCACCTTTGACACAGAATGCTGCAATTGCCAAAAGCCCGATTACAATCCTACTTTTCAAAGAGAATACGGGAAGATTGCAGGAAGAGGTTTGACAGTGTTCAAAAGATGTATTCACTGTACTCTGATGGTGCAGGAGAAATAATTTACCCAGTGAGTCCAGGAGGAAGATCTGCGAGTCCTTTAGCTTGGATTTGCGGGGAGGTAACCTTCAATGTAAATCGGCAAGCATATGTATTCCCTTTATCTTTTTAATAGTGTGAAAAGCAGCTGATTCCTTTTTTTTTCAGTCAGATAGGGTTGCCACATGTCCCGTATTAGCCAGGACATCCCTTATATGGGGCTACATTGGTTTGTCCCATACGGGACCGCCCTTGTCCCGTATTTGACTGCTACTACTCGGGTCAAGGGGACTGTCGGGTCGGAGCGCCGCGTCCGGCCCCGCCTCGCCCGTCCCGATGTAGTGTAGCCCATGGAGTGCAGCAGCAGCAGCGCCTCGCCCGTGGCCCCGTCGGTCGGCAGCCCGGCCAGCTGTCCGACCTTGGGACCTTCGCTTACCGCCAACACCACCACCCCTCCTTCTCATGGCCGATCATCGGTTCATGAGTTGGACGGGGCGCTTGACTTTGTGCGCGGCCCAAGCCAAAACTCCTCAGCTGGCCCGCCGGCTGGGCTTTGTTTGCGGTCCAGCACCCGGGCCAACTCATCATTCACCCAGCCACGGCCGAGTCGGTCAACGAATTGCCGTCGGGAAATTTGTCCTTTATTTTGACCTTTTGTCCCTTATTTGGGAGTGAAAAAGTTGGCAACCGTACAGCCAGCAGGTGATATCTTATTGAGTAACACCAATGACTTCTTCAGCCATATAGATGTTGAAGCTTTAAATGGTGGACTGTATTAGAGTACATAGCATGGAAACAGGCTTTTGACTCAACTAGCCCAGGCCGACCAAAAAACCTCATCTACACCAGACTTAACTGCCTGCTTTTGGCCCATATCCCTCTGAACTTAATCTATCCACTTACTTGTCCTAATGTTTCATAAACTTTGCGACACTACCTAACTCAACTACCTCCTCCGGCAGCTCATTTCATACACCCACCACTCTCTGTGTGAAAAAGGTTACTCCTCAGGTTCCTGTTAAATCTTTTTCCCCTCACATTATAAAGAGGTGAAAGATTTTCAACATGGCATCAACAGAGCTAAACATGACCAGGGTTGCTTCAATACTATCATCACATCTTATAATCAGTAAAATTAATCAGAAGGGCAGTGAAACAAGTTGGAGAACTAGGGTGGGGGAGGGACGGAGAGAGAGGGAAAAGCAATAGACAATAGACAATAGGTGCAGGAGTTGACCATTCGGCCCTTCGAGCCAGCATTGTAAGCTGCCCAATACAAAATATGAGGTGCTGTTCCTCCTATTTGCTTTGGGCCTCACTCTGACAGTGGAGGAGGCCATAAGGTTCTAAGATCATAAGTGATAGGAGCAGAATTTGGCCATTTGGGCGATCAAGTCAATTCCGCCATTCAATCATGGCTGCTCCATATCTCCCTCCTAACCCCATTCTCCTGCCTTCTCTCCATAAACCCTGACACCCGCACTTCTTCTTATCGAGTCCACACATGCCAGAGCTGAACCCGCTTCTTGGCATTTGCATACAATGATGTCTGTCTTGTCACTTCTTGTGCTTCTTGTGCATGGTGGTGGAAAGATTGGTGGAAACAGGGCCGCGACGTGGACACTCTTTCCTTGACCCAACACCCGTACTAATCACGAATATATCTACCTCTGCCTTAAAAATAAAATATCCACTGACTTGGCCTCCACAGCCTTCGGTGGCAAAGTGTTCCACAGATTCAACACCCTCTAACTAAAGAAATTCATCCTCATCGCCTTCCTAAAGGAACGTCCTTTAATTCTGAGGCTGTGGCCTCTGGTCCTAGACTCTCCCACTAGTGGAAACATCCTCTCCACATCCACTCTATCCAAGCCTTTCACTATTCAGCATGTTTCAATGAGGTCCCCAGGACAATGACGACCAGGTGATTGTGTAGGCAGACTGAGCGGAGGTGTCCAGCGTATCGATCGACGAGCCTGCCTATAGGAGTCCACACCTGGAACAGCAGATACAGTAAACGAGGTTGGAGGAGGTGCAAGTGAACCTCTGCCTCGCCTGAAAGGTGAAAAAATGCAATATGTTTTATTTCAATCCTACGATCAAGAGATAATAGGTGCAGGAGTAGGCCATTTGGCCCTTCGTGCCAGCAACGCCATTCACTGTGATCATGGCTGATCATCCACAGCCAGTACCCCGTTCCTGCCTTCTCCCCATATCACCTGATTCCGCTATCTTTAAGAGCTCAATCTAACTCTCTCTTGAACGCATCCAGAGAAATGGCTTCCACTGCTTTCTGATGCAGCAAATTCCACAGATTCACAACCCACTGGGTGAAAAAGTTTTTCCTCATCTCCGTTCTAAATGGCCTACCCCTTATTCTTCAAGTCAAGCCAAGTCACTTTTATTTCTATAGCACATTTAAAAACAACTCTCCTTGACCAAAGTACTTCACATCAGTTCAGGTACTAACGTGCTCCACAGATCTAACAATACATACATAAATACCTACATACAGCGCTCCCTCAGAGGCCCTCAAGAAACCCTTGTGAGTTGAACTAGGATTTAAGTCTAGACTTAAAAGAGTCGATGGAGGGGACAGTTCTGATGAGAAGAGGGATGCTGTTCCACAGTCTAGGTGCTGCAACCACAAAAGCACGGTCGACCCTGATTCTTATTCCTTATTCTTAAACTGTTGTCCCTGTTTCTGGACTCCCCAAACATCGGGAATATGTTTCGTGCCTCCAGCGTGTCCAATCCCTTAATAATCATATGTTTCAATAAGATAGCCTCTCATCCTTCTAAATGCCAGAGTATACAAACTGTGTCATTTCCAGGGCTACTCAGCTGATTCTAGTCTTGGCTGTTAATTAATTCTTCCACACCTGCTGCTCTCTCTGCTCCTGTCATCTGATTAACGAGGAGATCCCAGTCCCTGGGTAAATTGCGTCTGCTATTTTCTTCGATGAGCGATGCCCTGTGGTTTTTGATGCAGGATTGACTCGGGCGGCCACAGGAGGAAACAACCTGCCTGGGTGGTAAAGATGTTGGGGGAGTCCAGAACCAGGGGCCACAGTTTAAGAATAAGGAGTAAGCCATTTCGAACGGAGACGAGGAAAGACTTTTTCACACAGAGAATGCTGAGTCTGTGGAATTCTCTGCCTCAGAGGGTGGTGGAGGCAGGTTCTCTAGATGCTTTCAAGAGAGAGCTAGATAGGGCTCTTAAAAATAGCGGAGTCAGGGGATATGAGGAGAAGGCAGGAACGGGGTACAGATGGTGGATGATCAGCCATGACCACATTAAATGGCGGTGCTGGCTCGAAGGGCTGAATGACCTACTCGTGCACCTATTGTCTATTGTCTATTCTCTATTGAAACCCTGTGGTATGCGCAGAATAAAGCACTCCGGTTGCTGAAGCCATTGATGCAACTGCAGCGGCACAGTGGCTCTGCGGTAGAGTTGCTGCATTACAGCGCTTACAGACCCGGGTTGAATCCCAACTACGGGTGCTGTCCGCATGGAGTTTGTACATTCTCCCCGTGATCGCATGGGGTTTCTCCGAGATCTTCGGTTTCCCCCCGCACTCCAAAGACGTACAGGTCCATAAGTTGATTCGCTTCCTATAAATATAAATTTTCCTGAGTGGGTGTAGGATATTGTTAGTGCGGGGATCACTGGTAAGCGCGGACTCGGTGGGCCGAGGGGCCTGTTTCCACGCTATACCTCTAAACTAAACTAAACTACATATAAGGTGGCACAATGGTAGAGTAGCTGCCTAACAGCACCAGAGATCCGGGTTCGATCCTGACTATGGGTGCCGCCTGCCGTCTGCATGGAGTTTGTACGTTCTCCCCATGACCGCAGAGATGGTGGACTTGGCCCATACCATCGTGGTCATAGACCTCACTACCATGGAGAGCATCGACACGAAGCGCTGCCTCGAGAAGGCGGAATTTATCATCAACGATCCCCACCGTGTCTTCTTTAGGCTTCTACTGACTTGGGCAGGAGGTTCAGAAGCGTGAAGTCCCACACCACCAGCTTCAGGAACAACTGCATTCCTGCAACCATCAGGTTCTGGAACCGACCTGCCCAACCCTAACCCTATCTCGATAATGGAGACAGCATGGAAACAGATCCTGCAGACCGCCGAGTCCGCACTGACCAACGATCACCCACACGCAGCTATCATCTCTCCTACGCACTAGAGACAATTTACAGAAGCCAATTAGCCAACAAACCTGAAGGTTCATGACGTAAATTCCCAGGATAGCTGAGAGGATGGAGCGGCTGGGCTTGTACACTCTGGAATTTAGAAGGATGAGAAGATATCTTATTGGAACATATAAGATTATTAAGTGTTTGGACAGGTTAGTGGCAGGAAACATGTTCCCGATGTTGGGGGAGTCCAGAACCAGGGGACACATTTTAAGAATAAGGGGTAAGCCATTTAGAACGGAGATGAGGAAACACTTTTTCACACAGAGAGTTGTGAGTCTGTGGAATACTCTGCCTCGGAAGGCAGTGGTGGCTAATTCCCTGGATGCCTTCACGAGAGAGTTGGATAGAGCTCTTAAAGATAGCGGAGTCAGGGGATATGGGGAGAAGGCAGCCATGATCACAGTGAATGGCGGTGCTGGCTCGAAGTGCTGAATGGCCTACTCCTGCACCTATTGTGCATTGTCTTTGGGATGTGGGAGGAAACCGGAGTACCCGGAGAAAACCCACGCTGTCTCAGGGATAATGTACAAACTCCGTACAGACAGCACTCGTAGTCAGGGCGGGTCTCTGGCGCCGTAAGGCCCCAGGCCCCTAGAAAGGACATCGAAAAGAAGAGAGGGAAATATCACTGGACCGTTATCTGCCAATTGAATTGAATTAAATACATTTTATTAGCCAAATATGTATACATACTAGGAATTTACCTTGGTGTTTTTCTCACAAGTACCACACGATATACAGTAGACAATAAAAAATAAAACATTATAATTTAAACATGTGAAGAATGAAATAAAATATCAGAGCAAAAGGAGGCTACAGACTTTGGCTGTTGAGTAGAGCTACTACTCATGGAAAGTACTGGCTGTGGCGGCTTTGACAGTCCGGAGTCGCCTTCCAGAGGGAAGTGATTCAAAGAGTTTGTGGCCAGGGTGAGAGGGGTCAGAGATGATCTTACCCACTCGTTTCCTGGCCCTGCAGTGTACAGTTCGTCGAAGGGCGGAAGGTTGCAGTCACCAACCTTCTCGACTGGTCGAAAGATGCGCTGCAGCCTTCAGAAATCATGCTTGTTGGCTGAGCCAAACCAGACAATGATGGAGAAGGTGAGGACAGACTCTATGATGGCAGTATAAAACTGGACCATCATTGCCTGTGGCAGATTGTGTTTCATCAGCTGCCGCAGGAGGTACATTCTCTGTTGGGCCTTTTTGACAGTGGAGTTGATGGTGGCCTCACATTTAAGATCCCTGCAGATGATGGCTCCAAGGAACTTAAATGACTCCACAGATGTGACTGTGGTGTTGGTGATGGTGAGTGGGGGAGGGGAAGCGGGGCTGTGTCACTTCCTGTCTGTAGGCAGATTCCTTCCCATCCTGGATCAGTCCAATCAGGGTTGTGTCATCCGCAAACCTGAAAAGCTTGACAGAGGTGTCTGTGGAGATGCAGCCGTTGGTGTAGAGGGAGTAAAGGAGAAAGGAGAGTACGCAGCCTTGCGGTGCTCCTATGCTGATGTACAGCAGGTCCTAGATGTGCTTTCCAAGCCTCACATGCTGACAGCGGGGTTCAGGCATAGTCAACTCGGAGAGTTTGGAGTGTAGGAGCTCTGGCACAATTGTGCTGAATGCAGAGCAAAAATCCACAGACAAAATCCTGGCATAGGTCCCCTGGCGGTCTAGGTGCTGTAGGATGAATTGCAGGCCCTGATTGACTGCGTTATCCACAGATCTATGGGCCCGGTATGCAAACTGCAGGGGGTCCAGCAGGGGGTTTGTGATAGTTTTCAGGTGGGCCAGCACGTCTTTCAAGGGTGTACACGATTACAGAGATCAGTGCGGACAGGCCTGTTGTCGTTAAGACCAGTAACCCTTGGCTCCAACTTGCTCTCCTCTTGCCTCTTGTAACAATGATGAGCGGTCTATTGGCTTCCTGTTCGCCCATTCTTTAGCTCAACATGGTTGAGCAGAGAAAGACAATGGCATGATTGGAAACGATAAAAATAAAATGAAACAAATCAGGAATTCATATTAATATGCTTCCAAATCTGGAATTCACAGCGATCAACTTGGGTATGAAAGCCATGCTATTAGCATACTCTAATGTGAGATGACATTCTAATGCCATGGTACAATTTAAATTAATTTGTTCCTAATTACAAGGACATTGTTTTTATAAGCTGGGCGTCTATTCAGATTTTTTTCACCTTCTTATTATGCGATTTTATCTCAGATATATATTTAATCAAATTAAAATATTGTAATCTCAAGGTACAAATATTGCTCCTTGTATCTTTAGGTCGGCCACGGTGGCACAGCGGTAGAGTTGCTGCTTCACAGCACCAGCAGCGCCGGAGACCCAGGTTCGATCCCGACCACGGGTGCTTGTCCGTACGGAGTTTGTACGTTCTCCCCGTGACCCGCGTGGGTTTTCCCCGCGATCTTCGGTTTCATCCCACACTCCAAAGACGTACAAGTTTGTAGGTTAATTGGCTTGGTGCATGTGTAAGTTGTCTTTAGTGTGTGTAGGATAGGGTTAATGTGCGGGGATCGCTGTTCGGCGGGGAGTCGGTGGACCGAAGTCCCGCCCGCCCTGTGCCTCTGAACTGAACTCAAACTAAACCGAGTTGGTTCAACTTCATTAGAAGTACTGTTATGCTGCGAGGTTTATTATCTGACCAGACTTGATTGATTCTACAGTGTACCGCAATCAAAAATCAAAAACCTTAATGAGTGTGGAGGTTAGTTATATCGCATACTAATCCCCTTGCCTGGAACGTGCTGCCAGCGGTGGCGGTAGAGGCAATAGGTTCATAAGTCATAGGAGCAGAATCAGGCCATTTCTGCCCTTTGAGTCTACTCCTCCATTCCTTCAGGACGGATGTCAGTTTGACGGCACTGGGCCTGTACTCGCTGAGGTTCAGAAGAATGAGGGGGGACCTCATTGAAACTTTTCTGGAAACTGGAGCACAGGAAGAACGTACAAACTCTGGTTGTACCCGGCAGCGCCCGTAGTCAGGATTGAACCCGGGACCCTGGCGCTGTAAAACAGCAACTCTACCATTCCTCCACTCTCCCTCTCAACCCCATTCTCCTGCGTTTTCCCCATGACCTTTGACAACCTTTACTAATCAAGAATCTGTTCATCTCCACTTTAAAAATACGCAAAGAGCCATCGGTGGCAATTAATTCCACAGATTCTTCACCTTCTGAAATTCCTCCTCATCCTTCTAAAGGAACGTCCCTTTATACTGTTAAAGAAGGGTTTCGGCCCGAAACGTCGCCTATCTCCTTCGCTCCTTAGATGCTGCTGCACCCGCTGAGTTTCTCCAGCTTTTTGTGTCCCTTTATACTGAGTCTGTGCCCTCCGGTCCGAGACTCTCCCACTTGTGGAAGCATCCTCCCCCCATAAGATTCAATTGAGCTTCAATAAGATACGATGGTGGCCTTTAAGAGACTTTTAGATGGGCGCATAAATATGCAGGGAAAGAAATGATATGGATCATTTACAGGCAGAGGAGAATACTTTCCCTTGGTATGCGGAGGAAGGAACTGCAGATGCTGGTTTAAACTGAAGATAGACACAAAGGGCTTGTAGGAACCATTTATGCTTAATGGCCCTGTCTCACGTTGCGAGTCCACCCACGAGCGATCCAGAGTTTAAAACGAATTCAAACTCGTGGTAATCACGTAGAATCAACGTAGCGGGAGCGTCGGAACTCGTAACGCTAACGGCAGGTCCTCGGGAAACTTGTTAACTCATGAAAATTTTTTAACATGCTGAAAGATTTCCACAAGTCAAATTTACACTTGAAGTAAACATTTACATTTTTAAACTAGTTGTAAGAACATAGCGGCCCGTGAGTTTACCGTGGTGACTCGTGAGTCTACCATGGGCACTCTTTAACTCAGCGGGACAGGCAGCATCTCTGGAGAGAAGGAATGGGTGACGGGATGACGTTTCCAAATCTCTGCTGCGTCTTTGTGTTGCTCCAGCACTGTGTGTTCACTTTTTGTCAACCAGCATCTGACCTTTCTTGTGTGTGACATTATTTGTATCCGTGGTAGTTGATTGTCGCTCCCTTCAGTTTCCCAGGGGGTCGGGACGGGACTGGAGCTGGGAGGGAAAGATGGGGGTGAGGCGGGGAGGGGAGGAGAGTGGGGGGAGATGGGGGGGGGGGAGTTGGGGTGACTTAGTACGGGAGACAAGTGTAGGAGAGGTGTACTGCCTGTGTGGGCAGACACTTTGGTAGTGATTGAGTGGTGGGTCTCTGGAACTCTCTGCCACAGAGGGTAGTTGAGGCCAGTTCATTGGCTATATTTAAGAGGGAGTTAGATGTGGCCCTTGTGGCTAAGGGGATCAGAGGGTATGGAGAGAAGGCAGGTACGGGATACTGAGTTGGATGATCAGCCATGATCATATTGAATGGCGGTGCAGGCTCGAAGGGCCGAATGGCCTAATCCTGCACCTATTTTTCTATGTTTCTATGTTTCTATGATTGCCCATGGGGTTCACAGTCGCGGACTTCACAATGCAGAGAGCATTATAAACATTTGCCACAAAAAAAAGATTTTGTGTGGATCTGGTATATCTGGGTATTGAAGGCGCTTCTAGTCTGCAGTGTGCAATAGTCACCAAAATACACTGCATCTTTAGAAAGGAAGAATGCAAAACATGTCAATCCCACGCCGTCCAAGCTGGCGTCTTCGGGTAGTCCTATTTGCCTGCATGTAGCCCATAGCCCTCTAAACCCTTCCCATCCATTTATCTGTTGTCAATTTGAAATTTTTTTTATTTTTTTTAATATATTTTTATTTATTAGAGGTACACATCAGCGTACATCCCATATATTTTATTACAATCACTGTACCCCTTAATTTTTTAAGGCTTTTAGGGAAAAAAAGGAATAGAAACAGAGAGAGTAGAGAAAGTGAAAAAGAATTGTGAAGAAGAAAGTGTGCCAAAGGGGAAAAAACCAAAAAAAACCCTGGTCGAAGAGTTAGAGAAAGTAGATTAAGAGATAGACCCTAGGAAAAAAAAGAACAAAAGAGAGAGAAAATGAAGAAAAAAGGAAAAGCCAATTACTTTATTATAAACATCATGCAAAAGGAATCTACCGACTCGACAGTTTTTCGTCCCCCTTTACCAAGACCCGGCGCCGGTACCTATTTGAGGTCCTCTTGCACCCTATCCTTGTAGTAGATCTATAAATGCAGGCCACGTCTTATGGAAACGATCTGATTTTCCTGCCAGGCGGAGTCTCATATCTTCCAGATGTAGTGTTTCAAACATGGTTGAAATCCACATATTTACTGTTGGATCTGTTGTTAATAACCTCAAGAAAATATTAAGTCTACGTGAGCCTGCTTCAGTTTCCTGAGTCCAACTCAGAGAGAAGTCTCCCCCCTATCCAGGGTTAATCGCTCCACTGTTTATAATGCTCTTTGCGTTATGAAGTCCTCAACAGTCCACCGCGCTCTGTCCTCAATCGCAATCATCATGTTCCGCCCGCATTGTCCGCTGACCGATGTCGCTCCGGATTACAAAAAATGGGGGGATCATCCCCCACCTCTCAAAACAGGGGGAGACATGCCCCCCCCCCCCCCCCCGGGGTTTCCGCCCCCTTGCCACACACAAACACATCGCATAGGTGGGGGCCAGGGAAAGTGGGGGAGCACTGTCTGAAATGAAGAGAAGGTAAAAGGGGGCTGGCACAATATACAGTAGGTCCTTTAGAGAGGGCGGGGGAGAGAAGGGGAGAGAAGGGGAGAGAAGGGGAGAGAAGGGGAGAGAAGGGGAGAGGAGGGGAGAGGAGGGGAGAGACTGGGGAGACACTTGTAAGAAGTACTGGACAAAGTGGGACCCATTGGGAAGGCTGGTCGCCTAACACAATTTTCCACCTCTCCACCAATTCCAATATTCGTGGCCAGTGGGGGGGGGGGGGGGGGGGCTTTCTGGAGTTCTAGTATGGGTGTTGTGGGCTTAAGGGACTGGCTTCCTGAAGGCTAGAATGGACATTGTGGGCCAAATGGTTTCTTGGTGTGGCAGCTCAGTCACTCATGCCTGATGTGCTGGCAGCTCACTCATGGTTGGCGGGCTGGTAGTTGACTCACGGAATTCCATTTCAAGCAGGGTGCAAGGCCACCAAATTCAAATGCAATTTCCTACTATATCAAGCCGGGTGCAATGCCACCAAATTTAAGTGCAGTTTCTTACCACTCAAGCAGGGTGCAAGGCCACCAAATTCAGGTGCAGTTTCATACGACTTCAAGCAGGGTGCAAGGCCACCAAATTCAAGTGCAATTTCATACCATTTCATGCAGGGCGCAAGGCCACCAAATTCAAATGCAGGTTCATACCATTTCATGCAGGGCGCAAGGCCACCAAATTCAAATGCAGGTTCATACCATTTCATGCAGGGTGCAAGGCCACAACATTCAATTGCAGTTTCATACCATTTCAAGCAGGGTGAAACCACCATAAAACCACCATAAAACCACATAAAAAACCATAAAACACACAATAAGCACCACACTCACAGTTCAGTAGACATTCAGTGTGTTCAGTTGATTCACAGCTCGGACAAAGTCATGACCTCTCCCTATCCCATCTTGCAGAGATTTAGCCACACCCACACTTCTGGGTTTTATAATCCCTCCCCCTCCCACTGGAAGGTGCGTGGCCTTCATGGCGTGATTGACAGAAGAGAGATTCTCAACATTTTTTAAACACTAATAACACTTTTATTTTTCATTGATGGAAAAAATCATCTTGTCCTGCACAGCGGAGGGGGACTCTGAGTAAGATGGCCAAAAATCACAGTTCAACTAAGTGGCAGTGTTTTATCTAAAGTCAATATACAGAACAACAGGAAGTGGTCAAGATCAGACTTTTAATACTATAGATAATAAAGTTTAGCTGGCATTTAACCTATGGTCGGTTTCCCTTGGTCCTGAAAATGCCAATGAGCCAATCAAAATGCCCGGTCAGCGAAGGAGATTGCCCACGGCTGCCCTCGACTGCCTGTAACTAAATAGCGACCCCAGTCCACTGCACTATGAGTTAAAAAGAACCATGCCGACCATATTTTACTCGCGAAAAACTTTTCAACATGCTGAAAAAATTTCCGCAACCTAGCTGAGGCCGTGAGTATTCGGGAGCTTCCCTCGAGCATGAAAGAGAGTTCCAGTAATCACATAGGACCTCCCAGGATCACGTGTTGACCATGCTGCAAGTTTGAGTTGAGGGCAAACCCGGCATATTAGGTCACCGCAGTGGGACAGCCCCTTAACAACAGGACAGGCAGCATCTCTAGACAGAAGGAATGGGTGACGTTCCAGGTCAAGACCTTTCTTCGTCTGACATTTGGGCTGAAGGGCCTGTGCCTGTGCTGTACTAATCTCTGTTCAATGTTGTACTGCATTCTCCATGATTTCTCAGCATAAGATACTGACTTGGTACGCTAAGTGTTTGAGGAACGAGCATCTTCCTCCATCATTTAGAGTCAAACACAATGTGGAGTTACTCAACAAGTCAGGCAGCATCTCTGGAGGGAATGGACAGGCGATGTTTTGGTCGGGGACCCTTCTTAAATCATTTTGTCCTTCATGATAACATAATCCAGCAATTGGTCACCTTCAGAACGAACAACAACTTCTAAATTACTGTGAACAACCCTATACATGTGTCTTATCCTCCCAGAATCAGGGATAGTTTCTTCCCAGCTGTTATCAGGCAACTGACCCATCTTCTCTCCTACTAGAGAACAGTCCTGACCTCCCATCGACCTCATTGGAGACCTTTGAACTATCTTTAATCGGACTTTACCAGACTTTTTCTTGCAATAAACATTAAAGGTAGACAAAAATGTTGGAGAAACTCAGCTGGTGAGGCAGCATCTATGGAGCGAAGGAAATAGGTGACGTTTCGGGTTGAGACCCTTCTTCAGACAATAAACATTATTCTCTTCATCCTGTATCTGTACACAATGTACGGCTAGATTGTACTCTTGTTGACTGGATCGCAGGCCATGACTGGAGGTTGACTGGATTTTATGTTGACTGGATAGCAGGCAATAAAAAAGCTTTTCACTGTACGTCGGACCATAAACTAAACTAAACTAACGTATTTGCTGGCTTGTTGCATCTAATGAGCGGCTTTGGGTACAATTTCTACATTCCACTTAGATTCTTAAACACCTCCGAATAGTTTATAAAATATCTCATTTCATGGATGACAGACCTTTGATTATCAAGTTGATCCTCAAACTCATGCCAAAGTGAGTGAAGAAAAATAACCTTTCCCCATTTATTCGCAGAAAATAATTCCATAAATTCTATTAAATCTTAAAAATTCCACTATCTCGCCCCTCGCGTTAAAAATACCTTTTAAAGCAGCCTTGTGAGTTTATACCCTTCTCAACGTATACTACCCATTTTCACTTGTGTGGGAAGGAACTGCAGATGCTGGCTTACATCGAAGATAGACACAAAAAGGCTAGAGTAACTCAACGGGTCAGGCAGCATCTCCGGAAAAAAGGAATGGGCGAGGTTACGGGTCGAGGTCCTTCTTCAGACTGGGAGCCAGAGAAGAGGGAAACGAGAGATATGAAAAGGAACATATAGAACAATTGATGACAGATATGCAAAAGGACAAATCAAAGCCAGCAACGATGACCGAGGAATGGTGGAGCCCACAATGGTCCATTGTTGGCTGTGAGGAAGGTGAGAAGGAGATATTCCTGATTCATAGGATGTGTTGAACAGCAAGAAATTATTGGCCGCCCCAACTTGTCCCATGAAATGAAAGGTTAGTGTATTGTGTTCAGTTTTGGTCACCATATTATGGGACAGATGTTGGAAAGGGTGCAGAGAGGATTTACAAGGATGGTGCCAGGACTCGTGGGCCTGAGCTATAGGGAGAGGTTAAGCAGGCCAGGACTTTATTCCTTGGAGCGCAGGAGGATGAGTGGTGATCATTTTTTAGAGGTACAGCACGGAAACAGGCCCTTCGGCACTGACCAGCAATCCCCGCACATTAACACTATGCTACACACTAGGGACAGTTTATATTTATACCAAGCCAATCAACCTCCACACTGTACATCTTTGGAGTTTGGGAGGAAGATCTCGGAGAAAGGTCACAGGGGGAACGTACAAAATTCCGTACAGGCATAACCCGTAGTTGGGATCGAACCCTGGTCTCTGGCACTGTACATGCTGTAAGTCAGCAACTCTACCGCTGTGTCAGCATTATAGGGGCGTAGAAGAGGAATAGATCGGGGAAATGAACTGCGTAATCCGCAGATTTCAGATCCGCAAAATTCCAGATTCAGGAACAGTTTCTTCCCACCTGTTATCAGGCAACTGAACCATATTCTAACCTGCTAGATTGCGGTCCTGACCTCACATCTACCTAATTTGAAACAATTGAACTACCTTTAATCAAACTTGATCAGACTTTATCTTACACTAACTAATATGCCCCTTCATCCTGTATCTGTGCACTGTGGACGGCTTGATTGTGTTGTGGGGAATTTTGAAAATTATAGGAAGATGAGTAGGTTATAGTATGGTTAACCCTGGAGTTCACAGACTGGGGAGCATGATGGGAAAATGGCCAAGAATGTGGTACCCGGACAGGACGTCGAAGGACGGGAAGCCGAAGCCAAGAAGTGGAAGCCAAGATACCGAATGTACATCACGCCGAAAAGCCAAGATACCGAACGGACATGACACCGAAAGGACACGAAGCCGAACGGACACGACGCAGAAATGACATGACGTCTCCGGGGACGGGATTGGTCTGACGCCTTGTAAGTTATCGACAAAGGTCAGTAATTGGTCCAGACCAACGGCCGGGGGGAGATGGGATGGTGGGGGCAGTGGGGGGGGGGGGGGGAACATGAGCTTGTGTTTGTAAAGTGGCGGCAGTGACTCCAAGATGCTGCAATTGCCACAGAGGCTTTTCAATGCCATGTCTGTTCAGCGTCAGATTGTTTTTCGGCTTAAAATCTGACGGGGAACGAACATGACGTCGGAAAGCGTCTGTGGCAATCGCAGCAGCTTGGAGTCACGGTCACTATTTTACAAACGCAAGCTCAAGCTTCCCCCCACCCTCCCGTCTACCCCCGGCCAGTGATGTGACGGACGCGAGGGTCTGGACCAATCGCTGACAAGGTCTCGGACAAATCCAGTCCCCGGAGATGCCATGTCCGTTCAGCGGCCTTTCAACATCATGTTTGTTCTGCATCGTGTCCCTTCGGCGTGGTGTCCGTCCGGGTTTGTATCCTTTCAGGCGTCGTGTCCATTCGGTATCTTGGCTTCCACATTTTGGCTTTGGCATGTCGTCCTTCAATGCCCCGTCTGCACACACAAGAATGTAGTCAGAATAGCAAAGCTCAAACATTTTGCTGGAAAACGAGCTTCCTTATCAGTTGGGGGGGGGAGAATAGTACTTTGTTGTTCTGTGTGGGTTGTTATTTGTTGCAATCTTGCATTACAAGCTGCTCTTGGTCAGTGAGTTTATCAGGGAAGTCTCCCAAAGGTTAACAAATGACTTATTTTCCGAGGGATTCCATTTGGCGGGGAAATCTGGACATTTATGGAATCTACATGTTAGACATAGAAACATAGAAAAACATAGAAACATAGAAAAATAGGTGCAGGAGTAGGCCATTCGGCCCTTCAAGCCTGCACCGCCATTCAATGTGATCATGGTTGATCATCCCACTCAGTATCCCGTACCTGCCTTCTCTCCATACCCCCTGATCCCTTTAGCCACAAGTGCCACATCTAACGCCCTCTTAAATATAGCCAATGAACTGACCTCAACTGCCTTCTGTGGCAGAGAATTCCAGAGACTCACCACTCTCTGTGTAAAGAATGTTTTCCTCATCTCGGTCCTAAAGGAATTCCCCCTTATCCTTAGACTGTGACATATGGGAGGAAGGTTTCTAAACAACAAGATTAAGTTAACTTTGGAGAAACACAAAGATGAAAGGTTACAGACATTGATTTTACTTCGGAGTCACGTGAGTGATTCCGTGAAGACCTCGACAGTCCGTATGCCCGTCATATCGTTGCTTGTGCAACGACCTCTCTTCACAGAGGTTTTCTGCTAGTTTTATCGCGAAGTCCAGTGAGTGAAGCCGGCTATGGGCTGTGGGGAGACCCCGGTTCCGACCGCGGAAGCGGATAGCCGGTAAATGTCGGGCTCGCGATTCCAGCCACTGACAAGACAGTCAGTGGCTTCCAGCCTGCTGTGATGCCCGTGGAGGGGCAAATCAAGCAGGAACGAGGCATTACCGCCAGAGTTGCTGACAGTGGGGTCAGCGGCTCACAGACATATCGTCGTTTATAGTGCTCCACAGGTATGTGGTGAAATCATCGAAAAATTGTCAGGGGAGTCGGTCCGGGAGGATTCACCTCCGGGGCTGGGTACCGTTTTTTCAACGGTTATCCCAAATAGAGCACCTGTTGCACAGGGTGCTCCAACAGGGTACACTCCAGGAGGAGTGGTGTTGGCACCAGCCTGGAGAAGAGGCCGTGCCAGCAGCACCTAGTAGAGGGCTGCTCGATTGCACCCTCATTAATGAGGCGCGTGCAATGGGTCAGATGAGTTCTGACCCCGACTCTGACGGTGAGGTCGATCCAATTGAGAAAGGCAGCTGCCCCATGTCCCATCTCTGGCAGCACGATTCGCTGTCCCGTCAGAGTCAGGAGAGCCATATATCCATATAACCATATAACAATTACAGCACGGAAACAGGCCTTTTCGGCCCTTCCAGTCCATGCCAACCATTCGTTTTCCCTAGTCCCATCTACCTGCACTCAGACCATACCCCTCCATTCCCTTCCCGTCCATATACCTATCCACTTTACTTATAAATGTTAAAATCGATCCTGCCTCCACCACTTCTGCAGGAAGATCATTCCACACAGCCACCACTCTCTGAGTAAAGAAGTTCCCCCTCATGTTACCCCTAAACTTCTGTCCCTTAATTCTCATGTCATGCCCTCTTGTTTGAATCTTCCCTCCCTCAATGGGAAAAGCTTATCCGAGTCAACTCTGTCTATCCCTTCTGCGCTTCAAAGAATAAAGACCTAACTTGTTCAACCTTTCTCTGTAACTTAGTTGCTGGAACCCAGGCAACATTCTAGTAAATCTCCTCTGTACTCTCTCTATTTTGTTGACATCCTTCCTATAATTAGGCAACCAAAATTGTACACCATACTCCAGAATTGGTCTTACCAATGCCTTGTAAAATTTTAACATTACTTCCCTACTCCTATATTCAATGCTCTGATTTATAAAGGCCAGCACACCAAAAGCTTTCTTTACCACCCTATCTACATGCGATTCCACCTTCAGGGAACTATGCACAGTTATTCCTAGATCCCTCTGTTCCACAGCATTCCTCAATTCCCTACCATTTACCATCTACGTCCTATTTTGATTTGTCCTGCCAAGATGTAGCACCTCACACTTATCAGCATTAAACTCCATCTGCCATCTTTCAGCCCACTCTTCCAAATGGCCCAAATCTCTCTGTAGACTTTGAAAATCTACTTCATTATCCACAGCACCACCTATCTTAGTATCATCTGCATACTTACTTATCCAATTTTCCACCCCATCATCTAGATCATTGATGTACATGACAAACAACAGTGGACCCAACACAGATCCCTGAGGCACCACACTGGTCACCGGCTTCCAACCTGACAAACAGCCATCCACCATTACTCTCTGGCATCTCCCATTCAGCCACTGGGAGAAGAGCTGGCCTCCATGATAAATTATACCGAATTTGTGTGACAGTGCTGGCCTGTAAAAAAGGCCGTGCCAGCAGCGCCTGTGACAGGGCTGCTTCATGTCTCCCTCTTGTAGGAGGAGAGCATACGGGGTCAATGTAGTTCTGACGTCGAGACTGAGGGTATTGCTGCGGAGCGTACCCCAAGGGAAGAAGGGCACGTGTCAGAGGTACCATTCCTGACAACAAAGTTAGCCAGCCCAACAGAATGTTCCATCCTGGTATAGGTCCACTGGGGGTCGTATCAGCGCAGGTATCCTCAGGGACCTGCGGCAGCACCTGTTTAGGGCTGCCTACGAATCGCCCTCTCTGAGGGGGAGTGCGAAAGGTCAGATGTAACTGACTCCAGCTTCTAAAGATGTCGGTGGAACATACTGATGCACATGCGTGCCGGCAGCGAACAGCGCTAGCAGGGGGATATGAGAGCCAGCCGCCGAATCTTCTGTTCAGGTAAGGCCTATTCATCAGGAAAAACCTGGCTGATGGATCAATCAAGGCCAACGGCGGGCAAAGGTTCATAGTTTCAGAACGCACCCCAGGCGCTCATCGGCAGTAAGCGGTTCACTCAAGCTGGTGGCAGCATAACAGCTGGGCAGACAGTGTCTTGTCCTCTCTCCTTCGCCACTAGAGAGGACAAGACACTGAACAAAGTCTACACCAACATGGCTGAAGCATACACAGCCATCCCCCTCCCCCACCTTGGTCAGTCTGATCACTTATCATTGTTCCTGCTCCCTAAGTGCTCCCCACTCATCAGACGCGTTAAACCCACAGTGGGGACAGTCAAGGTTTGGTCAGATGAAGCGGACTCCACACTCCAGCATCATTTTGGTAACACTGACTGGGATGCGTTTGCCGCTCAGGCCACCCTTGACTCCCACACTGACATTGACACCTATACTTCTGGACTTCATCAACTCCTCCATCAACAGTGTCCCCACTCTCAAACGAATCACCACATACCCGAATCAGAAGCCATGGATGAACAGCGAGGTCAGGCTACTGCTGAAAGCACGGGACTCGGCTTTCAGGTCAGGTGATGCCCGTGCCTATAGTTCATCGAGGGCCAATCTGAAGAGGGGCATCACAGATACAAGCTGTGGATCGAGGAGCACTTCAACAGCAACTCCGACCCCCGACGCATGTGGCATGGCATCCAGGCCATCACTGAGTACAGAGCCACCAACTCCACCCCCACTTCCAGCGATGCATCCTTCCTTGAGGAACTCAATCACTTTTATGGCCGCTTTGAAAGGGACAACCAAGAGTTGGCCATCAAGTCTGTGCTCCCCGATGACCACCAGCCCCTCACACTCAACCCCTACGACGTGCACGTGGCACTGAGTAGGGTCAATGTACGTAAGGCTGCCGGCCCTGACAACATCCCTTGGCGCGTCCTCATGACCTGTGCTGCACAGCTGACAGACGTCTGGACTGACATCTTCAACCTGTCACTTGCCCAGGCAGTTGTCCCCACGTGCCTTAAAACTATCTCCATCATGCCAGTGCCAAAACATTCCACTGCGGCGAGCCTCAACGACTTCCGCCCAGTTGCACTCACCCCTATCATCGCCAAGTGCTTTGAAAGGCTGGTCATGGCATACCTCAAATGCTGCCTACCTCCCACTCTGGACCCTTACCAGTTTGCATACCGCAAGAACAGGAGCATGGAGGATGCCATCTCAACGGCACTCCACTCCGCCCTCTCCCACCTCGACAACAGAAACACTTATGTGAGAATGCTGTTCATCGACTACAGCTCAGCATTCAACACCATTATCCCCTCTAAATTGATCGTCAAACTCCAATACCTGGGCATCAACCCCTCCCTCTGCAATTGGTTACTGGACTTTCTAACCAACAGACCACAGTCTGTTAGGTTGGATAACCACTTCTCTTCTATCGTCACCCTGAACACTGACGTACCCCAGGGCTGCATGCTGAGCCCCCTCCTCTACTTCCTCTTCACCTACGACTGCATACGTGTACATGGTACCAACACCATCATCAAGTATGCAGATGACACGACGGTGATTGGCCTCATCAGCGACAACAATGAGTTGGCCTACAGGGAGGAGGTTCAGCTCCTAACAGCATGGTGTGCCAACAATAACCTGGCCCTCAACTCCAAGAAGACCAAGGAGCTCATTGTGGACTTCAGGAGATCGAGAGGCTGCACGCACAACCCCATCCATATGAACGGGACGGAGGTGGAACGTGTCTCCAGCTTCAGGTTCCTGGTTGTTCAACATCTCCAATGACCTCTCCTGGACCCACAACACATCCTCGCTGATCAAGAAGGCTCACCAGCGTCTCTTCTTCCTGAGGAGACTTAAGAAGGTACACCTGTCTCCCCAGATTCTGGTGAACTTCTACCGCTGCACCATCGAGAGCATCCTTACCAACTGCATCACTGTATGGTATGGTAAGTGCTCTGTCGCCGACCGGAAGGCTCTGCAGAGGGTGGTGAAGATCGCCCAACGCATCACAGGCTCCTCACTCCCCTCCATTGAGTCTGTCCAAAGTAAACGATGCCTGCGGAGGGTGCACAGCATCGCCAGGGACAGCACACCCCCCCAACCATAGACTGTTTACCCTCCTCCCATCCGGGAGACGCTACAGGTCCCTCCGCTGCCGTACCAGCAGGCTCAAGAACAGCTTCTTCCCTGCGGCTGTCACACTTCTCAATGCTGCACCTCAATGACTGCCTGTCTGCTGGCAGACTGAGGGAGTCGAGCGAGACAGAGAGAGGCTGCCAGTCACATGGTCTTTTAAGCTCTGTCATCAGGCTCACGTGATGCAGCTTGAACCAATCATGAGAGCAATCAGGTACAGGCGCAGCCAAGCAGGAGGTGGTACTGATGGAAATCAGAGAAACAGGTTAGTACACAATTAACACCAGCAGAGGGAGCACATAACACCCCACCCTAAGTTACTGAATATGTTTCCAAAAACTAAATAAAGACCACCACCAAATTTCAGAAACTAGAGTCAGCCAAGACATTATCCCAGCCACGGATATGCCTGATTTCCAGATTGTAGCCCTGCAACTGTAAACTCCAGCACATTAACGGTTTATATCGGTTTTTATTTCTCATCCTATCCAAGAACACCAGCGGATTGTGATCTGTGTATACGACGAGGGGAACATTCGAGGAACCAATATAGACCTCAAAATGATCTAGAGCCATTGACGTGGCCAGAGTCTCTTTTTCGATGGTAGAGTACCATTTCTGATGGCGATTAAACTTTTGAGAAAAGTATGAAACTGCATGTTCCACCCCATCCGAACCATCTTGGAGAAGAACTCCACCAACTCCACTGTCACTAGCATCAACTGCCAATTTAAACGGGCGCTCAAAATCGTGTGCTGCAAGCACGGGTGCTTGCACAAGAAGGCTCTTTGTCTGTTCAAAACCAGTTTGACACACATCGGACCACTCAAAAACGACTTTCGGACTGCACAGATCCGTTAAAGGAGCAGCCACTACAGAAACATTTGGACAGAAACCTCTATAGTATAGCAATGTTACAAAATTTTGAGATTTTAAAAATCAAGTCTGCAATTCAATGTAGATCTAAACATCTATCCATTTCTTAAGAAAAGATAAACTTTTTTTTAATTGTCTGTGTCCAAATAACGTTCACACAATAATCCACAATATAACATCATTTATAAATATAATTTTCATGAATTTCTGGGCTGAATGGAAGGAATTTAGTGTTTAATGCCTGTAAATTAATGGCCATTTAAATCAACTAGCGAGTGGGTTTTAGTGAAATGCGGTGGATTGGAACGTTGCGGTTTGCGGTGAAGTCGGGAGGAAAAATACTGTTGGTTCATACATTTTTTTTGGACCCCATTTCGCAACATGAAAATATGATTAAAGCCTCCATAAAAACCAACTTTTAATATAAAAATAAACTGTGTACCTTTTTTTCTCCCCTACGCAAAATCCTTCCCGTTGTCGGCGCTCACGGCTTTTGAAGGTGATTTTTAAATTACTCTAGATAATAAATAATCTAGCGTAATTTAAAAATACCTTCATTAATGAAATGTCGGAGCGATTTTTCTTCCGCAACGAAATCGCCCGACATGGATCGATTTGCCCAGTCTGTAGAAAAACGGCACTTTAAGCCCGCCCCCCCTCTGAAAGACGCCAAAGTCACGCACACGGGGAGCGGCAGAACTGCAGCGCTGCTCAAGGTAAGTTTTGTAACATACCTATATAGTACCCCACCATTGCCAGATAACGACGGAGCTCAGTCCTAGAGGTAGTAGCTGGAAACGTGACAATATACTCTATCTTTGCCTGGAGAATGCAAACCTGACCCCGGCCCACCACTTTACCAAGATACGTTACTGTGGCCTGGCCAAATTCACATTTTCCAAGATTGATGGTCAAGTTTGCCTGAGCGAGTCGTTTGAATACCTCTGTCAAGTGGCCGATGTGGTCAATCCACGACCTGGAGCACACAACCAAATCATCAAGGTGTGCCTGACAATAAGACAGACCAGACAACACTACGTTAACCAACCGTTGAAAAGTTGCCGGCGCATTACGCATACCAAAAACCATGACAGTATATTGAAGGAAATTATCAGGTGTACCAAATGCAGAGATTTCTTTCGCACGCTCAGTTAGAGAGACTTGCCAATATCCCTTCAATAAGTCCAATTTTGTGACAAAAGAGGCACTACCGACACGATCCACGCAATCCTCCATACGTGGGAGAGGAAAACAATCGGTTTTGGTTACGCTATTAACCTTACGAAAGTCAGTACAGAATCGGTCATCACCATTAGCCTTAGCAGCCAAATGACAAGGGGAGCTCCATGAACTCCAGCTAGGCTCGGCAATGCCATCATATGGCTCGGCAATGCCAGCATATAGTCAACCAGACTCTTTATACTGCGGCGCTTGTCTGGATTGATACGATATGGGTGTTGCTTAATTGGCTTGGTATCAGCCACGTTAATGTCATGTATTAGAATGGAAGTTTTAGACAGCACATCAGAAAACAGCGACTTGTTGGACTCAACCAAAGCAATAAGATCTCTCCGATGACTCTCAGTCAAGTAAGACAAACGCAATGGAAGTGTTTTCAACTCCTTAGAATTGGACAGTTTACCATGCGTCATAGCCACAGACAAACGTGCCTCACCCACTTCAGTATCAGTGTCAGGGGACAACACCATCGCAGTCAAAACAGGCTTGGATGATAGTGTGGGACACAGCGTCTCTGATTCAAAACCCACAGCCTTTTTCTCGTGATATTGTTGCAGCATGTTTACATGGCAAAGGTGATTTTTATGCCTCCTATCAGGAGTTGCAGTTAGGTAATCTCTCTCTCCCATTTTCTTTTCTACCAGATAAGGGCCGCTATCACGTGAGCCTGATCACAGAGCCTCAGCTTAAAAGACCATGTGACTGGCAGCCTCTCTCTGTCTCTCTCGACTCCCTCAGACTGCTGGCAGCATTCTGGTGTTTGGGTCAGTTCGTTTTGCTTGCATAGTGTTCTTTATGTAACTCTTCATTCTGTATTAACTTATTTTGCTTGGGAAGGAATGGGACTAGCTTTATTGTTTACGTGGTTTTGTTTTCAGGTTTATTTTCACACACAGGCAGGTTTAGAGTCTCTGGTCCGACGGCCCGTCGAGTTGTTGGCCAGAGCACCCCTTATCTTTTGCTTGCTAGCTTCCCTCCTACCCCTCTTTGTTTGTTTGATCCAGGTTTAGTTCCTTTGTTAGCGAAAAATAAATAATTTTTCCATTTGACCCTGGTGTTGTGTTATGTTATTGGCCTCTGAGGTATTTGATTTTGGCGGCCGTAACATAATTTAGGGGGGCTCGTCCAAACTTTTAGGTAAACCCTAGACGTTTTGATAACTTTGATAGACTTCTTGTGGCAGGGGATGTCAGTTTGTGTAATCATTTTTTCTGCTTTGTCGTTCTAGTAACCTGTTGTTTTGGCTATTGTGGTAGCATTTGTGATAAGAAAAATTTGAATTTAAAGTGGAAGAGTTTGTGGATGCTCCTAGCCTAGAGATGTTTGATCAATGTACTAAGGAAAATTTAGTGTTGCTTGCAGAAAGCTATGGCGTTTCTATTAATAGTCAAGCAAAAAAACAGTTAATTAAGACGTTGTTAAGGACTGATTTGGTTGACAAAGGGGTGTTGCCTAGTAATCCTGATCGTCATACATCTCCCATACAGCCAGGTCAGAACATGGAGTACGTCATTAAACTGAAGGAGATGGAGCTTAAGTCACAGAAATTGACTCAAGCCTTAAGAAAGGATGAGCTCATGCATGCTCTTGAAGTGAAACGGCTTGAGGATGCTCAGGCTCTTGAAATGAAATGGCTTGAGGAGGAAACCAAAATGGCCTTAAAAAAGGATGCTCATGCTCTTGAAATGAAACGGCTTGAGCTGCGGGAGAAAGAAGTAGATAATCCCCGGTTCTCTCTTAGAGCGCAGGAGTTTGATGTGAGCAGAAATATTCATTTGGTTCCACCGTTCAGTGAAAAAGATGTTGATAAATATTTCACTGGGTTTGAGCGTGTGGCAATATCACTGAAATGGCCTAAGGGCGTGTGGACATTGCTGTTGCAATGCGTCCTTGTTGGTAAAGCGCGTGAGATATATTTGTCATTGTCTGTAGACAATAGCCTTAACTATGAAGTTGTAAAAACCGCCGTCCTCAGAGCGTATGACTCCCGAAGCGTACCGTCAAAAATTCCAGCATTTCAGAAAATATGATAACCAAACATTTGTGGAATTTGGTCGCGAAAAGGAGGCTCTGTTTGAACGCTGGGGTGCTTCTCAGGGGGTAACAGATTTTGACCAGTTAAAGTCCTTGATGATAATGGTGGATTTTAAAAACTGTCTTCCTGAAAGAGTGACAACATATCTTAATGAGCAGAAAGTCTCAGACGTGTCTAAGGCCGCTGTATTGGCGGATGAATATGTGCTCACTCATAAGGCAATTTTTGGGGAATGATCCTCTGGTTTCAGTGGGAGACCAGTTGATTGTGGTGGTGTTGCTAGTAACAGTATAACAGCTTTTTCTGTGTCAGTTGATAGCAGCACTTCAAAGAAATGGGAAGTCTCAGCTGATAAAACTGACAGTGATTTAGGGGGCTAAGGACAGCCCAATGTGTTTCTACTGTAAGGAGAGAGGGCACATTTTGAAAACGTGTCCCATTCTTAAAAAGAAAAAAGCGAAGCCGATGGCTTTGGTCAAAACACAGAAGGCACATGAAATCCCTGGGGCGCCTGAGACTGATGATTTGGTGGACTTTTCTCCTTTTGTCATGAGCGGTTTTGTGTCTATGGAGGATGGGGACAGAAAAGTACCAGTGACAATCTTGCACGATACTGCGACCTCTCAGTCCTTCATTTTGGGAGATGCGCTACCATTTTCAGCTGAATCATCTGTTGGTTCTAGTGTCCCAGTTGTAGGGTTTGGTATGGAGGGCATGGGAGTGCCATTGCAAACTGTTAACCTTGAGTCCGAGTTGTGGGGATATGGCTACGTTTTCCCACAGAGGCAGTGTCGTTGATTCTGGGTAACGATTTGGCTGGGGGGAAAGTTTTGGTCACTCCTGAAGTGTCGCCTGTTCCTATGTTGCAGTGTCCAGATAAACTTGCTGAGCAGCATCCAAACGTTTTTGCATCGTGTGCTGTCACTCGCGCTATGGCTAGAAACCAAGCTACGTTTGATGATGATGAAATTGACCTGAGTAAGAGTTTCCTTGTGGAGCAGGATGTTGGATCCTGTGTTGCGCAGGGAGTGTCTGTATCACAAGTTGGTGAAATCTCTGAGACTAAACCGGTGTCGTTGTCACGTGACCAGTTGGGTGCTGGGCAGAAATGTGATGCCGATTTGTCTGCCTTGATTGACAGCGCAATGTCAGAGGTGCAAGTGGACTCCTTGTCAAAGGGATATTTTCTAAGGGATGACTTGCTAATGCGTAAATGGTCTCCTTTGAATGCATCTGGTCAGGATGACTGGAGCGTTGTTAAGCAGATTGTAGTACCATATACAGTGGCTTGCAAAAGTATTCATACCCCTTGAACTTTTCCACATTTTGTCACGTTACAACCACAAACGTAAATGTATTTTATTCGAATTTTATGTGATAGACCAACACAAAGTGGCGCATAATTGTGAAGTGGAAGGAAAATGATACATGGTTTTCAAATTTTTTTACAAATATAAAACTGAGAAGTGTGGCGTGCAAAGGTATTCAGCCCCCCTGAGTCAATACTTTGTAGAACCACCATTCGCTGCAATTACAGCTGCAAGTCTTTTGGGTCTCTACCAGCTTTGCACATCTAGAGACTGAAGTTTACGTTTGTGGCTGCAACGTGAAAAAATGTGGAAAAGTTCAAGGGGTATGAATACTTTTGCAAGCCACTGTAGGCATCGGAATGAAATACTTACTTTGGCTCATGATAATCCTTTTGCTGGCCATTTAGGAGTTAATAAAACATACGACCGTATATTACTTTGGCCTGGGTTGAATTGACATTTCCTTTGGCCTGGGTTAAAGAGGGATGTAGTGCAGCATTGCAAGTGTTGTCATGTATGCCAAGTAGCAGGTAAACCAAACCAAACTATCGTTCCTGCACCCTTGTAACCGATACCTGCAGTTGGTGAACCGTTTGAAGATATTATGATAGACTGTGTGGGTCACCTGCCTCGAACGAAAGCTGGCAACAAGTTTTTGTTAACCATAATGTGTGCATCTACCCGGTTTCCAAGGTGATTCCATTACGGAAGATAACTGCTCCCACTATAGTGAAAGATCTTACTAAGTTTTTTCCTTGTTTGGTCTACCTAGGGTGATACAAAGTGATCAGGGATCAAACTTTATGTCTAAAGGTTTTGCTCATATGCTGAAACAACTAGACATCAAACATCGTCATTCAAGCGCATATCATCATGAGAGCCAGGGCGCTCTCGAGCGTTTCCATCAGACATTAAAGTCTATGTTGCATACGTACTGTCTAGAATTTGAGAAGGACTGGGATGATTGCGTTCATCTGGTGATGTTTGCAGTACGAGAGGTCGTGCAGGAATCTTTGGGTTTTAGTCCTGCTGACTTAGTTTTTGCCTATACAGTACGTGGTCCTTTAAGAGTCCTAAAGGAAAAGTGGTTACAGGAAGAAACTAAACAAAATGTTTTGGAACACGTCAGTAACTTTAGATTTAGACTGCGGCGGGCATGTGAATTGGCTATGGAAAATATTGAAACTGCCCAGACAAAAATGAAAGAATGGTTTGATAAGAACGCTAAGAGCAGGGACTTTTTGCAAGGTGACAAAGTTTTAAGTCTTGTTGCCAATTCCTGGGTCTAGTCTGCAGGCTTGTTATAGTGGCCCTTATCTTGTAGAAAATAAAATGGGAGAGAGAGATTACCTAATTGCAACTCCTGATAGGAGGCGTAAAAATCAGCTTTGCCATGCAAACAAAGCTGATTTTTATGCCTCCTAAACCATATCCTTGCGACCTTAGGATGGTCAACTGAATTGAATTTTTTTTTTTTTTACCATAGGCCGGTTACTGACCCAGGCTATTTGCCCATTCTGTTTTGCGTCCACTTTAGCCTCCCCTGAGATAGAGGGGTTGCTATTGATTTCTTTATTAACGTAAACCATTAATATATTTAAATCAATGTCATGGTCAATGCATTGTTGATTATTCACTCATCCCGAGTCAATCGATGCAGTGAGACGCCGGGATTTGAATCTGCAGCATGAAATCACAGAGCTTTGAACTCTTCACGGAATCACTCACGTGACTCCGAAGTAAAATAGTAAGATTAAGCGAGAACTTACCAGTTTGAAGTTTGATCTTTAGTTTATGTGGCGTTATGTTTGGGATTACGTGCCCTTCACTCCCAACCCCCTCTCACAAAGGTCATCTGGTAGTTCTCAAGTTGCTGATCTTATTATGTTACTTCAATTACTGTTACCTGTGATTTCACACCGCTGCTTTGAAGATTGACGAGCATGCGGACTGGCGGGGTCTTCACGTAATCACCAATGTAACTCCTCATAAAATAAAGATCAAACTTCAAACTGGTAAGTTCTCATTTAATCTTACTATTATATGATGGTTATTTCATGATGGTCGGTGGGGGCGCTGCAAGCCAGCAGCCCTGTCAGCAGTGTGTTAGTCATTTCAACTTTTTTAATTTTTTTAGTGTGTTTTAAAGTGTGTTTTAATGTTTCTTTGTGTGTCTTGTGTGGGGGGTGTGTGTGGGGGGGGGTGAGGGGGAAACCGTTTCGGTCGCCTCCTTCACGGAGAGGCGACTTTTTCCAGGTCGCCTCCCCCGTGGCCTAACAACGAGGATTGAGCGGCCTTTCCTGGAGACCCGCCCCAGAGCTTCAGCGGCGGGTGCAGCGCGGACTCTCGGCGTGGAGCAGGTGAGCCCTCGCCGGAGGGGAGCGCTCCGTTTCGCTGGCCCGCGGCAGCCAGCAGCCTGAGGTCGCAGTCTGCAGAGCTCCAGCTGGCGCGGTGTCCGCAGCCTGGGATCCCCCGTTGGGGACCCGGGAGAAGAAGAAGCTTCCACCGCTGGCCCGCGGCCATCTTTTACCGCGGGCCCGGCGTGGACTTACCATCAGGAGCGGGGTCCCTCGCCGGGGACCCCTGGAGGGGAGCTCCGACTGTCGGCCCTGCGGTCTGCGGTGCTTCTGGCTGCGGCACGGCGGGGACTTTAAATCTTCGACCGCCGGCCTGTGGCCTACACCAAACTGAAGCCGCGGTCTCCGGTGGGGAAGAGCCGATTCTGGACTTACCTGGACTTTTACCTGTCTGCACATCTGGACACCCGCAGCGGCGGCTACGGAGGGTTGAAGTCCCGACCACGGGGATAAATGGAGGAGGACTGGCCAAATGTTGTGCCTTCCACCACAGTGATGAATGCTGTGGCGGATGTTTGTGTTCAATTTTTAGTGTGCTTTTGTGTATTCTTTATCATTGTACCGCTGCTGACAAATTCATTTCACTTGCACTTTGTGTGCAATGTGATTGATTGATTGAACTTCACTAGTCACCATTGTGTCGCGAGGGAATGAGAATCCTGTAGTTACCGCAGGATTTTGAAGTTCTTTGAGCTTGCTCACACTGCTTCCCAATGTACATTGCTAAGGCTGTTTATTAAACCGTCTTGTTCGATAAACTCGCCACTGATATATCAAATGTTGTATTTTGTATCTGTGCCTCTCTGAGTAAAATCAGTTATAGAGTAACAAAATTCCCTCTAACAACTGTAATCATTTATAGTCTTATAGTTGGCTGGATAAACACGCAGCTAAGACCGCGCCTCGTTTCTTGTGACAATAATAACAAACTAAACTAAAGTAAGAGCATGTTAGTAAAGTAAAGAGACCCTTCAGCCCACCGGGTCCACGCCAACCCATTCACACTAGTCCCGCGTTATCCCATTTTCTCTTCCACTCACTACCCAATTTTTACAGAAACCAATTAACCTACAAATCCTGGAGATGTGGGGAGGATACTGGAGCACACGGAGGAACTGGGAGAACATTCAGACTCCACACAGACAGCACCCGAGGTCAGCATTGAACCTGGGTCTCTAGCGCTGTGAGGCAGTAGCTCTACCAGCTGCACCACCATGCTGCCCTTACTTTACTAAGCCTTGCTTAAATCTAGTTAGCCGACATTAAACTCCTGACCCACTAATATAGTTGACTATTAGCTGCTATGAGTGATAGGCAATACATTTCTGCTTTACAAACAGTGTCCACCTCTTGTGAACTTTTAATAAAAATACATGATCCTCATTACCTTCCTCATTACTGTTGTCATAGCATTTTCACCAGGGATATATTACGAATCATTCCCCCTCTTCAGAGTCCTCCTCTTTGCCTTTTACTTTCCAAGCATGAAATTGTAAGTTCTCTTTCGCCTTCTCCACACTGCATTGAGATCAAGTCTCATTATATTAAATTGGGAGGATGGATGTAGGCCAGTCAGTCCAATGGGTCTATGCTGCTGTTTCTTCTCAGTGAAAAGCTGTTTCAACCCCCCTCCTTTTCATAGATCCATCGAGTCATACAGCGTGGCAACAGGGCCCTCGGTCCAACTTGCCCTCACACCGGCCAACGTGTCCCATCTACACTACTTCCACCTGCCTGTGTTGGGCCCATATCCCACAAATCATGTCCTCATCCATGCACCTGCTTAAATCTTTCCTACACGTCGCGAAGGTACCTGCCTCAACCACCTCCTCCAGCAGCTCGTTCCATACACCCACCAATCTATGCGTGAAAAAGTTACCCCTCGGGTTCCTATTACATAGGAGCCACCTACCTGCTTTTGGCCCGTATCCTTCTAAACTTGTCCCATCCATCTCTAGCTTATGTCACTCACTCCAGCCATCTGCCATTTGAGCCCACTCATCATGAGCCAGGCTATGTCCTGACCCCCACCTTTTCACCAGCTTTCCCCCTCAACCGCAACCGCAATTGCCACAGAGGGAGTGCAGAGAAGGTTTACCAGATTGATTCCTGGGATGTCAGGACTGTCTTATGAAGAAAGACTGGATAGACTCGGTTTATACTCTCTAGAATTTAGGAGATTGAGAGGGGATCTTATAGAAACTTACAAAATTCTTAAGGGGTTGGACAGGCTGGATGCAGGAAGATTGTTCCCGATGTTGGGGAGGTCCAGGACAAGGGGTCACAGCTTAAGGATAATGGGTAAATCCTTTAGGACCGAGGTGAGAAGGACTTTTTTCACACAGAGAGTGGTGGGTCTCTGGAACTTTCTGCCACAGAAGGTAGTTGAGGCCTGTTCATTGGCTATATTTAAGAGGGAGTTAGATGTGGCCCTTGTGGCTAAGGGGATCAGAGGGTATGGAGAGAAGGCAGGTACGGGATACTGAGTTGGATGATCAGCCATGATCATATTGAATGGCGGTGCAGGCTCGAAGGGCCGAATGGCCTACTCCTGCACCTATTTTCTATGTTTCTATGTTTCTATCCTGTGAAGGGTCCCGACTCCAAGTATCACCTGTCTATTAGATCCATCCACAGATACTGCCTGATCCGCTGAGTTACTCCAGCACTTCATAGAAACAAAGAACTACAGATGCTGGTTTATAGACACAAAGTGCTGGAGTAACTCAGCAGGTTCAGACAGCAACCAGTTCAGGGAGGACAAGGATGGGTGATGTTTCAGTTCAAGACTCTTCTTCAGACCAGAACTTCGTGTTTCTCCCAAGATTCCAGCTTCTGCAGTTCATTGTATCTCAACATCCCTTCTAGTAGTTTGGAGATACAGCGCGGAAACAGGCCCTTCAGCCCACTGAGTCAGCGCAGACCAGCGATTGTTATCCCACACACACTGGGGAAATAGCACAATTATACCAAGCCAAATATAAGCTACAAACCTGTACATCTTTGGAGTATGGGAAGAAACCGGAGCACCCAGAGAATACCCATGCAGGTCACGAGGAGAACGTACAAATTCCATACAGACTGCACCCGTAGTCAGGATTGATCGCGGGTCTATGGCGCTGTAAAGCAGCAACTCTACCCCTGTGCCACCCCACTGATGATTAGCTCCACGGATACATCCTTAGATATAGGCCTTAGGGAATGAAGGGATATGGGGGGAAATCAGGAACGGGGTAGTGATTTTGGGTGATCAGACATGATCGTATTGAATGGCGGTGCTGGCTCGAAGGGCCGAATGGCCTATTCCTCCACCTATTTTCTACGTTTTTATGGTTCTATGTTTCGTCATCTTTTGATCTTCAGATGGCCATCTAACTCCATCTCAGCTACTCCCATGTGTTGACAAGCCTCACGTGCACATGTCTACCTGCGTAGAACGTAGAACAGTGACTGAATTGTTGTACCTTGTCATAGCTTGTCGCGGGTGTACGTAGGCTGTTGTAGGTGTGGTCGTAGGTGGACATCCTAATGGGTCACCGGTTGTCGGTAGCTTGCCGTAGCTGGATGTTGACTAGGTGGTGTTGTTGTTGTAGACATTGTCGTGTGGGGGTCCAGTCCCCAGTTTTTCGGCGACCTGCTATATAGAAAAATAGAAAGATAGAAAATTGGTGCAGGAGGAGGCCATTCGGCCCTTCGAGCCAGCACCGCCATTCATTGTGATCATGGCTGATCGTCCCCTATCAATAACCCGTGCCTGCCTTCTCCCCATATCCCTTGACTCCACTAGCCCATAGAGCTCTATCTAACTCTCTCTTAAATCCATCCAGTGACTTGGCCTCCACTGCCCTCTGTGGCAGGGAATGCCATAAATTCACAACTCTCTGGGTGAAAAAGCTTTTTCTCACCTCAGTTTTAAATGACCTCCCCTTTATTCTAAGACTGTGGCCCCTGGTTCTGGACTCGCCCAACATTGGGAACATTTTTCCTGCATCTAGCTTGTCCAGTTGACTATGACAGTCGACGGCAGTTGCCAAAAGAATCATCTAACTGGGACAGGCCCATTAGACTCCATAACTCTAAATGCCACTGTCATATCAGCCGCCACCACCACCCCCGGCAGCACATTCCAGGAACACGGCACTCTCTGTGTAATAAAACATACCCAGCACATCTCCTTTAAACATTCCTCCTCGGACCTTAACGTTATGGCCTGGAGTTTTTGACATTTCAAAGTTGGGTAAAAAGGTTCTGACTCTCTACTCTATCTGTGCCTCGCATAATTTAATCTGAGGTCACACCCCTCAGCCTCTGCTTTTCCACAGAAAGCAATCCATTGTTTTTCCCAGTGCCTCCTTACAGCTAATACACTCGTAGCATTCTGGTCTGTCCTGGTCTTTTTTCGCCTCCGATCCACTCCCACCTGCCTCTACTTTCAGTCTGAGGAAGGCTTCCGACCGGAAACGTCACGCTCCAGGTACATGGCACTCGCTATGTGATAAAACATGTCCAACACATCTCCTTTAAACCTTCCCCCCTCTGACATGACTCTGTGACTCAATGTCGTCTCCAGATTCCCCATTACCTCCGATATAACACGAAAAGCGTCTTGCTATATTACAGGAATATCTACACTCTGTGTCAAGCACATAAAACTTCGACACCCTGGAACATAGAATCCCAATGTAGCTTTTAAAATGACACAAACCCTTCACAGAACCATTACAACAGGAAGATAGTCTAATTACTTTCACTGTAACATTTCTATTCCCTCCCCAGCAGAAAATTATTACAATTCAAGATTAGAATATCCTGCTGTATTCTGTTGAATATGTATATACTTATTCTAAGATCCATTTTTGGTGTAGCTCATTTTAAACCAATCGACGTTAATATAATCGTGGGCTAGAAATCCAAAGAGCATTTTAAAAGTCTCCTGTTTTTCCCTTGATGAATACAGAATGGAGAAGGTTGCAAAAAGTGGCAAACACTGCCCGCTCCACCATCGAGGGGATCTACAGGAGTCGCTGCCTCAAAAAGGCAGCCAGCATCATCAGAGGCCCGCACTACCCGGGGCCACGCACATATTTCACTCCTGCCATCGGGAAGAAGGTACAGGAGCCTGAAAGCTCTAACGTCCAGGTTCAGGAACAGCTTCTTCCCTGCAGCCATCAGGCTATTAAACGCTACAAATAGGCACCAAACTATATATATACATATAAACTTTCAGATTAATAAATTAATAATACCCTCACGGGTAAAGATATCCACTGATGGACTCCACAGCCTTCTGTGGCAATGAATTTCACAGATTCACCACCCTCTGACTAGACATGTGTGGATAGCTATGGAGTCAAGAGCCCTTAAACCAGATTCAGATTGAGATTAGGTTATCGTACAACGCAACAAAATGCAACAACATTCCTAGTTAGTATGAAACGCACAGAGCAAACAATAACTACAATAAGAAAAACATCAATGGCTGAATGTGATCAAGAGTCATAGAGTCTTACAGCGTGGAAACGGACCCTTCGGCCCAATTTGCCAATACCGGCCAACATGTACATGTACAAGGAGACTTAATTCTCATGTCATGCCCTCTTGTTTGAATCTTCCCTACCCTCAATGGGAAAAGCTTATCCACGTCAACTCTGTCTATCCCTTTCATCAGGTCTTTAAAATGATGAAAGGGATAGACAGAGTTGACGTGGATAAGCTTTTCCCATTGAGGGTAGGGAAGATTCAAACAAGAGGGCATGACATGAGAATTAAGGGACAGAAGTTTAGGGGTGACGTGAGGGGGAATTTCTTTACTCAGAGAGTGGTGGCTGTGTGGAATGATCTTCCAGCAGAAGTGGTGGAGGCAGGATCGATTTTAACATTTAAAAGTAAAGTAGATATGTGTATGGACAGGAAGGGAATGGAGGGGTATGGTCTGAGTGCAGGTAGATGGGACTAGGGGAAAATAAATGGTCGGCACGGACTGGAAGGGCCGAGAAGGCCTGTTTCCGTGCTGTAATTGTTATATGGTTATATGTTATATGTCCCATCTACTCTAGTCCCACCTGCCTGCATTTGGTCCATATCCCTCCATACCTGTCCTATCCACGTACCTGTCTAAATGCTTCTTGAACATTGCAATAGTCTCTGCCTCAACTACCTCCTCCGGCAGCTTGTTCCATACACCCACCACCACCCTTTGTGTGAAAATGTTACCCCTCAAATTCCTATTAAATCTTTCCCTTAAACATTAAACCTATGTCCTCTGGTACTCACTTCCCCTATTCTGGGCAAGAGACTCTGTGCATCTAACCGATCTATTCCTCTCCTGGTTTTGTACACCTCTGTAAGATCACCCCTCATCCTCCTGCACTCTTCATAGTAATGGCTGAGTATAATTGAAAGACCCGGTGTCAATGGCTGAAGAGTTTTTACATCAATATCTGTTGAGCAGAGAATTCAAAATTTATATGCGTTAACAGCAAAGTGTAATTGGATTATTTAACGCTGATAGCAGTTTGATTGCAGGCTACAAATGTGAATGGAGTGTAATTTTTGAATATTTGCATTAATAGCAGACTGAGGCTTACATCTCCAATAGTTCAATGGGTCAACGGTGCCTTTATTGCCACAGGAGTAAAATGCACAATGTAATTATTTTCCTACAAACGGCCCAGTACAGTGTTCCCATACATCCTCATTAAGCAAAGTGTACAGAAATTGCTGGGCGGGGAGGGTGGCGCACCGGTAGAGTTGCTGCCTTACAGCGCTTACAGCACCAGAGACCCGGGTTCGATCCCGACTAGCAGGAGTTTGTCTGTACGGAGTTTGTACGTTCTCCCCCTGCCCGCATGGGTTTTCTCCGAGATCGTCGGTTTCCTCCCACTCTCGAAAGACGTACAGATTTGTAGGTTAATTGACTTGGTTTAAGTGTAAAAACAATTCCCCCCAGTGTGTGTAGGATAGTGTTGATGTACGAGGATCGCTGGATAGGCATGGATCCTTGTGGGCTGAAGGGCCTGTTTCCTCGCTGTAACTCCAAACTAAACCAAAGTTCACTGATCCCACATGCAAGTGGGCGCCATGTTTTGGCGCTATGTTTTGGCGCTATTTTCTAAGTCCAGTCCGCGCTCTAGTTCTCAGGGGCGGTGGGCGATCCAGGCGAGGCCCAGGCTGCTGCGGGGCCTCCAGCCGTCGCCTTCCCTGGACGCCGTGTCCCTCTCCTATCCACGCCCGCCTGCCCACCTTTGTGCCCTGGGGGGGGGGGGGGGGGGGGGAGGGGGGGGACCCTCCCGCATTCGGCCTCAAAGGCGCGGTGAGCCAGATCCCGGTTCCCTCTCCTCTCCTCACGTCCCGTCCATCGTCGTTACCGGCTCCATCCTTTCCGGTCCCACTGATCTTCGAAGGTCGGCTTGGTGGCTCCCCTTGCAAGCCACGTTCTGCCGGCTCCTCTGTACAGCTTGGCGGCCTTCTATTAATGGATTATCTATTTCGTTCCGTTCCATTTCGTTCCGTACCGTTCCATTCCATTCAGTTCAGTTCAGTTCAGTTCAGTTCAGCTCAGTTTAGTTTAGTTTAGTTTAGTTCAGTTCAGTTCAGTTCAGTTTAGAGATACAGAACTGAAACAGGCCCACCGACTAGTCCGCGCCGACTAGCGATCCCCGCACACTGACACTATCCTACACACACTAGGGACAATTTCCAATTTTACCGGTGCCAATGAACCTACAAACCTGTGCGTCGTTGGAGTGTGGGAGGAAACCGGAGATCCTGGAGAGAACCCATGCGGTCACGGGAAGAATGTCATCAGGATTGAACCCGGGTCTCCGACACTGTAAGGCAGCAAATCTACCGCTGCGCCTTGGATAGTCTGGATTGAAGGAGACGGACGTCATCAGGACAGGGGTTTGGGGGGGTGGGGGTACAAGGAGCGGGCTGAATAAATTGTTGCGTTTAAGGAAATTCTTTGTGTGAGGTTTGACTGCCCTTGTGTGGACGGCAAAACCAGCTCTGAATTCTACTGAACTGCTACTGACAGTTTCATTCAGAGTGTCCTTCGGAAAGGCAATGTGACACATCAGAGTTTGTGTTAATGAGATTGGTCTATGTAAATGAAGAGCTGTGTCAGATTGAGGTGTGTATGCTAATGGTAGTGTGAGGATGAACCATGAATATTTATAACAAAATACCATGGTCGACTGTGCAAATCATGATGTCAATGCAATCATCATTGCCTCGAACTCGCTGTGCTTAAATTGGGTGTTAGTTCAAGTGGACACAAGTAGACAAGACGGCACGGTGGTGCAGCAGTAGAGTTGCCACCTCACAGTACCAGCAACCTGGGTTCGATCCCTACTCCGGGTGCTGTCTGTACGGAGTTTGTACGTTCTCCCCCGTAACCTCGTGGGTTTTCTCCAGGTGCTCCGGTTTCCTCCCACGCTCTAAAAATGTGCAAGTGTGTAGGTTAATTGGCTTCAGTAAAAATTGTAAATTGTCCCTAGCGTGTAGGATAGCACTAGTTCCAAATTTGGAATGAAAAAGGTTAATTCACTGTAACTAGAGATCTTGTGTGATAATTGACTTTTTCACCATCGCCCACTGAGTTACCAATTTAGGAACCTAGAGAATTCTAGCTAATGTAAAGTGTATTAATTGTTACAAAAGATATTTGTCATATTAACGTTATGCCAGGCAGCACAGTGGTGAAGCGATAGAGTCTATGGGTGCTTGTCAGTATGACAAGAGTTTATTAATTCTCCCCATGACCTGCGTGGGTTTTCTCTGGGTGCTCCGGTTTCCTCCCACACTCCAAAAACATATAGGTTTGTAAACATTGTAAATTGTTCTTAGTGCCCATCGGATAGTGTTAGTGTACGGAGTGATCGTTAGTCGGTGCGGACATCCTGTCCACATTCACTCTATCCAGGCCTTTCACTATTCAGTGTTTCCGTGCTGCATCTTTACACACACACTTACACACCAGAGAGAAAGTAACTGGCGTGGGCGGCAACATGGGTCTTAAGGTCATAAGTGATAAGAGCAGAATTGGGCCATTTGGCCCATCAAGTATACTCCACCATTCGATCATGGCTGATCTATCTCTCCCTCCTAACCCCATTCTCCTGCCTTCTCCCCATAACCCCTAACACCTGTACTAATCAAGAATCTATCTATCTCTGCCTTAGAAATATCCACTGACTTGGCCTCTACAGCCTTCTGTGGCAAATTCCACATCTTCACAACCCTCTGACTAATGAAATTCCTCCTCATTCCCTTCCTAAAGGAACGTCCTTTAATTCTGAGGCTGTGACGTCTAGTCCTAGACTCTCCCATCAGTGGAAACATCCTCTCCACATCCACTCCATCCAAGCCTTTCACTATTTGGTAAGTTACAATGAGGTCCCCCTTCATTCTTCTAAAACTCCAGCAAGTGCAGGCCCAGAGCCAGCAAACACTCATCATACTTTCACCCACTCATTGCTGGGATTCTTCTCAGAAACCTCCTCCAGACCCTCTCCAGAGCCAGCACACCCTTCCTCAGATATGATGCCCAGAATTGCTCACAATACTCCAATTGTAGCCTGACCAGGAGGAACTAGATTGCCTAGGATATGAACCTGATCTGTATTTACTCTGAAGCACAGTTTAATTTATTGTCACGTGTACCGAGGTACAGCGAAATGCTTCTGTTGGATGCTAACCAGTCAGTGGAAAGACCCGAAACGTTGCCCATTTCCATCGCCCCAATGATGCTGCCTCACCCGCTGAGTTTCTCCAGCATTTTTGTCTGCATGATTTCATTCGATCCATTTTACAGTGTATAGATACATGATAAGGGAATAACGTTTAGTGCAAGGTAAGTCCGATCAAGGATAGTCCAAGGGTCACCAATGAAGTAGATCGTAGTTCAGCGCTGCTCTCTGGTTGTGGTAGGATGATTCAGTTGCCTGATAACAGCTGGGAAGAAACTGTCACCGAATCTGGAGGTGTGCATTTTATAGACAATAGACAATAGACAATAGGTGCAGGAGCAGGCCATTTGGCCCTTCGAGCCAGCACCGCCATTCAATGTCATCATGGCTGATCAAACATCTGTAACTTTTGCCCGATGGGAGAGGGGAGAAGAAGGAGTGACTGGGGTGCGACTCGTCCTTGATTATGCTGCTGGCTTTGGCGAGGCAGCGTGAGTGTTAGGTATGTGATATGATTAGCGTATGTGATGTCTTGTTGGTGTTGGTCGGTGAGGGCGCTGCAAGCCGGTGCCCTGTCAGCAGCATGTCCGTTGTTTTTTTTTTATTTTATTTTTTTAGTATGTTTTAAAGTATGGTTTTAATGTTTCTTTGTGTGTTTTGTGTGGGGGGTGGTGTGGAGGGGTAAGGGGGAAACCGTTTCGGCCGCCTCCTCCACGGAGAGGCGACTTTTTCCAGGTCGCCTCCCCCGTGGCCTAACATCGAGGATTGGGCGGCCTTTCCCGGAGGTGCGCCCGGGGCTTCAGCTGCGGGTGCAACGTGGACTCTCGGCGTGGAGCATGCGAGCCCTCGCTGGGGCTCAACAGAGGGGAGTGCTCCGTTTTGCTGGCCCGTGGCAGCCTGCAGCCTGAAGTCGCGGTCTGCAGAGCTCCAGCTAGCGCGGCGTCCGCAGCCCGGGGTCCCTCGTGGGGGACCCGGGGGAAGAAGTAGCCGCCACTGCCGGCCCGCGGCCTACTTCTACCGCGGGCCTGGCGTGTACTTACCATCACCCCCGGAGGGGAGCTTCGACCGCCGGCCCTGCGGTCTGCGGTGCTTCTTGCTGCGACGCGGCAGGAACTTTAAATCATCGATGGCCGGCCTGCGGCCTACACCAACCTGAAGCCGCGGTCTCCGGTGGGGAAGAGCCGACTCCGGACATACCTGGACTTTTACCTGTCTGCACATCTGGACGCCCACAGCGACAGCTGCGGAGGGTTGAGGTCCCAACCACGGGGGGAAATGGAGGAGGACTGGCCAATTGTTGTGCCTTCCACCACAGTGATGAATGCTGTGGAGGATGTTTGTTACACCTTTATTGTGTATTGTGTGTTCTTTATCATTGTACCGCTGCTGGCAAATTCATTTCACTTGCACTTTATGTGCAATGTGACAACTAAAACCGTATTGTATTGTTGTATTGCATTGTATCATGCAAGTACGCATGCGCAGGGGAGACTCGAGGTGGCGTCCTGGAATAAAGAAGCTTGTTCGTGTACTCCCGTGTCCCAGCATTATTTTAAGTCAGTTCCAAGCACCCAAATACACAACAGTGAGGTGTAAATGGAGTCAATGGGAGGGAGGATGGTTTGTGTGATGGTCCGGACCGCGTCCACAATTCGCTACAATTTGAGTGTTGACAGCTGCTGACTTGAACCTGCGCAGACACACCGCGTCCCGCCCGAATCGTCCCACCGAATCCCGCCCGGTGTCTTCATTGTTGCTGGGGATTTTAACCAGGCCAACATGAAGACTGTTCTCCCACATTACTACCAGCATGTAGACTTTGCAACCAGGGGAATCAATGCACTGGACCTAGCCTACACTAACATCAAGAAGGCATTCAAGGCAGTCCCCCGCCCCCACCTTGGCTCCTCAGACCATATCTCTGTGATGCTAATTCCTGCATACAGGCCCCTGCTTACCAGAGAAAAACCTACTGTGAAGCAGGTTAGGGTCTGGCCAGAGGGAGCTATGACAACACTACAGGACTGTTATGAAAGCACGGACTGGGACATGTTCAAGAAGGCTGCAACTGTCAGCCAACACATCAACCTGGAGGAGTATGCTGCGTCCGTGTCTGCTTACATGGAGAAGTGCATAGAGGATGTCTGTGTCACCAAGACCATCACTGTACGGGCCAACCAGAAACCCTGGATGACCACAGAGGTACGTGGAATGCTGAGAGCACGTAATGCCGCGTTTAAATCCGGCGACGTAGTGGCACTCAGATCCGCAAGAGCAAACCTGAACCGAGTCATCAGGCTGGCCAAGCGTGCCCATGGTCAGAAAATCCAGAGCTTCTTTCATGACCCCAAGAACACCAGATGCATGTGGCAGGGAATCAAATCAATCACGGACTATAAGACTGCTTCACTACCCTGTGATGACAACATTGAGTTCCTCAATGAACTCAACAACTATTTTGGTCGGTTCGAGGCATTAAATAACACACCTGCAAGCAAAGGTATTCCTCATTGTGAGGAAAAGGCACTCAGTCTTGACATAGTGGGTGTCCAGAGGACCTTGAAAGGAGTGAACGCACGGAAGGCGGCAGGCCCTGATAACATACCAGGGCGGGTGCTCAGGGAATGTGCTGATCAGCTGGCACATGTCCTTACGGACATATTTAACACCTTGCTGAACCAGGCTGTCGTCCCATTATGTTTCAAGACTGCCACCATCATACCAGTGCCAAAAAAATCCAACATACAATGTCTCAATGACTACCGCCCTGTAGCACTCACCCCCATAATGATGAAGTGCTTCGAGAGGCTGGTCAGGGACCACATCACCTCCAGACTCCCCTCCACACTCGACCCATACCAGTTTGCTTACAGGCCAAACCGCTCCACAGAGGACGCTATATCCTCCGTACTCCATCTGAGCCTGGAACATTTAGAGGAGAAAAACACCTATGTGCGAATGCTGTTCGTGGATTTCAGTTCAGCATTCAACACCATTATCCCCCAGCACCTGATAAGCAAACTGGTTCCATTGGGCCTCGGCACCCCCATGTGTAACTGGCTACTGGACTTCCTCACTGACAGACCTCAGTCTGTGAGGGTTGGAAATAACACCTCCAATACCATCTCTCTGAGCACCGGCTCCCCTCAGGGCTGTGTCCTGAGTCCACTGCTGTTCACCCTGATGACTCACGACTGTTGTGCCAGGTTTAGTACAAACCACATCATGAAGTATGCAGATGATACAACAGTGGTGGGCCTCATCAGGGACAACAATGAGCTGGCTTACAGGGAGGAGGTGAAACAACTGGTGGACTGGTGCAATACGAACAACTGGGATACAGAATCTCTTTTCAGGAGCAGCGCTGTGGGAGAATGTGTAATAGTGCTGATGGAATCATCCAGTGGGCTAACCTTTACCACTATCACCGGGCAGAATAACATGAGTCGGAAAACAAGACTCAGATAAGGGTTTTGAAAATTTGCTCATCGTATAATTTATATCTTTTAGTAATCGGGTTTCAATGCAGCATGAAATAGTTTGCTGATCAAAGGCGTTTGTTATTTCTATCAGATGACCACAGCTATCACACAGCCATTAAGGCAGTTCTTGCTGTCTGCCACAGAAGGCAGTGGAGGCCAATTCACTGGATGTTTTCAAAAGAGAGTTGGATGTAGCTCTTGGGGCTAACAGAATCAAGGGGTATGGGGAGAAAGTAGGAACGGGGTACTGATGTTGAATGATCAGCCATGATCATATTGAATGGCGGTGCTGGCTCGAAGGGCCGAATGCCCGATTCCTGGACCTATTTTCTATGTTTCTATGTTTCTGGCCTTTTGCATCCTCGCTGTATTTCTAAGGTAAAATTAAAATATAGACCACCTAAACGTCCCGAAGAAGGGTCCTGACGCAAAATGTTCTCCAGAGATGCTGCCTGTGAAACATGACAGCACTGGATCGTGTGGATGTGGAGGGGATGTTTCCTCTAGTGGGAGAATCTAGCACCAGAGGCCACAGCCTCAGAATAAAAGGATGTACCTTTATAAAGGAGATGAGGAGGGTGGTGAATCTGCATAATTAATTACCACAGAAGGCTGTGGAGGCTAATGGATATTTCTACGGCGGATATTGACAGTTTCTTGGCGATAAGCACAAAATTGAAAAGACCAGGCTTGTATTCACTGGAGTTTAGAGGGATGAGGAGGGATCTTATAGAAACATATAAAATTATAAAAGGACTGGACAAGCTAGATGCAGGACAAAACGTTCCCAATGTTAGGCGAGTCCAGAACCAGGGGCCACAGTCTTAGAATAAAGGGGAGGACATTTAAGACTGAGCTGAGAAAAAACTTTTTTATCCAGAGAGTTGTGAATTTATGGAATTCCCTGCCACAGAGGGCAGTGGAGGCCAAATCATTGTATGGATTTAAGAGAGAGTTGGATAGAGCTCTAGGGGCTAGTGGAGTCAAGGGATTTGGGGAGAAGGCAGGCATGGGTTATTGATAGGGGACGATCAGCCATGATCACAATGAATGGCGGTTCTGGCTCGAAGGGCCGAATGGCCTCCTCCTGCACCTATGTTTCTATGTTTCTAAAATGCTGGAGTAACGCAGCGGGACAGGCAGCATCTCTGGAGAGAAGGAATAGATGACGTTTCGGGTCGAGATCCTTCTTCCGACTGATGTCAGGGGAAGTGGGCGGGACAGGGATAGAAAGCAGTCGGAGACAGTAAGACTGGTCGGAGAACTGGGAAGGGTAAGGGGATTGAGAGAGAGGGAAAACAAGGGTAACTTGAAATTAGAGGTTCCTACCACTGGGGTGTAAGCCGCCCAAGGGAAATATGAGGGGCTGTTCCTCCAATTTGTGCTGGGCCTCACTCTGACAGTGGAGGAGGCCCCAGGACAGAAAGGTCAATATGGGAATGGGAGGGGGAAGTTAATGTGTTCAGCAACCGGGAGATCGGGTTGGCTTACGCGGACTGAGCGTAGGCGTTCAGCGAAAGGATCATCGAGCCTGCGCATGGTTCTCGCCGATATATAGGAGATTCTTGATTAGTAAGGTTGTCAGGGTTTATGGGGAGAAGGCAGTGGTGAGTCTGTGGAATTCTCTGCCTCAGAGGGCGGTGGAGGCAGGTTCTCTGGATGCTTTCAAGAGAGAGCGAGATAGGGCTCTTAAAAATAGCGGAGTCAAGGGATATGGAGAGTAGGCAGGAACAGGGTACTGATTGTGGATGATCAGCCATGATCACATTGAATGGCGGTGCTGGCTCAAAGGGCCGAATGGCCTACTCCTGCACATATTGTCTATTGTCTTTTGGCAGGAGAATGGGTTTGAGGTGGAAAGATAGGTCAGCCATGATTGAATTTCGGAGTTTACCTGTTGGGCCGAATGGGCTAATTTTGCTCCTAGAACCTATGACCTTATGAGTCCACACTCAACATCAATCACCCGTTCAAACTAGTTCTGTTATCCCACTCGCTACTGGGGGGAATTTACAAAAGACAATAGACAATAAGTGGCCATTCGGCCCTTCAAGCCAGCACCACCATTCAATGTGATCATGGCTGATCATTCCCAATCCGTACCCCGCTCCCGCCTTCTCCCCATATCCCCTTGACTCCGCTATCTTTAAGAGCCCTATCTAGTTCTCTCGTGAAAGCATGCAGAGAACCGGCCTCCACTGCTCTCTGAGGCAGAGAATTTCACAGACTCACAACTCTCTGTGAGAAAAAGTGTTTCCTTGTCTCCGTTCTAAATGGCTTACTCCTTATTCTTAAACTGTGTCCCCTGGTTCTGGACTCGCCCAACATCGGGAACATGTTTCCTGCCTCTAGCGTGTCCAAACCCTTAATAATCTTATATGTTTCAATAAGATATCCTCTCATCCTTCTAAACTCCAGAGTATACAAGCCCAGAGGCCAATTAACCGGCGAACCACCCATCTTTGGGAATTGAGAGGTCCTATCTGCTTGTTGTTTGTTCTTGACAGATGCAGCATGTATGTAAAACAGGCTATTAGGCCCACTGAGACCATGATAATTATCGATTGTCCATTCACACTAGTTCTATATTATTCCACTTTCGCATCCAATCTCTACGCACTAAGGGCGATTTACAGAGGACGAATTAACCTACGAACCATCACGTCTTTTGGACGTGGGAGGAAACCGGAGCACCCGAAGGAAACCCACGCAGTCACAGGGAGAACGTGCAAACTCCACACAGACAGCACGCGAGGTCAGGGTTGAACCAGGATGTGGGAGCACTGATTTTATTGTATTTATTTTTTCGTTTGGAGATACAGCACGGAAGCAGGCCCTTTGGCCCACCAAGTCCATGCCGACCATCGATCACCCGTTCACACTAGTTCCCACTTTTGCATCCACTCCCTACACACTAGGGGCAATTTGCAGAGGCCAATTAACCTACAAACCCACACATCTTCTTGATGTGGGAGGAAACCAGGAGGAAACCCACGCGCTCACAGGAAGAACGTGCAAACTCCACGTAGATAGCACCTGAGGTCAGGATCGAACCGGGTTCTCTGGTGCAGCAAGGAAGCATCTCTACCAACCGTGCCACTGTGCTGCTCATTGGCATTCATTTGATCTTCCCTAAACCAGTAAAAAGAATTGGTTTCGATTTTCTCGAATCTCACCCAATGTTTAATTTAGTTTAGTTTAGAGGTACGGCTTGGAAACAGGCCCTTCGGCCCACCGAGTCTACACCGACCAGCGATCCCCCCCATATTAACACTATCTTACACACACTAGGGACAGAAGAGGTGCTGCCTTACAGCGCCAGAGATCTGGGTTCGATCCTGATTGCAGGAGCTGTCTGAACGTTAATGCGTTCTCCCTGTGACCTGCGTGTGTTTTCCGCGGGAGCTCCGGTTTCCTCCCACACTCCAAAGACGGCCGGGTTTGTCGATCAATTGGCTTCGGTAACAGTAGTAAATTGTCCCCAGTGTGTGTTGGTTAGGGTCAGTGTGCGGGGATCGCTGGTCGGTGGGCCTGAGGACCTGTTTCCTCGCTGTATCTCTGAACTAAACTAAACTTTATGACTCAAAGTCCTAATTCCGCATGTTATGGTGATTATTCTATCATCAACTATTCTAATCTTCATTCAATGTGACCTAGATTTCAATAGATTTCCTCTACCCTTAAATTCACCAGTAACATTTCAAAGTCATTATCAGTATCCATGATTGCATTTGATGAACCATACTATGTCTAATTTGAATAAATGACAGCTTCAAACTTCAACTTACAAAGTACAAACTTCAACTACAAACTTAAATTGTTGCTGGGACTCGAGGGTCTAAGCTATAGGTTGTGCAGGCTGGGACCTGGAGCGCATGAGGATGAGGGGGGTACAAAATGATAGAGGTATAGATCGGGTGAAGTCACAGAGTCTCTTGCCCAGAGTGGGGGAATCGAGAAGCAGAGGACATAGGTTGAAGGAGAAGGGGAAAGGAATCTTTTGCCAAGAGTAGGAGAATCATGTTCATCAATCGGCAGGTTTTAGGCACCATCTTGTACCCTTCAAGTCCAATTTCTTTTTAAATTGGGATCTCAACTTGGCCATCAAGGCCCGTTGCCCTGGTGATGGCACTGGGTTGGAGTTTCAAGGGCCACGGTGTCCAGACGATGTGTCGATGTCCTCCACTGCTGCTCTGCCGCTCTGCGCCACTTGGAGCGGCGCCCGATCTAACGGGGACCCTGGCCTCCAGCGGTCTCCTCTGCCAACTGGGTTTGCCCAACGGAACCGGAGGAAACCGGAGCGCCCAGAGGAAACCCGTAAAATGTGATGTGTAGAATATTAAGCTTTAGGCTTTACTCTGGACTTTCGAGATAGACTTCGGCCCACTGTGTCCATGCCAACCATTAGCTCTATCCTACACAGACTAGGGACAATTTACAATTTTACCAAAGTCAATTAATCTACAAACCTGCAGGTCTTTGAAATGTGGTGGGGAAGTCGGATCACCCGGAGGAAACCCACATGGTCACAGGGAGAAAGTGCAGACTCTGTACAGACAGCACCCGAGATCAGGATCGAACCCGGGTCTCTGGCGTTGTCAGACAGCAACTCTACGGCCAGGACCTAACCCGGGTCTCTGGCACCATATGGCAACAAGTCTACAATGCTGCTGGTTCATGTGATCTTTTTCATTCGTCAAGGGAAACAAACATTCTCTCTGAGACCCTCTGGGAAGAATCTCAACTCGAGGCCGCGCCCTGGGACAAGATGGAATAAACAAGAGGCAGGGAAGCAACGAGGACTGAGGCACCAGAAGACCAAACGCATTAATGTACGTCTGAATTAGAACGTTCAATAGACTTCTCACAGAGATTATTAACCATAACAGAAGCTCGGCTAAAAGTATTCAGCTAATTAATATGCAACCTAAAACTGGAAGAATGGTGTCAATATATTGGGAACATATGTATCATAATCATATTCATACTTTATTAGCCAAGTATGTTTTGCAACATATGAGGAATTTGATTTGCCATACAGTCATACCAATAAAAAGCAACCGAGCACACAAAATACATTTTAACATAAACATCCACCACAGTGACTCCTCCACGTTCCTCACTGTGATGGAAGGCGAAAAAAAGTTCAATCTCTCCCTTCTTTGTCCTCCAGCGGTCGGGGGCCTCGGGCCTTCTGTTGACGGGGCGATGTTACTCCCGTAGCCGGCGACGGGCCTCCTCATCGGGGCGATCAAGCTCCTGTATCGGGGGGGGAGTCACAGCTCCCCCATGCCGGGCGATCTACCCCGGGTCGGGGCTAATCGAAGGTCGTGCGGCTTTTGGAGCTTCCCGAGAGCGTTGATCCCAGGCAAGGAATCGGCTCCGATGGTAAGTCCACGCTCCGCAGTGGGGTTCAAAGTCGATGTTGATTGTATTTACTTCAAACTAAACGTGGGTCCTTGCTTCTGCCTCATATGCTCAGGGGACACGCGGGGTGGGAGGGGGGGGGGGTTCAATCTTTGAATATTTTTTCTCCTCGCCTCTTTGCTTCTCCTTTCAAATCTCCAACTGCAAAGCGAGAGCACAGAGTCACTCAGCCTTTTTAACCATATAACATATAACCATATAACAATTACAGCACGGAAACAGGCCCTCTCGGCCCTTCCAGTCCGTGCTAAACATTTATTTTCCCCTAGTCCCATCTACCTGCACTCAGACCATACCCCTCAATTCCCTTCCCGTCCATATACCTATCCACTTTACTTTTAAATGTTAAAATCGATCCTGCCTCCACCACTTCTGCTGGAAGATCATTCCACACAGCCACCACTCTCTGAGTAAAGAAGTTCCCCCTCATGTTACCCCTAAACTTCTGTCCCTTAATTCTCATGTCATGCCCTCTTGTTTGAATCTTCCCTACCCTCAATGGGAAAAACTTATCCACGTCAACTCTGTCTATCCCTTTCATTATTTTAAAGACCTCAATCAAGTCCCCCCTTAACCTTCTACGCTCCAAAGAATAAAGACCTAACTTGTTCATTTCTCTGTAACTCAGTTGCTGGATCCCAGGCAACATTTTCTTCTTCTTGTCGACTCCACACGCAAGATTAGAAGTTGTTCAGCCAGAGCTGGACACACTTCTCGGCGTCTGCATGCAATGGTGTCTGTCTTGCACTTCTCGTGCTTCTTGTGCGTGGTGGTGGAAAGATTAATGGAAACAGGGCCGCGATGTGAACGCTCTTTCCTTGACCCCACTCAGCCATCTGTCTGGTATCACTTAAGCGGCACGGTGGCACAGCGGTAGAGTTGCTACCTTACAGCACCAGAGTGCCGGGTTTGTCATAAGGTAATATGGGATAGGAGTAGAATTAGGCCTTTCGGCTCATCAAGTCTACACCGCCATTCAATCATGGCTGATCTATCTCTCCCTCCTAACCCCATTCTCCTACCTTCTCCTCGTAACCCCTGACACCCGCACTAATCAGGAATCCATCTATCTCTGCCTTAAAAATATCCACTTTGACCTCCATAACCTCCTGTTGCAAAGAATTCCACAGGTTCACCACCCTCTGACTAAATAAATTCCTTCTAATCTCTGTCTTAAAAGAACATCCTTTAATTCTGAGGCTATGACCTCTAGCCCTGGACTCTCCCACTAGTGGAAATATCCTCTCCACATCCACTCGATCCAAGCCTTTCACTATTCCGAATGTTTCAATGAGGTCCCCCCTCATTTTTAAAACTCTAGCGAGTACAGGCCTAGTGCCGACAAACGCTCATCATAGATTAACCTATGATCCTGACTATGGATGGTGTCTGCGTGGAGTTTGTAGGTTCTCCCTGTGACCTGCGTGGGTTTTCTCTGGGTGCTCCGGGTTCCTCCCACACTCCGAAGACGTACCGGCTTGTAAGCTAATTGGCTTGGTAAAATTGGAAATTGTCCCTAGCGGGTGTCAGGATACGGTTAGTGTGCGGGGATTGCTGGTCGGTGCGGACCCGGCGGGCCGAAGGGCCTGTTTCCATGCTGCACCTCTAAACTGGAACTGAAACTTGTGAAGGAGAGTCTGGTTTGGACAGGAATGCGGTGCCGCAACCTGACCACGTTCCCAGACAGTAGATGGCCTGTCTCACCTGGCGATTCTTTCTGCAACTGCCGATGTCGTATCAGCGTCGCCAAAAGATTTTGAACATTTCAAAAACCATCGGCAACAAAAAAAAGTTGCGACACTTGAAAAATTACCGAGCGTCATACGACATCACGCCTCGTCACCCGCCGCGTCATATGTCATCACGCCGCATCACTCTGTGTATTTTTCGGTAACCTGATACGTAAGTCAATGATGCCGGCAGTCGCCGGAAAAAATCGCCAAGTGGGACAGGCCCTTAAGATTGTCCAGTTGGGATGGCAGAGAAGAGAACAATGAACTATGCATGACACAAAATGCTGGAGTAACTCAGCGGGACAGGCAGCATCTCTGGAGCGAAGGAATGGGTGATGTTTTGTGTCGAGACCCATCTTCTGCGGAAGGGTCTCGACCCGAAATGTCACCCGTTCCTTCTCTCCAGAGATGCCTCCTGAGTTACTCCAGTAATTTGTGTCGATATTCGGTGCAAAGCAGAATCTGCAGTTCCTTCCTAATGCAGGAATGACTGGATTTTACTTCGGAGTCACGTGAGTGACTACGTGAAGACCCCGCCAGCACGCATGCGCGACATATCGTCGAACGCATTGCGGAAGCGACAGTCGGGAGGAAGCGTCGCTCCTCCAGCGCAAGTTAAAAAGACAACCAGAGGTAAGTACATACCATTCTGGAAAAGACTCTGTGTGTGTATTTTCACAGCCAAGAAGAAGAGCATGGAGTCCAAGAAATTGAGGAGAGCAGCGGCAAAAATCGCTGCTGTGGAAAGCAGCCAGCAGCGTGCCGACTTTCCAGAGCTGCATGTGCCGCCAGCAGCTCCCGACTTCTCGCCGCAAGAGACCGCAGGTGCGCCGCGGTCCGGCAGCAAAACCACCCGGAAGTCGGACAGGTCAGTAGACTCGGCTGGGTCCGGACCTGAGGACACCACGTTCGCGGATAGCGACGGCGGGTGTCTTTCCCGCATGGAGCAGATGGTGGAGCAATTGCTCCAGCGTGACCTGCTTTTGCAGGGGTAGAGTCACAGTGGGTCTCTTCGCAGACCCACGGCAGCTTCCTATCAAGGACTGCCAACTGTCTCACCCTCTTCGCAGGGGAGCATTGGGGGTCAGGACTGGGCTGACCCTGAAGAAGTGGACATGGTTGAAGACTCACCTGTGTTAGGGGGCTGCAAGAAGAACTATTGGGTATGGTCAATAAATTTGCTATACCTACCCAAAAAGGGCTGCCATTGCATCCCAAGCTGGCTGCCAGTATTAATTGCATGGCAACGAACCAGCTGCAGGAACTAGCAATTAACAATACGGCAGAAAAATACCTTGCGCCAGAGAATTGTATTTCTCTTAATGTACCTGCTGTCAACAACACTATTTGGGGTAACATGAGCCTGACCATAAGGAGCCAGGATGTGAAACTCCAAAGAATCCTCAAGCTACTGGCTGCTGGGATTACAGCAGTAGCCAGAAATGTCGATGGGGTTGAGATGCCTGAAGAGCTACAAGACGCTCTTGCACTCCTGTGCACTACGCTGTTTGAAATCAACAGCTACAGGAAGAGCATCATAAAACCTGCATTCAATCCCAAGTTTGCGGGATTATGCAGGCCTAGCAGTGCACAGCCGCCAACATTATTGTTTGGGGACAACCTCCCTAAGCAGGTTAAAGACCTGGATGAGGAGGCTAAGGCAATTGGCATGATAAAGGTGCCAACCACCTCCAAAACCCCATATCAGCCGCAGCAGCACTCCTACACAACCACCAGGCACCGCTACAACGAGAGACCAGCTGGTGAAAGCTTGAAGGCCGGCCCACCTGCACAATGGTCTTTTTTAGACCATGGCCCAGCCCGGCCTTCTTGGAAAATACGCCAACCCCACAATGCAGCAACACAAGAGAACAAGAAGCAACAGAGACAACCAACACAGCACCGCCGGTAACCATGGAGGTATGTGGGTCTGGTTGCCTCGTAAACATAGCATGTCTAGACTCATCACGGGTTGGGGGACGGTTGCACTTGTTTCGTCATGTGTGGTGCACGTTTACCTCTGATCCTTACTTACTGGAAAGTATTCAGGGATATTAAATTGAATTTGTTCACAAACTCCCCATCCCAGTTCAGCATACACCTAGCCGGAAGTTTATACTTTCACAAAAAGAAAGGACAGAAGGCCATGCTGAACTTTTAGGATTAAAAAAAAAGGGGTAATTGAGAAGATAAACAGAGAAGCTCAAGAGTTCGTATCAAACATTTTTACCAAAAACGAAAAAGACAGCGGATGCCGCATAATTATAGATTTGACCGAACTGAATACTCCCGTTCAGTATGTCCATTTCAAAATGGACACATTTGTCACAGCCAAACAGCTAATCTCCAACAGGTACTACATGGCTTGCATCGATCTAAAAGATGCATACTATTCAGTACCAATACACAAGGATCATCGGAAATATCTGAAATTTGTCTGGATGGGACAGCTTTGGCAGTATAAGGCCTTACCCAATGGGTTATCATCGGCACCCAGGCTGTTTACCAAATTGTTAAAACCAGCTTTAGCACATTTGAGGAAACAAAAACATATTGTTATAGTAATAGTAATAGTTTTTTTATTGTCATTGTAACATGAACCATGTACAACAAAATTAAAAAATGTCAACCAGTCAGTGCACCATTCAAACCATAAAAGCTAACAATACATACAAGGTAAAATATTTTAAAAAAGATAAGATAAGATAAGATAAGATAATATAAAGATAAGATAAGTTATGGCCTACCTTGATGATATTCTAATTGTAGGGGGAAATTTAGAGTTGGCTACATTGGCAGTATCAGCCACAAAGCATCTTTTTCAAAAGCTGGGATTTATCATTCATCAGATAAATCAAAATTGAGACCCTCCACTACCATGGATTATTTGGGGTTCACTATCAATTCTGTTCAAATGTCTATCACCTTGCCACCAAACAAAGTGGCAGACCTGACGGAAGCATGTGAAAGCCTCACTAGCATCAGAAAACCATCCATTCGTCAAGTAGCCAGAGTGATTGGGAAACTAGTGGCTGCATTTCCAGCAGCACAATTTGGATCACTCCATTACCAAAATCTACAAAGAGCAAAAATATTAGCTCTTAAAACTCATGTAGGCCATTTGATAGGCCTATGGAATTACCAGGGGAAGCTAAATTAGAGTTAAATTGGTGGATAGACAATATTCAGCATTGTTCTAACCCCATCACTATTATGAATCCCACGGTTACTTTACAGACTGATGCCAGTGCAAAAGACTGGGGAGCAACTAATACCACCTCTAGTTGTGGTGGCTGATGGAGTGCACAAGAATTAACCCTGTTGGGAGCACTAGGGATCAATTATCTAGAAATGCTGGAAGCATTTCATGGACTCCGGGCCTACTGCTCAGAAATGCACCATCTGCTTGTACGATTACAGATTGATAACACCAATTATCAATTGATAATTGATTATTGATACATTAATCATATGGGTGGAATAAAGTCGATATCATGTGATCATTTGGTTAATAATATCTGGCACTGGTGTCTGGAAAGGAATATATGGATCTCAGCCACTTACCTTCCAGGTAAGCTAAATACAATAGCGGACACCAGGTCACGCAAATTCAACGACAACACCGAATGGATGTTGGATCGGAAAGTGTTTGCCGATATTATAGAACGGTATGGAACACCAGATATAGACCTTTTTGCATCCAGATTAAATCACCAACTACCAACATATGTTGCTTGGGAACCAGGCCCTGGGGCAATACCGATGGATGCTTTCTCGCTATATTGGGGGGATTTGTTTTTCTATGCTTTTCCCCCCTGCTGCCTCATCAGTCGGGTCTTACAAAAAAGTAAACAAGACACTGCTTCCGGTGTCCTGGTTGTTCCCGATTGGCCTACTCAACCATGGTTCCCAGTAGTACAAAATATGGCCGCAAAAACCTGCATTTGGATCAACAAACGTTCAAGCCTTTTGGTACACCCTGTGACAGGGGAAAGTCATCCGTGCCATGACCGAATTAACCTGTTGGTTTGCAGATTCTGAACAGGCCATTTCTGGACTACGGACTCTCCGACAGGACGATCAATGTCATCACAGCGTTGTGCAGGGAGTCCACCAGGAAACAATATCTCACATATGTGAAGAAATGGGAAGTGTTCTGCACCAGAACGAACACTTCATACGACACAACCACCATCACTGAAGTGCTGGAGTTCCTGGCTACCCTTCATTTTGATGAGGGATTGAGCTACAGTGCCATTAATTGTGCCCGTAGTGCCCTATCCAATTATCTGGGGCGAGGGTGTGATCACCTGGCTGTGGGATCACACCCACTGGTATCTAAACTGATGAGGTGTATATTTAATTCTAATCCCCCTAGGCCCAGATACACCCATATATGGGACATAATCATAGTGCTGACTATGCTTCGAGGATGGACAACTATATCGGGACTGTCACTGGATAAATTAACCTATAAAATGGTTATGTTAATGGCACTTGTAACAGCACAACGGGTCCAGTCCCTACGTAAATTAAGTATGGATGCCATGTACATAAAAAAAGCAAGATAACTTTCCTTATACAGGGGTTACTTAAACAGGATAGACCCGGATCCACTGGCCAAAAATTAGAATTCCTGGCCTACCCTCCAGATTGTCGGCTCTGCATCGTGACATATATATTGCAATATATAGAGGTCACCAAGAGTCTCAGGGGTAAAGAGAGGGCTTTACTCATTAGCCACAAATGCCCTCACCATAAGGTCACAGTACAAACCATTTCCAGATGGTTAAGGGTGGTATTGGGTGCAGCGGGGGTGGATACTAATGTTTTCAAATCTCATTCCACCAGGGCTGTATCCGCATCGGCGGCTAGGATGATGGAAGTTCCAATGGATCACATCCTTGCAACAGCGAGTTGGAGCAATGAACGGACTTTTCAGCGCTTCTATAATAAACCCATGGCCACTCCCGATACATTTGCAGGAGTTCTGTTTCATGATTACCCAATGTAGGGGCATTATTATTTTAGGTATGAAATAAATAACTTTTTGTTTTTCAGCACAGTTTCATGTCTGAAATACGTTACATCATAACTTGGCAGTGTGTGAGCATGGACTCGTTCCAGGGCATGAAATCACAGAGCTTTGAAATCTTCACGTAGTCACTCACGTGACTCCGAAGTAAAATAGTAAGATTAAATGAGAACTTACCAGTTTGAAGTTTGATCTTTATTTTATGAGGAGTTACGATAGGTATATGGACGGGAAGGGAATGGACGGGTATGGTCTGAGTGCAGTTAGATGGGACTAGGGGAAAATGAATGGTCGGCACGGACTGGAAGGGCCGAGAAGGCCTGTTTCCGCGCTGTAATTGTTATATGGTTATATGGTTATATGATGAGGGATTACGTGCCCTCCGCTCCCAAACCCTCTATTATAAAGATCAACTGGTATATAAAGTTCTCTCTTATCTTACTATGTTCGTCAACTTTGGTATCTGTGATTTCACACCACTGCTTTGAAGAATGTCGCACATGCGTGCTGGCGGGGTCTTCACGTAATCCCTCATCATAACTCCTCATAAAATAAAGATCAAACTTCAAACTGGTAAGTTCTCATTTAATCTTACTATTTTCAGGCATGGAATCTATATAGAACATTGAAACAATGGGTGGAGTGGTTTACACGTCATATTGTTGTGGATCAACCAGATGAGATAAAAAATAAAGATGTTATTGCATTTCATTGTTCAAGAGTGAGTGATGGTACCACGCCTTAATGTTCTCAAATGAGATACGGGGGAATATATTTTTGAACGATTGCAAAAACGTTGCAACTCTTGAAATGAATCTAAATATCTGCAGATGACATGTGTATGAAGGAACTGCAGATGCTGGTTTAAATCGAAGAGCTGGAGTAACACAACGGGACAGGCAGCATCTCTGGAGAGAAGAAATGGGTGACGTTTTGGTTTGAGACTCGAGACCCTTCTTCAGAAATATCTAAATATCTATTGTAAATTCTAAATATCAGCGGTGTACAGTTAGGTTCTGTTGAGGGGGAATTTCGGAAAGGTAAAGGACATGTTGCTGACAAAGCGGGCAATTCCTCCAGAAACTGTCAGAGTTTATATAAATATAAAAATATACCTTCACAGAGTCAGAGCAAGGAAAACTGCAGGCTGTTTATCTGAATTTGTAACAAGGTAGATACATTAATGGCATGAATAGAAATGGCTATGATCTAATAGCCATTATGGAAATGTGGATGTGAAAGGGGAATTAAATATCCCAGAGTAATTGTGTTTTGGAAGAAGTGCAAAGAGGTTTAGTTTAGTTTCGAGATGCAGCACAGAAACAGTGAGTCTGCGCTGACCAGCGATCCCCGCACTAGGGACAATTTACAATCTTTGCTGAAGCCAATGAACCTACAAACTTTGGAGTGTGGGAGGAAACTGGAGCACCCGGAGAAAACCCACGTGGTCACGGGGGAGAACGAACAAAGTCCGCACAGACAGCACCTGTAGTCAGGGTCGAACCCGGGTCTCTGGCGCTGTGAAGCAGCAACTCTGCCACTGCGCCACTGTGTACTGGAGTATTTATGGTCTCCCCATGACCTGCGTGGGTTTTCTCTGGGTGCTCCGGGTTTCCTCCCACACTCCAAAGACGTACAAGTTTGGACGTTAATTGGCTTCGGTAAAAATTGCAAATTGTCCATAGCGTGTAGGATAATATTAGTGTATTGGGGTGTATGGGGTGATCGCTGGTTGGTATGGATTTGGTGAGCCAAAGGGCCTGGCTCCGCTACGTATCGATAACGTCTAAAGGCTAAAGACTACAGCAAAGGGACTCCAGTCCGTTTCCTGGGATCATGCCCTTCTGGGTTTATGTGTGTGAGTTTATATCCAGGTGGCACCACGATGGCAGCCTCGCCAACAGTCGGTCTGTCTTTTCGTCTTTCTTTTATTTTTAGTGTGTTTTAAAAGATTGTGTTAATGTTCTCTGGTTTGTTTCATGTGGGGGGTGGGAGGGGGGTCAGGGCAAACTTTTTTTCAATCGCTTACCTTGCCGGAGATGCGATTGTATCTCCGGTCGCTCTGCCGCCAAACATCATGGAGTTGGCGGCCTTGCTCGGGACTGACTTTGAGCCCCACCGCGGGGACGTGGACTTAGCATCGGAGCCGATCCCTTGCCATGGATCGACGTTCCAACTGTCCACTGCGGATTTCACTATCAACGAGCTCGCAGTCTCGGGTAGAAACCGATGTCAGGAATCTCCAAACATCGCAGAAGGTTTCGACCTGCCCCGACCCGGAGTCCGATCGCCCGGGGGAGCTGAGATTCCCTCCTGGATGCAGGAACTTGATCGCCCCGACACGCGAGGGCCCAAATGCTGCCGGCTACGGGAGCCAAGATCGCCCATCAACGGAAGGCTCGAGGCCCCCGGCCACGGGAGAACAAAGAAGGGAACAGATTGAACTTTTCTTTCCCCTTCCATCACAGTGAGGAGTCACTGTGGTGGATGTTCATGTTAAAATGTATTTTGTGTTAAAGAAGGAACTGCAGATGCTGAAGAATCGAGGGTTACACAAAAGACTGGAGAAACTCAGCGGGTGCAGCAGCATCTAAGGAGCGAAGGAGATAGGCGATGTTTCGGGTCGAGACCCTTTAAGTGTTGAGCCTACTGGGCTTCTTGAATATCTAGACAAATGTTGCTATGTTTACTTCCTTTTAGAAGCTCCGTTTGAATACAACGTTCTAGTTACTGTATTAGGGTTAGGGAAATGTCTATAATTTACTGTATTAATCGATATCTGTTATTGGACTGTAAAGAGACTACCCCCATGTGCTTCGGCCCTTCTGTTGCTTTTTATTTGTATGTCTGGATGGCAAATCAAATTCCTCGTATGTTGCAAAACATACTTGGCTAATAAAATATGATTGTGATTATGAGTGTAATAATTAGCACACGGAAATGAACATAATTTCTATGAAGATAGACACAAAAAGCTGGAGTAAGATAATTATCATAACCAGCATCTGCAGTTCATTGTCTCCACAATTCTTATTGAGCTCGACAAGGTAGTTAGTTGCTGGGTTGATGGTTCCACAGGCTTGAGTGTCTGGACTCTAATAGTCAGTTTCATTCAAGTCAACAGGGCTACACAGTGGCGCAGTGGTAGAGTTGCTGCCTTACACCGCTTACAGCGCCGGAGAACCCCGTGTAGGAGGGAATTTTGTACTTTACTCGTACCCTATATCTGACTTTACTCGGATAGGCACCGACGTAAAATAACACAACTCAGAGATCAGTGGTGAACGCATCGAACAAGATGGTTTATTAACGACGCACATCGGGAAGCAGTGTGAGCAAGCCGAAGCTGCTACAAGATCCGACAGTAAAGGGCCTGTCCCACCAGCATGCAACCCTATGCGATTAGCGCGACCTAACGTGGTCGCTTGAGCCGTCCGGCGTCGCGGGGCCGGTCCCACTTCGATCGCCGGAGCCGTGCGGAATTGTGCGGAGTTCGTCCCGAGTTCGTCCCGACACCGTGCGGGGCTCCAAAAAACTGATTTTGTCCAAAAATTCCGCGCGGCAACGGCTTGTCGGCTCGCAGTCGCCTCCACATTTACACACCGCCCCGACATGGTGCCTCCGTGAACCTATTTGTAAGTGCCTCCGTGACCCTCTATGTGTGTGGCTCCGTGGCCCTGTGTGTGTGTGTGCCTCTGTGCCCCTCTCTGTGTGCCCCTTTCTGTCCTGGCGAACTTACCTTAGACTTCGCTCCAAGTTCGCCTCACTTTGCGCCGCGTTGCGCCACTCACCCGACCTCCGCGCGGCCCCTACTGCCGGTTTGATTGCGCTTGCCGCATGCAGGCGCATGCTGGTGTCAACGGCCCTGTACAGGGGATCACCCGACCTCCGCGCGGCCCCCGCTTTTAGTTTGATCACGTTCATCACATAGAGTTTCATGCTGGTGGGACTGGCCCTTAACTGCAGGATTCTTAAAGGCCTGGCCAACTTGGAGATTTTTTCGGTGACTGCCGGCATCATTGACTGACTGGCTGGATTTTGTCAAAATCTTTTGGCGACACTGATATGACGCCGGCAGTCGCCGAAAAAAATCGGCCAAGTGGGACAGGCACTTTCTACCACCGCGACACAATGGTTACTTGTGGAGTTGGAATAAACAATCATTAATTAAGGCCTCCCTAAAGTTTGATGCAGGTGAGTTCAGAAATATTATATTTGAAGATTTCCTGTTGTGCTGCTGGCAAAATTGCGCCGCAGGTAGGCGTCATCTTGGAATCATGGAGAGTCTTGGAGAGTCGGTATGTCAAGGAGGACTCTCTCGAACTTCTACAGGAGTACAGTAAAGAGCATGCTGACTGGTTGCATCGTGGCAACTTGAGTGTCCAGGAGCAGACAAGGCTGCAGAAAGTTGTAAACACTGCCCAGTCCATCATTGGCTCTGACCTCCCTACCATCGAGGGGATCTATCGCAGTCGCTGCCTCAAAAAGGCTGGCAGCATCATCAAGGGCCCACACCATCCTGGCCACACACTCATCTCTCCGCTGCCATCAGGTAGAAGGTACAGGAGCCTGAAATCTGCAACATCCAGGTTCAGGAACAGCTTCTTCCCCTCAGCCATCAGCATATTAAACATAACTTCAAACAAACTATGAACTATAACAGCCTATTGCACTTTATCTGTTTATTGATGTGTGTGTGTATATATATATGGTCACACTGATCTGAACTGTATTTATGACTACAATATCCTGTAGTGCTGCGGCAAAGCAAGAATTTCATTGTCCTATCTGGGACACATGACAATAAACTCTCTTGAATCTTGAAGTTTACTTTCATCTTGTGTTTCCTGATATCTCTCTCTCATATATCAAGTAGATATCATAGAAGTCAAGATTCTCCTTGCCAAATGGAGTCCCCTCAAATGGAGACTTGCCTGCTAAACACAGTGACCAAGAGCAGCTGTTGTGCGGGATTACAACAGATAAGAACCTGGACAGAACTGTGAAAGGACTATCCTCCCCACTACTGATGAGGAAGCCTGCTTCTCAGCAGAATGTTCCAGCTTCAGCTATTTGAATCACATTCTAACTTGGCCATTTCCCATCATGCATGGGATGTGAGCTCCAGGGTGAACCAAACAGTAACCTACTCATCTTCCTTATAACCCTCAGAATTCCCGGCAACACCCCCGTGATGTGCTGGGCAGTGTTCACCACTCTTAGTTCATCAGTCTTCTTCGCTTGTGGGCATTTGAGTTGCCGAACCAGGCCGTGATGCAACCAGTCAATATGCTCTCTGCCGTACACCTATAGAAGTTCAAGGGAGCGCTTGTTAACGACAGGGGCGGTCACGGTGCTGCAACGGTAGAGTTGCTGCCTTACAGCGCTTGCAGCGCCAGAGTCCCGGGTTACATCCTGACTACGGGTGCTGTCTGTATGGAGTGTGTAATTTCTCCCCGTGACCTGCGTGGGTTTTCACCGGGTGCTCCGGTTTCTTCCCACACTCCAAAGACGTGCAGGTTTGCAGGTTAATTGGCTTGGTAAATGTAACAATTGTCCCACATGGGTGTAGGATAGTGTTAACGTGCGAGAATTGCTGGTCGGCGCGGACCCGGTGGGCAGAAAGGCCTGTTTCCATGCTGTATCACTAAACTAAACAAAACTAAACTAAACATACCCAATCTCCTCAACAATCATCTAAGGAAGTACGTGCTTTATTTAATTGACCTAGTGTGATAACTAGTAGAAAATAGAACGGGTGATCAATGGTCAGCATGGACTCGTGAAGACAAATGTAGGCCCCTTATAGTCAGAAACAGGTGAATTTTTAATGGGAAACAAGGAAATCGCAGACCAGTTAAACAAGTATTAAAGAAGGAACTGCAGATGCTGGAGAATTGAGGGTTACACAAAAAGCTGGAGAAACTCAGCGGGTGCAGCAGCATCTAAGGAGTGAAGGAGATAGGCGACGTTTCGGGGTCTGAAGAAGGGTCTCGACCCGAAACGTCGCCTATCTCCTTCACTCCTTAGATGCTGCTGCACCCGCTGAGTTTCTCCAGCTTTTTGTGTAACCCCCAGTTAAACAAGTACTTTGGTTCTGTCTTCACCAAGGAAGACACAAACAATCTCCCTGAAATACTCGGGGATCATGGATCTAGCGTGAGGGAGGAACGGAAGGAAATTCACATTAGTCACAAAATTGGTAGGCCATAGTACACTCTGAAGTTTTGAAGATGAGAGGGAGTCTCATTGAAACATATAAGATTGTTAATGGTTTGGACACGCTAGAGGCAGGAAACATGTTCCCGATGTTGGGGGAGTCCAGTACCAGGGGCCACAGTTTAAGAATAAGGAATAGGCCATTTAGAATGGAGACGAGGAAACACTTTTTCTCACAGACAGTGTCGAGTCTGTGGAATTCTCTGCCTCAAAGGGCAGTTGAGGCAGGTTCTCTGGATGCTTTCAAGAGAGATCTAGATAGGGCTCTTAAAAATAGCGGAGTCAGGAGATATGGAGAGAAGGCAGGAACGGGGTACTGATTGGGGATGATCAGCCATGCTCACAATGAATGGCGGTGCTGGCTTGAAGGACCGAATGGTCTACTGCACTTATTGTCTATTGTCTATATTCCTCGATATGGGGGGAAATCAGGAACAAGGGTGCTGATTGAATGGTGGTGTTGGCTCGAAGGGCCAAATGGCCTACTCCTGCACCTATTGTCTATTGTCTATTGTCTATATTCCTCGATATGGGGGAAAATCAGGAACAAGGGTACTGATTGAATGGTGGTGCAGGCTCGAAGGGCCGAATGGCCTACTCCTGCACCTGCTTTCCATGTTTTTATGTTTCCATGACTCGGTGGGCTGAAGGGCCTGTTTCCATGCAGTCAGAACCTTCTTCCCCAGGGGGAAAGAAAAGAATAAAATAATTTTTTTAATCCCTTATTTCCCACAACATTGGTCTTTGCAAGATGATATAGCATGATAATTGCGTGGATTTGCAGCCATTTCATCCCACACTCTTTGGGAAACAAATTGAAGCACTTGAATCTGTAAGGAAGTGGAGATAATGAAATGGCTTTAGGATTTACTGGTTGTTGAAGCTGGACTTTAAATCTGTTTTCAAACATCCTTCGAGTTCATTGTGAAAAATGCCATTACATCGAAAATCAAATGCTAATTCCACATGCCTTGGGGCCTCGTTATATTTATTCACTAAATTTCCAGGCACCAAGACTGTGTGTGTGAAAAAAACTGATCTCGTTCATCTGCTTTAAAACTTTCCCCTCACTCAATTATTCTTGCTATTCAGGGAGTGCAGCGTAGGTTTACAAGGTTAATTCCCCAGATGGCGAGACTGTCATATGCTGAGAGATTGGAGCGGCTGGGCTTGTACACTCTGGAGTTTAGAAGGATAAGAGGGGATCTCATTGAAACATATAAGATTGTTAAGGGTTTGGAGGCAGGAAACATGTTCCCGATGTTAGCGGAGTCCAGGACCAGGGGCCACAGTTTAAGAATAAGGCATAAACCATTCAGAACGGAGACAAGGAAACACTTTTTCTCACAGAGAGTTGTGAGTGTGGAATTCTCTGCCTCAGAGGGCGGTGGAGGCCAGTTATCTGGATACTTTCAAGAGAGAGCTAGATAGGGCTCTTAAAAATATTGGTCAGGGAATATGGAGAGAAGGCAGGAACGGGGTACTGATTGGGGATAATCAGCCATGATCACATTGAATGGCAGTGCTGGCTTGAACGGCTGAATGGCCTACTCCTGCACCTATTATTTATTGAACCTAAAGACTCCAAAGACATACAGGTTTGTACTGTAGGTTAATTGGCTACGTATAATTGTAAATTGTCCCTAGTGTGTGTAGGATAGCATTAGCATGCGTGGATCGCTGGTCGGTATGGACCCGATGGGCCCAAGGGCCTGTGCTGTATCTCTGAAATAAACTAAACTAAACTAAACTATGCCATCTAGTCATTGACATTTCTATCCCTGTAAAAAGGTTCCGACTGTCAAGTCTTGCTGAGATCAACATTAAAGTCCGTTCATTGAATTGTGTGTCTTTCAGAGGGTAGCTGAGAGTCTGGATTCCATTCACAAGTTCTCAAGTTTAAAGAGTAGAAATAGGCCATTCGTACCATCAATCCTACTTCGCCATTCAATCATGGCTGATCTCCGCCTCCTAATCCCATTTTCCTGCCTTCTCCCCAAAACCCTTGACACTAATAAAGAATTTGTCTATCTCTGCCTTAAAAATATCCACTGACTTGGCCTCCACAGCCCTCTGTGGCAATGAGTTCCACAGATTAACTACCCTCTGACTAAAGAAGTTCCTCCTCATCTCCTTTCTAAAAGTGCGCCCTTTAATTCTGAGGCTATGGCGCTGGACTCTCCCACCAGTGAAAACATCCTTTCCACGTCCACTCTATCTGTGCCTTTCATTATTCTCTATGTATAACTATGACAGGCCCAATAATCCAATGATTCAGTGGTTTCTTTATTATCATGTGTACCAAGGTACAGTGAAATACTTTGAGTCAATATCACCAATAATTTCTCCTGGGCCACCTATATTGAAGCAACGAACAAGAAAGCACACCAGCGCCTCTACTTCCTTAGAAGCTTAGTTTGGGAACAGCTCCATCCGAGACGGCAAGAAATTGCAGTGAATTGTAAATGCAAGACAGACCATCATGTAAACTAACTTCCTATTGACTCCATTTACACATCACTCTGCCTCGGCAAGGCCACAGCATAATCAAGGACGAGTCGCACCCTGGCAACCCCCTCTGCTCCCCTCTCCCATCAGATAAGATGTATAGAAGTGTGAAAACGCACACCTCCAGATTCAGGGACAGTTTCTTCCCAGCTGTTATCAGGCAACTGAATCATCCGACCACAACCAGAGAGCAGTGCTGAAGTACTGGCTACCTCATTGGTGACCCTCGGAGTGTAAATAGCTCATTCTAAGCTGCCCCCCTGTCTAGTTTCAGTCAATAAAATACTGAGTCAAGCACATGCGCATCTAAACTTTATTTTGGAAAAACACAATAACAGTTCCCACTACTGTACATAACCACCGCGGGTTAGATCCTCGTATCTGCCTGGCCAAGCCCTCCCAGCCTCGTTCAAGCAGAGATACTCCAGAAGGTCACGCAGTCCTAAGCGTTCTCCCAGAAGATCGACACAGGCCCACGTGGGAGTGGCCTTTTATAGGTCAACGAACCTCGAGAGGCCGAAGCACATGGGGGTGGTCTCTTTACAGTCCAATAACAGATATCGATTAGCACAGTACATGAGAGACATTTCCCTAACCCAATAATACAGTAACTAAAACATTGTATTCAAACGGAACTTCTAAAAGGAAGCAAACATAGCAACATTTGTCCAGATATTCAAAGAAGCCCAGTAGGCTCAACACTTAAAGGGTCTCGACCCGAAACGTCGCCTATCTCCTTCGCTCCTTAGATGCTGCTGCACCCGCTGATTTTCTCCAGCCTTTTGTGTACCCACCATCTAGCAAAGTAAAGCTTTGCAACAATATTCACAATGTGTATGTCCGGTTTGCATTCACCCAATCCATTCCATGCAATTTACACCTAATTGACAGAATCTGCAGATGCTCCATTCTCTTCCTGCAACTCTTATCTAGGCTCTGGACAAACAGGCACCATTCTGCACCTTGTCCCATTTCTACAGAAGGCACATTTAAATTGACCAAATGGCCTAGCAGCCCAGAAGCCTTTACTCAATTTTAGTGTCCCAGCATCTACAATTTGGCCAGAATTAAGTGGACTATCCTTGATCGGACTTTGCTGGTATTACCTTCCAATAAACGTTATTCCCTTATCATGTATCTATACACTGCAAATGGCATAATCTTAATAATAAGTAACCACTGCAATCCCTCTCTCCCCTTCCCTCCCCACCCAAGTATTTAGTGCTCACCAAGTTACAGCTAACAATGAGTAGGAAGGAACTGCAGATGCCGGTTGGATGATCATCAACATCATCAAATCATCGTCTATATCTCTCATTCCCCTTTCCCGTGACTTTCAGTCTGAAGAAGGGTCTGAACCTGAAACGTCACCCATTCCTTCTCTTCAGAGATGCTGCCTGTCCCGCTGAGTTATTCCAGCATTTTGTGTCTGTCTTCAATCTAAACCAGCATCTGCAGTTTCTTCCTATACATCCTAATAAGAATCATGTATTGGCTATCTGCTGACTGCTCAGCAAGCAACAAAACCTTTTCACTGTACCTCGGTCCACGTGACAATAAACTAAACTGAACTGAACTGCATATCGGCAAGATGATCACCATTCATATGCATAGTCCCCTGGTTAATGTTTCATGTTTTATGTGTCATTCCTAACTGTCACTGTATGTCATGTTGACACTTGCGGGCGGAGCACCCAGGCAAATTCCTTGTATGTGAATACTTGGCCAATAAACTTATTAATTCATTCATTAGTGCAGAATGTATAGAACAGCCCACTGAGTTCACATGTGAGAGTCAGCATTTTGGCCACAAAGGCCTGTTTCAGCCATTGCCTATTGGAGAAACGAAACGGTGATGTAGAGAGATATAGAACAAATGAATGAAAGAGATGCAAAAAAAGTAACGAAGATCAAGGGAAGGTGGAGCCCACAATGGTCCATTGTTGTTTCCCCGTTCCCTGTCTGAAGAAGGATCTCAACCCGAAACATCACCTATCTATGTTCTCCAGAGATGCTGCCTGCCCCGCTGAGTTACTCCAGCACTTTGTGTCTATCTTTGGTTTAAACCGGCATCTGCAGTTCATACGTACACTGTATATTAATACTTGTGATTTAGTGGCAATGTTAACACTTTCAGCACAAGGTGATCAGGTTGCTACACTGCATTCCTGTCCTGTTTCCATCAAACCAGACTCCCCTTCACAAATTTTAGGTTTTGTTTACAGATATAGCGCGGAAACAGGCCCTTCAGCCCGCCGAGTCCGCACCGACCTGCAATTCCCGCACACTAACACTATCCTACACACACTAGGGACAATTTAACATTCATACCAAGCCAATTAACCTGTTCGTCTTTGTAGTGTGGGAGGAAACCGAAGATCTCGAAGAAAACCCACGCAGGTCACGAGGAGAACGTACAAACTCTGTACAGACAAGCACCCGTAGTCGGGATGGAACCTGGGTCTCCGGCGCTGCAAGCGCTGTAAGGCAGCAACTCTACCGCTGCGCCACCGTGACCGGTTCAGTCTTCATTCCTGTCTTCGTGCTTTTTTCATCATTGACTCTGTATGTTATTGTAAAACAGACATTTATTTAAGCTGAAAAAAAAAGAGGTATTTCTTTATAAAGAACTTACATTGTGTAAAAGAATATTTCACACAGTGAGCTGTCTCCACAGGTGCAGATAGCCTCAAGCACGTTGTGCACTCACACAATCAACAACAGCGAGCAGCTGAACTGTTTACAGACAACCTCACTCCAATGGAAGGAAACTGTTTGGACTGATAATGATTTCAGGTTGTAAATGTTAGATCAGAAGCAAAATACAGCAATGAAGATATTCGCACCCGGCCCCAGGACCAATCACCCCGGTCAATCCCTCTTCTTCAAAGACCAGTCTTACCCAGACCACTCCCTCTTCTCCCCTCTCCCATCGGTCAAGAGCTAGGCACAGCGGCACAGCAGTCGAGTTACTAATGGCCCTGTCCCACTTAGGAAACCTGAACGGAAACATCTGGAGACTTTGCGCCCCACCCAAGGTTTCCGTGCGGTTCCCGGAGGTTTTTGTCAGTCTCCCTAATGGTCGAAAGTGGTTTCCGCTTCTTGTATGTTCTGGCGATTATTTCAAAAAACTCAAAACCGGCCGCAACTAAAAATAGGTTGCAGTTTTAAAAATCGGTAATTTTTTAGTCGAAGCCGGTTGCGATGCTAGTTGAAGGTGGTTGCCGGAGGTTGCAGGTAGTGGAAGGTAAGACCTCCCTGGTGGAATAAAACTGGGTGAAAAAAAGGTCACCCAGAGAAAAAAAGAGAAAAAACAAAAAAACAAAACCCCCCTAAACTAAAGAAGAAAAAGAAGAAAATAAGTAGGAAAAAAAAAGCAAAACAGAATCTGGGCTGCAAATAGTTTCAACAATTTAAGTCCTTGTTTGTCGTCAAGTTTGTTCCACCGTATACCAGTAAAAAATTTATTATAACAGTTGGAGAGTGGACAGTTTGTGTCGTATGAAAATGTTGAATAAATCTTCCCCAAGTCCTATCAAATTTAACCAAGGGTTCGACAATGTCACTCCTAATTATTTCTAAATTTAAACATGATATTGTTTCAGAATACCAATGGAGTGTGGTCGGAGGGTTGGAATCTTTCCATTTAAATAAAATAGATCTTCTGGCAAAGGTTTAACGTCAGAATCAAATGTGTGTGTTTCATATTTTAAAATATTTAATTAAACAGTTTTTTTATCCCCAGAAACGTTACCTGAGGCACACCGCCGGCCATGTGCCTCGAATATAAAAAAAACATTTCATTGAACTAATTCACTCCTCCCACCAAGCCAACTTTGTATAGAAACATAGAAACATAGAAAATAGGTGCAGGAGTAGGTCATTCAGCCCCCCGAACCAGCACCGCCGTTCGATATGATCATGGTTGATCATCCTAACTCAGTACCCCGTTCCTGCCTTCTCTCCATATCCCTTGATTCCATTAGCCCTAAGAGCTAAATCTAACTCTCTTGAATACATCCAGTGAATTGGCCTCCACTGCCTTCTGTGGCAGAGAATTCCACAGATTCACAACTCTCTGGGTGAAAAAGTTTTTCCTCATCTCAGTCCTAAATGGTCTACCCCTTATTCTCAAACTGTGATCCATGGTTCTGGCCTCCCCCAATATGGGGAACATTTTTCCTGCATCTAGCCTGTCCAATCCTTTAAGAATTCTATATGTTTCTATAAGATCCCCTCTCATCCTTCTAAATTCCAGTGAATATAAGCCCAGTCGGTGCCATTATTTCATCCACTTGGCTATCCCATCCTGGAACCCATGTGATCCTTGCGAAGTCATGTGTAAGTTGAGGCCACATTTAGAGTATTTTGTTCCGTTTTGGACACGGTGTTATAGGAAGGATGTTGTCAAGCTGGAAAGGGTGCAGAAGATGTAGCCAGGACTCGAAAGCTTGAGTTGCAGGGAAAAGTTGAGCAGGCTAGGTCGTTATTCCTTGGAGCGCAGGAAGATGAGCGATGATTTGATAGAGGTGTACACACAGTAAGTTCATATGTACAAGATCATGAGAGGAATAGATAGGGTAGACACACAGAGTCTTTTACCCAAGGCAGGGGGATCAAGAACAAGAGGACATTAGTTTAAAGTGAGGGAGGAAAGATTTAACAGGAACCTGAGGGACTCCTTTTTTACACAAAGGGTGATAGGTATATGGAATGAGCTGCCAGAGGAGGCAGTTGAGGCAGGAACTGTTAAAAAATATTTGGACAGATACAAGGATAGGACAGTTTTAGAGGCATATGGGCCAAACGCAGGGAGGTGGGACTAGTGTAGATGTTGGACGGCATGGGCAAGTTGGGCCGAAGGGCCTGTTTCCACACTGTTCGGCTCAATGATTCCATGGCTATCCTTCTAGAGCAGCCTACCTTGTGGGACTTTGCCAAGCACTTTGAACATGCTATTCTGGGTGTATACAGTACAACAGAAAGGAGGAGCAATGAGCAAGCTTGAAACATTAACGTCAATGGTGAGTGCCCATTGATAAGACCCATTCGCAGTGCCATCTGTTTAACTGACCATTTATTTAATTCACTGCCTGGGAGATGGCAGCATACATCAAACATGTTGTTACATTTGCCGAAAAAAAAACAAAGTGAATCACACTTTAAAAGCAAGCTACTTTGAGATATCATCAGTTTATAGATGTAAATTTACTTATTCTTCTTTTACATAAAAATTCCTTGCCTGCTATTTTCAAACGAGCACTTTAATACCCGTATCTCAGTGGAAGCAGAAAAAACAAGGCATCGTAAATGTAAATGCCATTGCAATCCTCCTTCCTTTGCTCCAAATTTTTTTTATGAGCTAGCAAGGAATGCATAAGCGGCTGAATGAAAATTCAAAGTCCTGATAAAAATCGAGTGAAATAATGCAGACGATAGAGACCTGAAATGAAAATTGAAAAGTGCCAGAACAACCTCGGCAGATCAGGCAGCACCTGTGGAAAAGGAAACGGAGGTAATGTAGACACTACGTTGAGAGGTGTCGGAGGTTATGGGGAGAAGTCAGGAGAACGGGGTTAGGAGGGAGAGGTGGATCTTAGCGGTGTAGACATAATGGGCCGAATGGCCTAATCCTACTCCTATTCCTTATGACCTGAGACTACAGTCTCAATCTGCACAGAAAAAGTGTAGGAGGAAATCAACAGGACAGGCAGCATCTCTGGAGAGGATGGACAGGCGATGTTGTCATATGCTGATAGAATGGAGCGACTGAGTTTGTTTACTCTGGAATTTAGAAGGATGAGAGGGGATCTTATTGAAACATATAAGATTATTGAATGTTTGGACACGCTAGAGGCAGGCAACATGTTCTCAATGTTGGGGGAGTCCAGAACCAGGGACAATAGTTTAAGAATAAGGGGTAAAGCATTTAGAATGGAAATGAGGAAACACTTTTTCACACAGCGAGTTGTGAGTCTGTGGAAGGGTCCGTTTCCACGCTGTACCTCTAAACGAAAGTAAATGCATGTAAGAAATGCTTGTAACACTCAGCGGGTCTGAGTGGCAGCTGTATTCATAAACTAAACCAGACAATGCCTGTAAAGACCATTTTCTACCATTCCTCGCTGTATATATTGGGTCTCTGGAATCACCCCCGTGTGACAAGCCCAATATTTCCATCTTGCTGCAACCAAAGTAAACGGTTCCCATCCACGGAAGATGCACGGAAGAGTCCAGAATCAGGGGCCACAGTTTAAGAAACATAGAAACATAGAAATTAGGTGCAGGAGTAGGCCATTCGGCCCTTCGAGCCTGCACCGCCATTCAATATGATCATGGCTGATCATCCAACTCAGTATCCCGTACCTGCCATCTCTCCATACCCTCTGATCCTCTTAGCCACAAGGGCCACATCTAACTCCCTCTTAAATATAGCCAATGAACTGGCCTCAACTACCCTCTGTGGCAGAGAGTTCCAGAGACCCACCACTCTCTGTGTGAAAAATGTCCTTCTCATCTAGGTCCTAAAGGATTTCCCCCTTATCCTTAAGCTGTGACCCCTTGTCCTGGACCTCCCCAACATCGGGAACAATCTTCCTGCATCTAGCCTGTCCAACCCCTTAAGAATTTTGTAAGTTTCTATAAGATCGCCTCTCAATCTCCTAAATTCTAGAGAGTATAAACCGAGACTATGCAGTCTTTGTTCATAAGACAGTCCTGACATCCCAGGAATCAGTCTGGTGAACCTTCTCTGCACTCCCTCTATGGCAATAATGTCCTTCCTCAGATTTGGAGACCAGAACTGTACGCAATACTCCAGGTGTGGTCTCACCAAGACCCTATACAACTGAAGTAGAACCTCCCTGCTCCTATACTCAAATACTTTTGCTATGAAAGCTAACATACCATTCACTTTCTTCACTGCCTGCTGCACCTGCATGCCTACTTTCAATGACTGGTGTACCATGACACCCAGGTCACGCTGCATCTCCCCTTTTCCTAATCGGCCTCCATTTAGATAATAGTCTGTTTTCCTATTTTTGCCACCAAAGTGGATAACCTCACATTTATCGGGGTAGGCCATTTAGAACAGAGACAAGGAAAGACTTTTTCAAACAGGGGGTTGTGAATCTGTGGAATTCTCTGCCTCAGAAGGCAGTGGAGGCCAATTCTCTGAATGCTTTCCAGAGAGAGTTAGATAGAGCTGTTAAAGATAGCGGAGTCAGGGGATATGGGGAGAAGGCTGGAACGGGGCACTGATTGTGGATGATCAGCCATGATCACAGTGAATGGTGGTGTTGACTCAAAGGGCTGAATGGCCTACTCTTGCACCTATTGTCTATTGTCTATTGGTTGAGACCATTCTCCAGACTTCAGAGATAATGTTTCAGGTTTGGGCTTGTTTGTCAGGATAGAGAGAACAATGTCAGTTTGCTCTGAAAGCAAAAGTGAGAAACTCTTTATGCTTTAGACTTTAGATATACAGTGTGGAAACAGGCCCTTCGGCCCACTGAATCCATGCCAACCAGTGATCACCCTGTAAACTAACACTATCCAACACACTAGGAAATGTTTTTAAATTTTACCGAAGATAATTAACCTACAAACCTACATGTCTTAGGGATGTGGGATGAAAACGGAGCACCCGGTGAAGAACCCACGCGGTCTCGGGAAGAACGTACAAACTCCATACGGACAAGCACCCGGAGTCAGGATCGAACCCGGGTGTCTGCCGCTGTGAGGTAGCAACTCTACCGCTGCGCCATCGTGCCGCCCTGTAGCTTCTAGTGGTGCCTCCATCTTCTGAAGCACGTTCTTTCCCAGCCCCCAAACCTATAGCAGTGTAATACATCTCATTGTTAGCTTTATTCTAACCAGACAACCACAAAGGAGAGGGTGAAAAAAGCTCTAACAGTGAAATGCAGATCGCACAATGAATCAATCAGCATCTCAAAAATGAATGATTCACGCATGGAATTGCTTCACGATTAGATGACTTTCTGTTTTATTGGCACTGAATAATCCAGCAACCCTTTGGAAAGTGCTTTAGTTTAGTTTAAGGTAGACAAAAATGTAGACAAAGAGGCAGCATCTATGGAGATAAGGAAGAGGCAACGTTTTGGGTTGAGACCCTTCTTCAGACTGATGTGGGGGGAAGGGGTGGGGGTGGGAAAGAGATAGGAAGTAGGCGGAGACAGTAGGACTTGTGGGAGAACTGGGTAGGGTGAAGGATAGTTTATTTCAGTTTAGTTAGGTTAGGTTAGGTTAGTTTAGGTTAGTTTAGTTTAGAGATACGGAAACAGGCCATTCGGCCAACCGAGTCCACACTGACAAGCAATCCCTGCACTTTAACACTATCCTACACACATTAGGGACAAATTATACACATACCAAACCAATTAACCAACAAACCTGTACGTCTTTGGAATGTGGGAGGAAACCAAGTATCTCAGAGTAAACCCACGCAGTCACAGGGAGAACGTACAAACTCCGTACAGACAGCACCCGTAGTCAGGATCCAACCCGGGTCTCTGGCACTGCAAGCGCTGTAATGCCCCTGTCCCACTTAGGAAACCTGAACAGAAACCTCTGGAGACTTTGCGCCCCACCCAAGGTTTCCGTGCTGTTCTCGGAGGTTCCCAGAGGCTTTTGTCAGTCTCCCTAATGGTCGAAAGTGGTTTCCGTTTTAAAAATCGGTAATGTTTTAGTCTAAGCCGGTTGCAATGCTAGTTGAAGGTGGTTGCCGGAGGATAAAAACCTCCGGGAACCTCCGGGAACTGCACGGAAACCATGGGTGGGGGGCAAAGTCTCCATGGTTTCCATTCAGGTTTCCTAAGTGGGACAGGGGCATAAGGCAGCAACTCTACCTCTGCGCCACCTTGCCACTCGCTAATCACACTTGATTAATCACTCTTCAGGACTAAGCCATTGGGTATGAAACACTTTGACATCTCCCGTGGAAACGTACAAAGCAAAAATATTTTTCTTCCTTTAAAGTAGAAGTCAGCAAAATAGAGAGAGTACAGAGGAGATTTACTAGAATGTTGCCTGGGTTCCAGCAACTAAGTTACAGAGAAAGGTTGAACAAGTTAGGTCTTTATTCTTTGGAACGCAGAAGGTTAAGGGGGGACTTAATTGAGGTCTTTAAAATGATGAAAGGGATAGACAGAGTTGACGTGGATAAGCTTTTCCCATTGAGGGTAGGGAAGATTCAAACAAGAGGGCATGACATGAGAATTAAGGTACAGAAGTTTAGGGGTAACATGAGGGGGAGCTTCTTTACTCAGAGAGTGGTGGCTGTGTGGAATGAGCTTCCAGCAGAAGTGGTGGAGGCAGGATTGATTTTAACATTTAAAAGTAAAGTGGATAGGTATATGGACGGGAAGGGAATGGAGGGGTATAGTCTGAGTGCAGGTAGATGGGACTAGGGGAAACTAAATGGTCAGCATGGACTACATGGACAGCATGTTGTGCGTGGCCCCTTGGGCAAGAGTGACCATAATATGGTTGAGTTCTTCATTAGGATGGAGAGTGACAAAATTAAGTCAGAAACAAGGGTTCTGAACTTGAACAAAGGTAACTTTGAAGGTATGAGATGTGAATTGGCCAAGATAGACTGGCAGGTGATTCTTAAAGGGTTGACAGTGGATGTGCAATGGAAGGTATTTAAAGACTTCATGGATGAAGTACAAAAGTTGTTCATACCAGTTTGGCAAAAGAATAAATCGGGGAAGGTGGTGCATCCATGGATAACAAGGGAAATCAGGGATAGTATAAAAACAAAAGATGAGGCATACAAATTTGCCAGAAAAAGCAGCCTACCGGAGGACTGGGAGAAATTCAGAATCCAGCAGAGGAGAACAAAGGGCTTAATTAGGAAAGGGAAAATAGATTATGAAAGGAAACTGGCAGGGAACATAAAAACTGACTGCAAAAGTTTTTATAGATATGTAAAGAGAAAGAGACTAGTTAAAACAAATGTTGGTCCCTTGCAGTCAGAAACAGGTGAATTGATCATGGGGAACAAGGACATGGCAGACCAATTGAATAACTACTTTGGTTCTGTCTTCACTAAGGAAGACATAAATAATCTGCCGGAAATAGCAGTGGAACGGGGGTCAAATAAGATGGAGGAACTGAGTGAAATCCAGGTTAGCCGGGAGGTGGTGTTGGGTAAATTGAACGGATTGAAGGCCGATAAATCCCCAGGGCCAGATAGTCTGCATCCCAGAGTACTCAAGGAGGTAGCCACAGAAATAGTGGATGCATTAGTGATAATTTTTCAAAATTCCTTAGATTCTGGAGTAGTTCCTGAGGATTGGAGGGTAGCTAATGTAACCCCACTTTTTAAAAAAGGAGGGAGAGAGAAAGCGGGGAATTACAGACCAGTTAGTCTAACATCGGTAGTGGGGAAACTGCTAGAGTCAGTTATTAAAGATGGGATAGCAGCGCATTTGGAAAGTGGTGAAATCATTGGACAAAGTCAGCATGGATTTACGAAAGGTAAATCATGTCTGACAAATCTGATAGAATTTTTCGAGGATGTAACTAGTAGAGTGGATAAGGGAGAACCAGTGGATGTGTTATATCTAGACTTTCAGAAGGCTTTCGACAAGGTCCCGCATAAGAGATTAGCATACAAACTTAAAGCACACGGTATTGGGGGTTCAGTATTGATGTGGATAGAGAACTGGCTAGCAGACAGGAGGCAAAGGGTAGGAGTAAACGGGTCCTTTTCAGAATGGCAGGCAGTGACTAGTGGGGTGCCGCAAGGCTCAGTGCTGGGACCCCAGCTATTTACAATATATATTAATGATTTGGACGAGGGAATTCAATGCAACATCTCCAAATTTGCAGATGATACCAAGCTGGGGGGTATAGTTAGGTGTGAGGAGGATGCTTGGAGGCTGCAGGGTGATTTGGATAGGCTGAGTGAATGGGCAGATGCATGGCAGATGCAGTACAATGTGGATAAATGTGAGGTTATCCACTTTGGTGGCAAAAACATGAGGGTAGACTATTATCTGAATGGTGGCAGATTAGGTAAGGGGGAGATGCAACGAGACCTGGGTGTCATGGTACACCAGTCATTGAAAGTAGGCATGCAGGTGCAGCAGGCAGTGAAGAAAGCAAATGGTATGTTAGCATTCATAGCGGAAGGGTTTGAGTATAGGAGCAGGGAGGTTCTACTGCAGTTGTACAGGGTTTTGGTGAGGCCACACCTGGAGTACTGCGTACAGTTTTGGTCTCCAAATCTGAGGAAAGACATCCTTGCCATAGAGGGGGTACAGAGAAGATTCACCAGACTGATTCCTGGGATGTCAGGACTTTCATATGAGGAAAGATTGGATAGACTCGGTTTGTACTCGATGGAATTTAGAAGATTGAGGGGGGATCTTATAGAAACCTACAAAATTCTTAAGGGGTTAGACAAGCTAGATGCTGGAAGATTGTTCCCGATGTTGGGGGAGTCCAGAACAAGGGGTCACAGTCTAAGGATAAGGGGGAATTCCTTTAGGACCGAAATGAGGAAAACATTCTTTACACAGAGAGTGGTGAGTCTCTGGAATTCTCTGCCACAGAAGGTAGTTGAGGCCAGTTCATTGGCTATATTTAAGAGGGCGTTAGATGTGGCACTTGTGGCTAAAGGGATCAGGGGGTATGGAGAGAAGGCAGGTACGGGATACTGAGTTGGATGATCAGCCATGATCACATTGAATGGCGGTGCAGGCTCGAAGGGCCGAATGGCCTACTCCTGCACCTATTTTCTATGTTTCTATGTTTCTATGGAAGGGCCGAGAGGGCCTGTTTCAGTGCTGTAATAGTTATATGGTTATATGGTTATAAAGTGTTCAAATGAAATTCTTTGCTTTCCCACAGCTTATTGCCTTGACTCCAAAGCCAACAAAGAAAAAAAAGGTGCTGTCCATTCAGGTCGGCTGTTTTCCAAGTTCTAAAGGCTGCCAACAACAAACTGAATAAAAGTCTGATCAGTCATCCTGTCAAAGGGTGACCTGTGTCTGAGTCTACAGGAACATTACTGGACTTGTTTCCAACGGAAGGAGAAAGCTGAGCACTGGCCTTGGAGAGATTGACAAAGGTCACACCAAAGTAAGTGCTGCCAGAAACCAATCTTTCAACGTGTGGACCAACTGAAATAAAAGCAGAAACCCCTGGAAACGCTCAACCGATCAGGCAGCATCTGTGGAAAGGGAAACACAATCCACATTTTGGTGATGGGTCTTTGTTTCTATATCCACAGATGCAGCCTGACCTCAAACAGTACTTCCAATGTTTAGTTTAGGTTAGTTTAGTTAGTTTAGTATAGTTAAGGGCGGCACGGGGACGCAGCGGTAGAGTTGCGGCCTCACAGTGCTGTCGGTACGTAGTTTGTACATTCTCCCCGTGACCTGTGTGGGTTTTCACCGAGATATTCAGTTTCCTACCACTCTCCGTAGATGTACAAGTTGGTAGGGTAATTGGCTTGGTATAAGTGTAAATTGCCCCGAGTGAGTTTGTGGGATACTGTTAATGTGTGGGGATTGCTGGTCGGTGCGGACTCGGTGGGCTGAAGGGCCTGTTTCTGCACTTTAGAAACAGGCCTGTTGGCCCACTAACTCCATTCCAACCATAGATCACTAGTGCCATGTTAGCCACTCTCAACACACTCAGGGCATTTTACAGAGGTCAAATAACCTACATGTCTTTGTGATGTGGGAGGAAACCAGAGTACCTGGAGTAAACCCATGCAGGCACATGGACAATGTACAACCTCAGTTTAGTTCAATGTTCAAGCACGACGCCTGGAGGCTGCAGCGAATCGTCCGATCAGCAGAGAAGGTTATTGGCTGCAACCTTCCCTCCATTGATGAACTGTACACCGCAAGGGCAAGGAAGCGAGCGGGTAAGGTCATCTCTGGCCCCTCTCACCCTGGCCGCAAACTCTTTGAATCACCTCCCTCCGGAAGGCGACTCCGGACTGTCAAAGCTGCCACAGCCAGAGATAAAAACAGTTTTTATCCACGAGTAGTTGCTCTACATCCAAAAAATCTGTAGCCTCCCTTTGACCTGATATTTTGTTGGTTCACATGCTTGATCAATGGTGTTTTATCATTAATGTTTTATTACTATTAATGTTTAGTGTTTTCCAAGTCATTCGTAATTGTCACAGTATGTCATGTTGTTACTTGTGGGAGGAGCACCAAGGCAAATTCCTTGTATGTGAATACTTGGCCAATAAACTTATTTACTTACTTACTTGTCGCATACAGGCAAAGCGAAAAGCTTTTGTTACATGCTAACTGCGTACAGGCAGCACCCAAGGTCAGGATCGAACCAGATTCTCTGGTGCTGTGAGGCAGCAGCTTTGGCAGCAGCATCACCGTGTCGTCAGTTATAATATTTCGAGCAAAACTGATGATGGTGAAAAAGGGTCTCGACTCAAAATGTCACCCATTCCATCACTCCAGAGACGCTGCCTGTCCCGCTGAGTTACTCCAGCATTTTGTGTCTATGATGATGACGATCCTGTCTCCGCCTCTTCCTTTCTTTTTCCAACCCCCCCCCCCCCCCGACATCAGTCTGAAGTAGGGTCTTGACCCGAAAAGTCACCTATTCCTTCTCTCCATAGATGCTGTTTTGCCTGCTGAGTTTCTCCAGCATTTTTTGTCTACCTTTGGTTTTTCAAGTCACTTTTATTTCTATAACATATTTAAAAATCAACACTCATTGACCAAAGTGCTTTACATTGGTGGGGGTACTAATGTTATACAACAGTGGTTCATAGATTAAGTGGTACATACATAAATACATACATATAGCCCTCCCTCAGAGGGCAGAGGAACAAAGGCTTTAGAGTAGAGATGAGTTTTAAGTCTCGATTTAAAAGAGTCGATGGAGGGGGCAGTTCTGATGGGAAGAGGGCTGCTGTTCCACAGTCTAGGAGCTGCAACCGCAAAGGCGCGGTCGGTCGCCCCTGAACTTATGCCTAGACTGCGGGATGTTCAGTAACCCCAAGTCGGCCGATTGGAGGGACCTGGAGGTGGTGTGGTGGGTGAGCAGACTTTTGATGTAGGTGGGGCGCCAGTGGAGAGAGGCCAGAATCGGGGTGATGTGGTCCCTTTTTCTGGTGCCCGTCAGGAGTCTCGCTGCGGCGTTTTGGACCAGTTGCAGGCAGGATAGGGAAGATTGGCTGATGCCAGTGTAAAGGGAGTTGCAGTAGTCCAGGCAGGAGAAGATAAATGTGTGGATGATCTTTTCGAGGTCGTCAAACTGGAGGAATTGTTTTATTTTAGCTATCGACCGAAGCTGGAAGAAGCTAGCTTTTACCACGGCATTGACTTGTTTGTCAAATTTCAATGCTGAGTCAAATATCATGCCAAGGTTTTTGACATGAGGTTTGAGTAATGGGGTAAGGCTTCCAAGGCTGCCTGCTATCATTTTCACTAAGCTTCTGCAGCTTTTATAGACAATAGACAATAGGTGCAGGAGTAGGCCATTCGGCCCTTCGAGCCAGCACCGCCATTCAATGTAATCATGGCTGATCATCCCCAATCAGTACCCCCTTCCTGCCTTATCCCCATATCCCCTGACTCCGCTATCTTTAAGAGCCCTATCTAGCTCTCTCTTGAAAGCATCCTGGGAACCTGCCTCCACCGCCCTCTGAGGCAGAGAGTTCCACAGACTCACCACTCTCTGTGAGAAAAAGTGTTTCCTCATCTCCGTTCTAAATGGCTTACTCCTTATTCTTAAACTGTGGTCCCTGGTTCTGGACTCCCCCAACATCTGGAACATGTTTCCTGCCACTAACCTGTCCAAACACTTAATAATCTTATATGTTTCAATAAGATATCCTCTCATCCTTCTAAATTCTAGTGTGTCCAAACCCTTAATAATCTCATATGTTTCAACATCTTTTCCAGCATCTGTGGTTCTTTCTACAAACATTTCTAACTTTATCTGGCACTAAACATTATTCCCTTGACCCAGTATCTGTACACTGTGGACGGCTTGATTGTAATCATGTTTACCGTCTTTTCGCTGTCTAGAGAACACTCAACAAAAAAAATATTTTCACTGTACCCCGGTACACGTTATAATAATAGACTAAACTCTAAATTCAGGGGTGGTGATTGAGGCAGATACAATATAAAAAGCTTTTAAGAGAACTTTAATTGGACTTTATTGCACTTTATCTTGCACTGAAAGTTATTTATTTTAACCTGTATGTGTACGCTGTTCACGGCTTCATTGTATAGTTTAGTTTCGTTTCAAGATACAAGCCCATCAGCGCACCGAGTCCATGCCGACCAGTGATCTCTGTACATTAACACTATCCTACGTACACTAGGGCCAATTTACACTTTTACCAAGCCAATTAGCCTACAAACCTGTACGTCTTTGGAGTGTGGGGGGAAACCGGATGTCTCGGAGAAAAGCCACGCAGATCACTGGGAGCACGTACAAACTCCGTACAGCCAAGGACCCGTAGTCGGGATCGAACCCGGGTCTCTGGCGCTGTCAGGCAGCAACTCTACCGCTGCGTCACCGTGCCACCCTGTCTTTTCGCTGACTGGATAGCACACAACAAAAAACCCGATCGTACCTCAGTACACGAGACAATAACAAACAAAACCAAACTTCTTGCTTCTGATTGGAGATCCTGTTTTTTTTAATTTTATATATATTTATGTACTTATTAGAAGCAAATGTACAAGAGTAGAACCAACGGCATATAAAACTATACAGTTAATGTACAGCTTCAATTTTAATTTTTTTGCTTTAAATTTGAAGAAAAGAAAGGAGAAAAAGCGAGAGAGAGAAAGAGTGAGATGTGCAAAGATAGGACCCCTAGACTACCAAAGTAGTGTAGCCAAAGAGTGAATAAAAAAAAGAAAGAGGAGAGGAATAGAAAAAAAATAAAAGGACAAAAAGAAAAAGAGAGAAAAAAGTGGGCCTCTCATAGAAAAATAGGTGCAGGACTAGGCCATTCGGCCCTTCGAGCCTGCACCACCATTCAATATGATCATGGCTGATCATCCAACTCAGTATCCCATACCTGCCTTCTCTCCATACCCCCTGATCCCTTTAGCCTCAAGACCCACATCCAACTCCCTCTTGAATATAGCCAATGAACTGGCCTCAACGACCTTCTGTGGCAGAGAATTCCAGAGACTCACCACTCTCTGTGTAAAGAATGTTTTCCTCATCTCGGTCCTAAAGGAATTCCCCCTTATCCTTAGACTGTGACCCCTTGTTCTGGACTCCCCCAACATCGGGAACAATCTTCCTGCACCTAGCTTGGCCAACCCCTTAAGAGGTTTGTGTTAAAGAAGGAACTGCAGATGCTGGAGAATCGAGGGTTACACAAAAAGCTGGAGAAACTCAGCGGGTGCAGCAGCATCTAAGGAGCGAAGGAGATAGGCGACGTTTCGGGTCGAGACCCTTCTTCAGACGCATTGGTGATCATTTTCCAATGTTCAATAGATTCAGGATCAGTTCCTGTGGATTGGAGGATAGCTAATGTTATCCCACTTTTCAAGAAAGGAGCGAGAGAGAAAACGGGGAATTACGGACCAGTTAGCCTGACTTCAGTGGTGGGAAAGATGCTGGGGTCAATTATTAAAGATGTAATAATGGGGCATTTGGATAGCAGTAAAATGATTAGTCCAAGTCAACATGGATTTATGAAAGGGAAATCATGCTTGACTAATCTTCTGGAATTTTTTGAGGATGTGACAAGTAAAATGGATGAAGGGGAGCCAGTCGATGTAGTGTATCTAGACTTTCAGAAAGCCTTTGGTAAGGTCCCGCACGGGAGACTGGTGACTAAAATTAGAGCACATGGTATTGGGGGTAGGGTGTTGACATGGATAGAAAATTGGTTGGCAGACCGGAAGTAAAGAGTAGGAGTCAACGGGTCCTTTTTAGAATGGCAGGCAGTGGCGAGTGGAGTGCCGCAAGGCTCGGTGTTGGGGCCGCAACTGTTTACCATATATATAAATGATTTGGAAGAGGGAATTAGGAGCAACACGAGCAAGTTTGCGGATGACACAAAGCTGGGTGGCAGTGTGAACTGTGAAGAGGATGTTAGGAGGTTACAGGGGGACCTGGACAGGTTGAGTGAGTGGGCAGATGCGTGGCAGATGCAGTATAATATAGATAAATGTGAGGTTATCCACTTTGGCGGCAAAAACAAGGGGGCAGATTATTATCTCAATGGGGTTAGGTTAGGTAAGGGGAAGGTACAGCGAGACCTGGGCATCCTTGTACACCGGTCACTGAAAGTTAGCGTGCAGGTACAGCAGGCAGTGAAGAAAGCTAATGGAATGTTGGCCTTCATAACAAGAGGATTTCAGTACAGGAGTAAAGAGGTTCTTCTGCAGTTGTATAGGGCTCTGGTGAGACCACATCTGGAGTATTGTGTACAGTTTTGGTCTCCTAATTTGAGGAAGGACACCCTTGTGATTGAGGCAGCGCAGCGTAGGTTCATGAGATTGATCCCTGAAAGGCGGGACTGTCATATGAGGACAGATTGAAAAGACTAGGCTTGTATTCACTGGAGTTTAGAAGGATGAGGGGGGATCTTATAGAAACATATACAATTATAAAAGGACCGGACAAGCTAGATGCAGGAAAAAATGTTCCCAATGTTGGGTGAGTCCAGAATCAGGGGCCACAGTCTTAGAATAAAGGGGAGGTCATTTAAGACTGAGGTGAGAAAAAACTTTTTTACCCAGAGAGTTGTGAAATTTTGGAATTCCCTGCCACAGAGGGCAGTGGAAGCCAAATGACTGGATGGATTTAAGAGAGATTTGGATAGAGCTCTAGGGGCTAGTGGAGTCAAGGGATATGGGGAGAAGGCAGGCACGGGTTATTGATAGTGGACGATCAGCCACGATCACAATGAATGGCGGTGCTGGCTCGAAGGGCCAAATGGCCTCCTGCACCTATTTTCTATCTTACTATATTTCTATGGACTCGTTGGGCCGAAGGGCCTGTTTCAGCTCTGTACCTCTAAACTAAAAATAAGCGAAATCAGCAACAGAACTATGCTAGAGATTTAATTTCATGGGTATTTCATCAATTTGGCTGCAGATTGAGTCATTGAGTCAGACAGCGTGGAAACAGGCTCTTTAGCACGCTTGCCCAGACAGCACAGCTACGTGTAGCTACACTTGTCCCACCTGCCTGTGTTTGACCCATATCCCTCCAAACCTGTCCTATCCATGTACCTGTCTAACTGTTTCTTAAACGCTGGGGTAGTCCCTGCCTCAACTACCTCCTCTGGCAGCTTGCTCCATACACCCACCACCCTTTGTGTAAAAACAATAGACAATAGGTGCAGGAGTAGGCCATTCAGCCCTTCGGCCCTTCGAGCCAGCACCGCCATTCAATGTAATCATGGCTGATCATCCGCAATCAGTACCCCGTTCCTGCCTACTCCCCATATCCCCTGACTTCGCTATCTTCAAGAGCCCTATCAAGCTCTCTCTTGAAGGCATACAGAGAACTGGCCTCCACTGCCTTCTTGAGGCAGAGAATTCCGCAGACTCACAACTCTCTGGGTGAAAAAGTGTTTCCTCATCCCCGTTCTAAATGCCTTGCCCCTTATTCTTAAACTGTGGCCCCTGGTTGTGGTCTCTCCCAACATGTTTCCTGCCTCTAGCATGTCCAAACCTTTAATAATCTTATATGTTTCAATAAGATATACTTTCGTAGTTCTAAATTCCAGAGTGTACAAGCCCAGCCGTTCCATTCTCTCAGCATATGATAGTCCCGCCATCCCGGAAATTAATTTTTTTACCCCTCAGATTCCTATTAAATCTTTTCCCCTTCATCTTAAACCTATGTCCTCTGGTCCTCGATTCCCCTACACTGGGGAAGAGACAGTGCATCTACCCGATCTATTCCTCTCATGATTTTGTACACCTCAATAAGATCACCCCTCATCCTCCTGCGCACCATGGAATCGAGAACCAGCCTAGTCAACCTCCCCCGATATCTCAGACCCTCGAGTACTTGCAGTTAATGTTAATATTTGCAGTTAATCTCAAGTGGACATTTCGTCTCCCTGATACCAATTATTTTTTCTGTGCCGTTGCATTATCAGCCAGTTCAGGCTGTAAGTGATTGATGAATTAAGCAGCTTTTAAATTTCCACCAGTTTCCAGGCAAGATTTATACCTTATTAAGTGATCAGATTTTACAATAGTTTAATCAGGAGAAGCTTCTTATGGGTTGTGCATAGCGTGAAATGTTGAAGCCACGTGTCAGACTAAACCCAGTGATACAGCACGGAAACAGGCCCTTCGATCCAACTAGTCCGCACCGACCAGCCATCCCCGCACATCAACACTATCCTACACACACTAGGGACAATTTACAATTTTTATTCTAGCCAAACCTGTAGGTCTTTTGTGTCTATCTTTGGCATTTTGCGTCTATCTTTGGTTTAGAAACTTAGAAAAATAGGTGCAGGAGAAGGCCATTCGGCCCTTCGAGCCTGCACTGCCATTCGATGTGATCATGGCTGATCATCCAACTCAGTATCCCGTACCTGCCTTCTCTCCATACCCCCTGATCCCTTTAGCCACAAGTGCCACATCTAACGCCCTCTTAAATATAGCCAATGAACTGGCCTCAACTACCTTCTGTGGCAGAGAAATTCCAGAGACTCACCACTCTCTGTGTAAAGAATGTTTTCCTCATCTCGGTCCTAAAGGAATTCCCCCTTATCCTTAGACTGTGACCCCTTGATTTGGACTCCCCCAACATCGGGAACAATCTTCCAGCATCTAGCTTGTCCAACCCCTTAAGAATTTTGTACGTTTGTATAAGATCCCCCCTCAATCTTCTAAATTCCAGCGAGTACAAGCCGAGTCTATCCAGTCTTTCCTCGTATGAAAGTCCTGACCAGCACCTGAGTTTAAACCAGCATCTGAGGTTCCTACCTGCACATGCAAACAATTATATTCTGCATACTCTGTACATTCTGACCTATCTTTGTACTTGGATTTGAACCGATTGTTTCCTTTGCATCTGATCTGCCCCTGCTATCTGAACAAGGTAGAGACCGGTGTCACAAGAATGCTAATGCATTCAGCAGCCTATTCTAGACTGTGCAGTTTGATGAACCATGGGAACAGATGACACAGAGCTGCCAATGTTAGAGGGAAAGAGGTCATCAATAATAGCAAGTCTTTCCTGGGGCTTCGATGTGATCAGCATTCGGCTTTTCAGTTGATGCTATTTTGTTTAGTTTAGTTTAGTTTAGTTTAGTTAAGAGATACAGTGCGGAAGCAGGCCTTTTGGCCCACCGAGACCGCTACAACCAGCCATCACTGCACATTAACACTATCCTACACACACTAGGGACAATTTATATTTGCACCAAGCCAATTTACCTAAAAACCTGTATGTCTTCGAAGTGTGGGAGGAAACCGAAGATCTTGGAGAAAGCCTACGCGGTCACGGGGAGAATGTACAAACAGCGTGCAGACAGTACCCTTAGTTGGGATCGAACCCGGATCTCTGGCGCCGCAAGCTCTCCACAATGCCGCCCCTCGCTTTCATCCCGTTGCCATCTAGTTTTAACTGTCTAGCATCCCGAGGCTAAGTAATCAGTGGCGAGTGACTGGTAAATGTTAGAATATTTCGGGCGTTAAGCTTCAGAGATGCAGTGCGGAAACAGGCCCTTCGGCCCACCAAATCCGTGCTGACCAGCCACACCCTGTACACCAGCACTATCCTGCACAGACTATGGACAATTTGTAATTTTACCGACGCCAATTAGCCTACAAACCTGTCCGTCTTTGGAATGCGGGAAGAAACCAGAGCACCCGGAGAAAACCCACGTGGTCACAGGGAGAACATACAAAATCTGTACAGACAGCACCCGTAGTCAGGTTTGAACCCGGATCTCGGGCTCTGTAATGCACCAACTCTACCGCTGCACCGCTATGCTGCTATGAGGGAGTAAAGGAGTATTCTTATAGGTATAGATGGGCAAAAGCAGGCAAAGACTTAGTTTAATTGAGTTTCGACTCATTGCATGGAAACAGGCCCACCAAGTCCACTCTGTTCATCACTCATCCGTTCATACTAGGTCTTTGTTATCCCACTTTCTCATCCACTCCCTGCACACTGGAGGCAATTTACAGAGGACAATTAACCTCCTATCTTTGGAGTGTTAGAGGAAACCAGAGCACCCGGAAGAAACCCACATGGTCACAGAGAGGACATGCAAACTCCACACGGAAGGCACCCGAGGTCAGGATCGAACTCAGGTCTCTGGAGCTGTGAGGTAGTGGCTCTACCAGTTGCGCCACTGCGCCACCCGCTTGAGTGGAACATTTGTGCTAGGATCGATTGGTTGGGCTGAATATCCTGATCCTGAGCATTTTACCCCATTAAATGACCATATTGTGATTTGCTGGGGCCACTTGTCTCTCGGTCTTATTACAGCCTTGCTCCAAACTGAAGAATGATCAGCGGATACATAGAACCTTTCAGGACATGCCAAATCTCTTTGTCACCAATGAAATACTCTTGGAGAAACTCAGCGGGTGCGGCAGCATCTATGGAGCGAAGGAAATAGGCAACATTTCGGCCCGAAACCCTTCTTCAGACTGATGCAAGGTGGGGGGGGGGGGCGGGAAGAAGAAAGGAAGAGGAGGAACCAGAGGGCTGAGGGAGAGCTGAGAAGTGGTGGAGACAGCAAGGGCTACCGGAAATTGGAGAAATCAATGTTCAGGCCACTGGGATGCAGACTGCCCAAGACTTGGCGATCGTTTCTGTCCTGGGCCTCCTCCATTGCCAAAGTGAGCACCACCGGAAAATGGAAGAGCAGCACCTCATATTCCGCTTGGGCAGTTTGCTCCCCAGCGGCATGGACATTGACTTCTCCAATTTCAGGTTGTCCTTACTTTCTCCTCCCCTTCCCAGCTTTCCCTCAACCCTCTGGTTCCTCCTCTTCCTTTCTTCCTCCCACCCCCCGCACCCTGCATCAGTCTGAAGAAGAGCTTCGGCCCGAAAAGTTCCCTATTTCCTTCGCTCCATAGATGCTGAGTTTCGCCAGCATTTTTGTCTACCTTCGATTTTCCAGCATCTGCAGTTCCTTCTTGAACAATGAAATACTGTTAATTGGTATTTAATGAAATACCAAACGCAGACTGAGCGATTGTTTCACTGAACACCTTTGCTCAGTCCATGTGGAACTATCTGATCTCCCGGTTGCTAAACACTTTAATTCTCCTTCCCGTTCCCACACTGACCTTTCTGGCCTAGGCCTCCTCCATTGTCAGAGTGAGGCTAAATGCAAATTGGAGGAACAGCATCGCATATTTCACTTGGGCAGCTCACAGAACCAGCGGTATGAATATTGATTTTTATAACTTCATTCCCCTTTCCCGTGACTTTCAGTCTGAACAATGGTCTCGACCCGAAACGTCACCCATTCCTTCTCTTCAGAGATGCTGCCTGTCCCGCTGAGTTACTCCAGCTTTTTGCGTCTGTCTTCGTTTAAAACCAGCATCTGCAGTCCCTCTTTGATAAACACTGATAGTTTTAGTGTGAGACATGCAGTGTGTGGTTTGAATGCAGTAAGCTCCATAGAAAAATGTGGTGATCGTAACCAGATAGATGTTACAACAAAACCTATTGTGGGATAAACGTCATATGAGACTGAATAACTGAAATAATTGGTTGAACTTCATCGCAACCATGTGGTTTGTGCAAGCGGGGAAACTCTGATTAAGGAGTCACTTAAAGAATAGATAGAAAAATCTGTGAAATTACCTTAATTCTAGACCCACAAAGTGCTACAGTAACTCAGCGGGTCACGCAGCATCTCGGGAGAACATGGATAAGCGACATTTCTGGGTCGGACCGCCCTTCTTCAGACTGCAGGGGGGGGGGGGGGGTGGGGGGAAGAAAACCAAAAGAGGGCTCTAAACTCTAAACTCTAATCTCTAATCTCTAGACTCTCGATTCTAGACTCTAAACTCTAGATTCCAAACTCTAGACTCTAGACTCAACTAAATCTAGACTCTAGAATCTAAACTCTAGACCCTAAACTCTAGACTCTAGACTCTAGACTCTAGACTCCAAACTGAACTCTGGACTCTGGACTCAAAACGTCAGACTACATTCTAGACTCTAAACTCTAAACTCTAATTCAGTGGTTATAGTTAAGGCAGATACAATATAAGAGACTTTTAGAAAGATAGGGAATATGGTGACATGGATCATGTGCGGTCTGTGGAGATTAGTTTATCTTGGTATTATGCTTGGCACAGGCATTATGGGCCGAAGGGCCTGTTCCCTCTGCTATATATCTCTACATTCTATGTTCTATGTTGCAGTTGGTTGCATGGACTAGATGGGCCGTAAGGCCTTCCTTTATGACTCCCATCTGTGTTGCTCACTCCTCAGTGCTGTCCCATTTGTCTCTTCCAAGCTGCCTTCAATCACAGCTACGACTTGCCATCCACAATGGCGCAGCGGTAGAGTTGCTACCTTGCAGCGCCAAAGACAGGGGCTCGATCCTGACTACGGGCGCTGTCTGTACGGAGTTTGTACATTCTCCCCATGACCTGCATGGGTTTTCTCCGAGATCTTCAGTTTCCTCCCCAAACTCCCAAAGGCATACAGGTTTGTAGATTAATTGGCTTGGTATAATTGTAAATTGTCCCTAGTGTGTGTCGGACAGTGTTAGTGTGCGGGGATCGCTGGTCGTCATGGACTCGGTGGGCCGAGGGGACTATTTCTGCACTGTATCTCTAAATTAAACCAAACTAAATTAGTGATTTCCGAAAATATTCAGACCCCTTCAAGTTTTCCACATTTTGTTACATTACAGCCTCATTCTAAAATTGATTAAATTATTTTTTTTATCATCAATCTATACACAATACCCCAAAATAAAAAAAGCGAAACAGGTGTTTAAAAATTCTTGCAAATTAATTAAAAATAAATAACTGAAATATTACATTTAAATAAGTATTCAGACCCTTTACTCAGTACTTTGTTGAGGCATCTTTGTCAGCGATTACAGCCTCAAGTCTTCTTGGGTGTGACGCTACAAGCTTGGGTAATTTCTCCCATTCTTCTCTGCAGATCCTCTCAAGCTCTGTCAGGTTGGATGGGGAGCATCGATACACAGCTATTTTCAGGTCCCTCCAGAGATATTCGATTGGGTTCGGTCTGGGCTCTGGCTGGGCCACTCAATGACATTCACAGACTTGTCATAAAGCCACTCCTGCGTTGTCTTGGCTGTGTGCTTAGGGTCATTGTCCTGTTGGAAGGTGAACCTCTGCCCCAGTCTGAGGTCTTGAACGCTCTGGAGCAGGTTTTCATCAAGCATCTCTCTGTACTTTGCTCCATTCATCTTTCCCTCGATCCTGACTAGTCTCCCAGTTCCTGCCACTGAAAAACATCCCCACAGCACGATGCTGCCGCCACCATGCTTCACCGTAGGTATGGTATTGGCCAGGTGATGAGCGATGCCTGGCTTCCTCCAGACGTGACGCTTGGCATTCAGGCCAAATAGTTCAATCTTGGTTTCATCAGACTAGAGATTCTTGTTTAGGTGTTTTCATGTGCCAAGCGGGCTGTCATGTGCCTTTTACTGAGGAGTGGCTTCCGTCTGGCCACTCTACCATAAAGGCCTGATTGGTGGAGTGCTGCTGATATAGTTGTCCTTCTGGAAGTTTCTCCCATCTCCAAAGAGAGCTTTGTCAGAATGACCATCAGGTTCTTGGTCATCTCCCTGACCAAGACCCTTCTCCCCCGATTGCTCAGTTTGGCCGGGCGGCCAGCTCTACGAAGAGTCCTGGTGATTTCAGATTTCTTCCATTTAAGAATGACGGAGGCCACTACGCTCTTTGGGACCTGCCATGCTGCACAAATTGTTTTATACCCTTCCCCAGACTGTGTCTCGACACAATCCTGTCTCGGAGGTCTACGGACAATTCCTTTGTCTTCATGGCTTGGTTTTTGCTCTGACGCACTGTCAACTGTGGGACCTTATATAGACAGGTGAGTGCCTTTCCATATCATGTCCCATCAATTTAATTTACCACTGGTGGACTCCAATCTGGTTGTAGAAGCATCTTAACGATAATCAATGGAATCAGGAAGCACAAAAGCTCAATTTTGAGTGTCATAGCAAAGGATCTGAATACTTATGTAAATGCGATATTTCAGTTATTTCTTTTTAATTACTTTTGAAAACATTTCTCAACACCTATTTTCCCTTTTTTATTATGTAGTATTGTGTGTAGATTGATGATTAAAAAAATGAATTTAATCCATTTAAGAATAAGGCTGTAACGTAACAAAATGTGGAAAAAGTGAAGGGGTCTGAATACTTTCTGAATGCACTGTATATTCTATGTTGTATGTTGCAGTTGGATGGTTGATGGTCGGCATGGAGTAGATGGGCCGGAAGGCCTTTCGTTATGACTCCCATCAGTTCTGCTCACTCTCCCAGGGCAAGCCAACTTGTCCTTCCATTTGTCTCTTGAATCACCTCTACTGCTCGCCATCGATGGGCGATATTTTGGCGCAGCGGTAGAGTTACTGCCTTACAGCACCAGAGACCGGGTTCGATCCTGGCTCCAGGTGTTGTCCGTAGCTGTCTGGGGTTTGTACGTTCACTTTGTGACCTGCGTGGGCTTTCTCCGAGATCTTCTGTTTCCACCCCCCCCCCCCCCCCCCCCCCCCACACTCCCAAAGACGTAAGCCAATTGGCTTGGTCTAAATGTACATTGTCCCTAATGTGTGTAGGATAGTGTTAGGTTGGTAGGTGAATTGGCTTGGTGTGAATGTAATTTGTCCCTAGTGTGTGTAGGATAGTGCTAGTGTGTGGATATCGCTGGTCGGCGCGGACCCGGTGGGCCGAAGGGTCCGCTTTTGCACCATATCTCTAAACTAAACCATACTAAACTATCTTCTACTTTCTATATTGCAGTTGGATGGTTGATGGTCGGCATGGACTAATGGGCCAGAGGACCTTCCTTTGTGACTCCCTCAGTGCTCGACAACTGGTCCTTCCACTTGTCTCTTCCAAGACGCCTTAAATCACAGCTACTGCTTGCCATCGAGTCAAGACTCATTGCCATCAGTTGATATCCAGTTGACAACATTGTACTTTCTTTAACCTATTTACCACAATCTTGCCCTGGATTTCTTCAATCTAAATCTAAATGACTTCTCTAACTTCATATAACCCTTGCTTTCCCTGGGTCTCCATCCCTCCCCCTTCCCAGTTCTCCGACCAATCTTACTGTCTCCGACTACACTTTATCTGTTTGCTTTGATGTTACCTTCTCCCAACTAACAATGATCTATTCTACATTCTCCTTGATCTCCATTCCCTTTGTCCTGTTTTCACACCTTAAACTTCCTTATCTATACACTTCCTTATCTGTGTACCTCCCTCTCCCATGACATCTGTCCGAAGAAGGGTCCCGACCCGAAACGTCATTCCTTCTCTCCAGAGAAGCTTCCTGTCCCGCTGAGTTACTCCAGCATTTTGTGTCAATCTTCGACTTATACCGTCTGCAGTTCCTTCATAGACATTCTTCAGCCAGTCACCGTCACAAGCCAAGAGGGAATAAATGGCAAAGGGCCATTGTTTAGTTTAGTATTAGAGACTGGTTCCGGGGATGTACCAGACTGATTCCGGGGATGTCGGGACTTTCATATGCAGAAAGACTGGATAGACTCGGCTTGTACTCACTGGAATTTAGAAGATTGAGGGGGAATCTTATAGAAACTTACAAAATTCTTAAGGGGTTTGACAAGCTAGATGCAGGAAGATTGTTCCCGATGTTGGGGGAGTCTAGAACAAGGTGGCACAGTCTAAGGATGAGGGGGAATTCCTTTAGGACTGGAAAACATTCTTTACACAGAGAGTGGTGAGTCTCTGGAATTTCATTTCGGAGTCACGTGAGTGACTTCGTGAAGAGCCCGCCGGCGCGCATGCTCGACATATCGTCGTACCGCGTTGCTGCGACGGCTGGCGGTGGAGCGCGCTCCTCGCCAGCCCTTCATAAGGGGCCACGGAGGTAAGTATCCTACCTTTAGTTGGTGGTCCTTGTTGTTGGTTATGTCTTGCAGCAAGGACATGGATGGGAGTTCCAAGGGCCGGAGGACGTCAGGACGAGTTCGCCGGTCAACAGTTCCGGGGCCTTTACCATCGGCAGTACCTGCAACGCAGGCCGGGACTCAGGCGGAGATGTGGGTAAGCCCTGTGATTACAGGTCCAGATCCGCCAGCACACCACAGCTCGGAGGAGTTCGACGAGGAGGAGTGTGGTGTGCCGCCAGAGCAGGGGGACCCTGCCATGGCAGTCAGGTCGTCAGCGGGCTCGCTGGCGACCTCGAGCTGGGTGCGTGCGGCTGCACGGCCCGTTCCACTCAGCCCTCCGAGTAGGGGAAGGGCAGCAGCCCAGAAGCCTAACCCTGCCAGGGCTAAGGCATTGCCTGACACGGAGGAGCGGTCAGGTTCCAGGGCGAGACCCGGGGCGGCTGTGAGGTCCAGCCGGCACACCCCGACTCTCAACGCCGGGACGGGTCGGTTGAGTCGGGTCTCGTCACGGTCGCCGAGCCCCCCATGGATGGGTGGGCGAGACCATGCGTCGGCAAAGTCCACGATGTGGGCAGCCGGCAAGCCTGCGCGGGCTTCAGGCAACCATGCTTCGGCTGGTGCCGACACCACGCCGCAAGTGCCCTTAGTGGCAGCGGCTTCAGCTCCCGCTAAACGGAGGCGGTTGAACACGCCCGCGCGGGAATCGCGCAGTTTCGCCTCGGCGGCTGTTAGCGACAACTACTGGCACCGGCTGGGCCTCGATGAGGTGCGGGCCGATGATAGGAGCCCGGTTTTCTTTTCAGAGCCGGAGGACTCCGACCACCTGAGTGTTCACGGTGAAGGGCGTATTGACCGTATGGAGCGGCTGCTGGAGCTCCTGCTTCAACGTCAACTACAGCAGGGCAGCAACAGGCACAGGGCGTCGTCACCAGCCTCTACCATCAGCCTGGAGCAGCAGGAGGAGGAGGTTTTGGTGGATTCCATACCACCTCCGTTGGAGGTGCCAGCGGAGGATCTTCTGGATGTGGCGACCAAATTTGCGGCCCCACATTCATCTGGACTTCCTTTAAACGCAAAGCTGGCAGCCACTGTGGACTTTCTTAACAACCAGCAACTACAGGAAGAAGTCCTCATTCAGGCAATGAGCCGTCACAAGGCTCCATCCAATTGCAACTCCCTCAACGTGCCTGTGGTCAATACGCCGATATGGGGCAACATCAGTGCGGCTATCCGTCAACAAGAGGTAAAATTGCAGCGGATCCTGAAGCTCCTCACGGCCGGTATTACCGCCTTTGCGCGGTCGGTGGACGGGGACGAACTGAATTTGGACCAGGAAGATGCTCTGGCCCTCCTGTGTGCGACCCAGCACGAAATCAACGGGTTTCGCAAAAACAGCATCCGCCCAGCGCTCAACCCGAAGTTTGCAGGATTGTGTTTGACAGTGTATAGACACACCTATGAGTTAGGAAAGTTACCAGAGTCTTTAAATGAATCTACAATTACATTAATTCCTAAATTAGATAAGGATCTGGAAGATCCTGGATCATATCGAGCGATTGCCCTTTTAAATACTGATCAAAAAATATTAACTAAAGTACTGTCTCGGAGGCTAAGCTTAGTGATTTCCAAAATAATACATTATGATCAAACAGGTTTTATTCCAAAACGTTATTCATCACATAATCTTAGACGCTTGTTTAACATTATATACTCGAGAAGAAGGAGAGATATTGAATTAGCAGTTATATCGTTGGATGCTGAAAAAGCATTCGACCAGGTGGAATGGTCATATTTATTTAATATAATGGAAAAGTATCAACTGGGGGATGGATTTTGTAAATGGGTAAGAATATTATATTCTAACCCTACAGCAAGAATTTTAACTAATCAAATACTATCACCTAAATTTAGACTTTTTAGGGGATGCAGACAGGGATGTCCGTTATCCCCTTTATTATTTGCTTTGGTGATAGAACCTCTGGCCGAAAGAATCAGATCAGAACCCGAAATATATGGGTATAATACTGACACAACAAATAATAAGATATCTTTATATGCAGATGATATTCTGATTTATATTACTAAGCCGGAATGTAGTATTCCCAAGTTATTTAATGTTATAAATGAATTTAGCGTATTTTCAGGATAGAGGATTAATTGGATTAAAAGTGACATTGTGCCTATAACTGGTATAAATGTAAATATATTACAAAAATACCCACTAAAAATAGTTACAGATAAATTTAAATATTTAGGAATCAATGTGTCTAAATCCTATAAATTATTAATTAAAGCTAATTATTATCAATTATTAGAGAAACTTAAAAAAAACATTTCATATTGGAAAACACTCCCTATATCTATGATCGGTAGGAGTAATGCTATAAAGATGATTTTTTTACCACAATTGTTATATTTATTTCAGGCAATTCCTTTTTTTCTCCCCAAAAGTTTTTTTTTAAATTGATACTATAGTTAATAATTTTGTCTGGGATTACAAAAGTCATAGAATAAGTAAAAAACACTTATGTAAGTCTAAGATAAATGGAGGGCTGGCACTTCCAAATTTTCTATATTACTTTTGGGCAGTCCAGATTAAGAATATGAATTTTTGGTGGGTAAATATGGATGTTGAACCAATGTGGTTAAAAATGGAAAAGGAAGACTGTTTACCTTTCAATATAGAGTCGATTATTTTCGCACCAAAGGAAGTACAAAAAAGGACTTATAGGGACAACCCTATAATTCATAATAATAGGCGTATTTGGAAACAGATAGTTAAGACCCTATATCTGGATAATCTTTCTTTTAGGTTACCAATTAGGAATAACCCACTGTTTAAACCCTCAATTTTAGATGTGGGGTTTAGACTGTGGGAGGATTCAGGAATTAAAAGGATAGGACACCTTTATAGAAATGGAAAATTTTTATTATTTGAAGAGTTACAAGATATTTTTGGATTACCTTCACAACACCATTTTAGGTATTTACAAATTAGAGATTTTATTAAATGTAACACACAAGACTATAAAAAAAAAGAACCAGGCTTATTAGATGAGCTGTTTAATTTACATCCAAATACGGATAAGCTTATAGCTTATATATACAATATTATTTTAGATAAAGAGAACCCAACAACTGAAACATATCGTCAAGCATGGGAAAATGAAATCGGATTACCTATAACAAAAGAAACTTGGGAAGAATGCTTACAAAGAATACATTGGTGTTCTTTGAATGCCAGACATACACTGATACAATTTAAAGTTATATATAGATTACACTACTCGAAAACCAAATTAAAAAGTATTTTTCCTAGTCTCTCCTCTATTTGTGATAAATGTAAGAATCTTGAAGCAAATTTAATACATAGTTTGGTAACGTGTCCACGGTTGAATTATTATTGGATTGAAATTTTTAAAGTTATTTCGGAAGTTCTTAAGGTTGAACTCGACCCAGACCCAAAATTAATAATATTCGGAATCCCGGAGCCAAATTTGGTACTCACGGTTAATCAAAGAAATTTTTTTGATTACTGTTTAATAATAGGGAAAAAAATGATACTTAAATTTTGGAAGGGAACATTATCTCCAACAATTAAAATGTGGAAAGCAGAGATGTTGGAGACGTTGAATTTGGAAAGAATTAGATTTGTCCTTTTGGACAGGTATAATTCTTTTGAATCGATATGGTCTCCATATATACAGTATTTAGAAAAGTAGCTATTCTTGGAATCACGGCTCGACGGACACCCTACGGATCCGATGCGAATAACTTATTTATATTTGATATTATTGTGCATTTATTAGAGATATTTCTGAATGAAATAGTATTTCGTATAATGACTTTAGTTTTTGTTTATATATATGTAATATTTTTGTTTTTCAAATTTTCCCTTTTTATTTTCTTTTTATTTACGATTGAAGTATGTGGGAAGAATTTTTTATTCCTTTTTATTTACTCTTTTTTCTTTTCTCTTTTATATATCTTTTTCTTTATTTCCAAAAAATAGAAGATATTAAGTATTGATATGTTATTTGTAGTAATATTGAATTAAGGTGTTAGTTTATAAAGTAAGCTTTACATTGTAAACGGTTTACTTCAAATAAAAAAATATTACAAAAAAAAGGATTGTGCAAACCACCGCCGCCGCCGCCGCCCCGTCAACTCTTTGGGGAGGACCTCTCGAAGAGAGTCAAAGAGCTTGACGAACAAGCCAAAACGGTGGGGATCATGCGCTCTCAGAGTGCCCCCACACCGTCAGGCTCAAAAGCTCCATACATTCGCTCCCGAGGGTCTGCTAGTACCTCGACGAGTACCCACCCTCAAGCTCCACAACGACAGCAACATCAGACCCAGCACCAGGGGTCTTTTTTAGGACAGGGCCGGCAGAGACCCTGGTGGAAAACGAGGACGCCGCGCCCTCAAGCCAACCCAGCACCTCCACGTCCACCCACACGTGTCAAGGACCGCTGGTAACCACGGGGGTGAGGGGGTCTGGTTCTCTCTTTTCTCTTTGTTTAACTTCACTTGTTGGTGGTCGCCTTCGGCTGTTTTTGGGTGCATGGGGTAATTTTACTGGTGACGAGTATGTGTTGCAGAATATTCAGGGGCATAAAATTGAGTTTATTAATGGCGACATTCCTCCATCCCAGCACATGCCCGGTCGAACGTTTAAATTATCTGCTGCAGAACAGGCAGCAGGCTACAAGGAAATTTTAAGGCTTGAACAGAAGGGAGTGATTGAGAAAGCGGTGCATGAGCCAGTTGAATTTGTTTCGAATATATTCACCAGACCTAAGAAGGATGGAGGTTGTCGTGTCATTATTGATCTAACCCGTTTGAATACTTTTGTAACATATACTCATTTTAAAATGGATACGTTTGAAACAGCCAAATCATTGATTTCTCATGGTTGCTTTATGGCATGCATCGATTTGAAAGATGCATACTATTCAGTATCCATCCAGAAATACGACAGGAGGTTTGCAATTCATCTGGATGGGGCAACTCTGGCAGTACAAGGCTTTGCCTAATGGGCTCACCACAGCCCCTAGATTGTTCACTAAATTAGTGAAACCAATTATGGCTTATTTGAGACAGCGACATCATATAGTTATGGCCTATTTAGATGATATCTTAATTGTGGGCCACACCCTGGAATTGGCTGAACAGGGAGTTGCAGCTGCTGTCAATATATTTCAACAATTAGGGTTTATTGTCCATCCAGAGAATTCAAAGTTCTGCCCTGCCCAGGTGATTAATTACCTAGGGTTCACGGTGAACTCTATGAGCATGAGGGTTACCATAACAATTAACAAGATTGAGGAGGTTACCCAGGTGTGTCAAGGTTTAATCCGCACCAATATACCATCGATTCGGCATACAGCTACAGTAATTGGTGAGCTTGTAGCTTTGTTTCCGGCAGCGCGATATGGACCTTTGCATTATCAGAGTTTGCAAAGAGCTAAAATTGCTGCGTTAAAACAGGACGCTGGTCATTATGATCGATCAATGCAGCTGCCGTCCGAAGCGATAAATGAGTTGCAATGGTGGGTGTGCCACATTAGCAGCTCATTTAAGCCTATCAGGGAGGCTAATCCGGTGGTATATTTGCAGACTGATGCAAGCTCCAATGGCTGGGGAGCTACGGATAATTGCTCTAGTTGTGGGGGCAGATGGGACACCCTTGAGTCAACGATGTTGTTGACTCAAGGGATTAACTATTTGGAGTTGCTGGCAGCATTCCACGGACTTCGTGCGTATTGTTCCAAGCTTGTTGGAGCACATGTCCGTCTCCAAATAGACAACACCACAGCAGTGGCATACTTAAACCATATGGGTGGTACCAGGTCAGTTTCGTGTGACAAATTGGCTAACTCAATTTGGCTCTGGTGTGTTCAAAGAGACATTTGGATTTCAGCTACCTATTTGCCAGGTGAGCTTAATACTGTGGCGGACACCAGGTCACGCAAATTTAATGACAATATTGAATGGATGTTGCATCCTGAGATTTTTGCTAAAGTCACAGCCAAATTTGGTAAACCGGACATTGACCTTTTTGCGTCACGGTTGAACCATCAGGTACCAACCTACGTTTCATGGGAACCAGATCCTGGGGCTATAGCGCTAGATGCATTCTCGCTGGACTGGGGGAATTGGTTTTTCTATGCCTTCCCCCCGTTTTGCCTCATCAGTCGGGTATTGCGTAAGATTCAGGCAGATGCTGCCAAGGGCATCCTTATTATACCCGACTGGCCCACACAGCCTTGGTATCCGGTGGTCTTTGACATGCTCAACGAACCTTGGGTCCTTTTGAAGGGTTGCCCACAATTGGTTACTCACCCTGTCTCAGGGGAGCCACATCCCTGCCATGGCTATTTAAATTTGTTGGCTTGCAGGTTCTGAACAGGCCGTTAGTCCAATACGGCCTCTCAGCTCGGACCATGGATACCATCGGGGCGTCGTGTCGAGAGTCAACAAGGCGAAGATACCGCTCGCATATTAAGAAGTGGGAAGCCTACTGCAGCCGCTCTCGCATCACGTACGATGACGTGACAATAACTGACGTCCTGGAATTCCTCGCGGGGTTGCACCATGATGAACACTTAAGTTACAGTGCCATCAACAGCGCCAGAAGTGCGCTCTCATTCTACCTCAATATTGAGGTAGGATCCAACAGGCTAGTGTCCAGACTCATGCGGGGTATATTCAATATGAATCCGCCTACACCACGCTATAATATCACCTGGGATGTCAGGGACGTATTAAACCTGCTCAGAACGTGGTCTCCCATGGAAGGGCTCCAACTGGACAAACTCACCATGAAGCTGGTGATGTTACTAGCGCTGACTTCAGCTCAGAGGGTACAGACACTACACAAACTTCGTGTCGACAGAATGACATCTACCCCTACAGAAGTAGTCTTTTTCATTGACGAGCTACTAAAGCAGCATAGACCTGGGTGCACAGGGCTGCAGCTGAAGTTCCCGGTATACCCCGCAGATGCTAGGCTATGTTTAGCCTCACATATCCGCCACTATGTCAAGGTGACGGCACGCATCAGAGGAATGGAGAGATACCTGCTGGTCACTCATAAGAGACCTCATCATCGAGTGACAATCCAGACGATATCCAGGTGGCTTCGAGTCGTCTTGGGTAAGTCAGGTATCGACACTAATGTGTTCAAGTCTCATTCCACCAGGGCTGCATCGACGTCAGCGGCGAGGATTATGGAGGTGCCTATGGACCAAATTCTCGCCACAGCAGGATGGGCTAATGAAGCTGTGTTCCAGCGTTTTTATAACAAGCCTGTTGCTGCTCCTCTACAGTTCGCAGAAGCCGTGCTGAATGCAGGTCAAGAACGTGGAGATGTCCCCGCATGAGGGGTTTTTGATTTGTTATTCATAAATATGCTCTTGTTTTGCAGTATGAACTATTGAGCAAGTTTGTTCCTCCCATCCATCCCTGGTAGTGGTGTGTCAGCATGGACGTGGTCCAGGGCGTGTAATCACAGAAGCTTTGAAGTCTTCACGAAGTCACTCACGTGACTCCGAAATGAAATAGTAAGATTGAACGAGAACTTACCAGTTCGAAGGTTGATCTTTATTTTATGAGGAGTCGAAGTGAGGGATTTCGTGCCCTCCTCGCCCAACCCTCAATCACCTTCATCTGGTAATCTTAGTCACTTCAATCTTACTATGCAAAGTCATTTCTATTGTTGGTTTCTGTGATTCCACGCCGCTACTTTGAAGTATGTCGAGCATGCGCGCCGGCGGGCTCTTCACGAAATCCCTCACTTCGACTCCTCATAAAATAATGATCAACCTTCGAACTGGTAAGTTCTCGTTCAATCTTACTATTCTCTGCCACAAAAGGTCGTTGAGGCCAGTTCATTGGCTATATTTAAGAGGGATTTGGATGTGGCCCTTGTGGCTAAAGGGATCAGGGGGTATGGAGAGAAGGCAGGTACAGGATACTGTGTTGGTTGATCAGCCATGATCATATTGAATGGTGGTGCAGGCTCGAAGGGCCGAATGACCTACTCCTGCACCTATTTTTCAATGTTTCTATGTTTCTAGATACAGCGCGGAAACAGGCCCTTCGGCCCACTGAGTCCACACCGACCAGCGATCACCCATTAGAGGGACAATCTTTACATTTACACCGAGACAATGAACCTACAAACCTGTACGTCTTTGGAGTGTGGGAGGATATAGGGGGAAAAGGCAGGAACTGGGTACTGATTGGGGATGATCAGCCATGATCACATTGAATGGCGGTGCTGGCTCGAAGGGCCGAATGGCCTACTCCAGCACCTATTGTCTATTGTCTATTGAAACCGAAGATCTCGGAGAAAACCCACGCAGGTCACGGGGAGAACGTACAAACTCCGTCCAGTAGGCATTCGTAGTCGGGATCTAACCCGGGCCTCCGGCGCTGTAAAGCAGCAACTCTACCGCTGCACCACTGTGCCCACTTTGCTGAATGAGCAGGTGGAGCAGAATGATGAGGCCGCAACGTGTCGCATGAATGAGGTTGTTTTCACGACTCACTCTCGTCTCGTTCCCATGGGCAGCAGCGGAAAACTCCTGAGTGGGATTTGCAGAAATATCGTTCGGACCCCAGTAGTTTCGGAGGGAGAAAGAAACTTGTGATTGAGGCAGTGCAGCGTAGGTTCACGAGATTGATCCCTGGGATGGCGAGACTGTCATATCAGGAAAGATTGAAAAGACTAGGCTTGTATTCACTGGTGTTTAGAAAGATGAGGGGATATCTTTAAAGAAACATATAAAATTATAAAAGGACTGGACAAGCTTGATGCAGGAAAAATGTTCCCAATGTTGGGCGAGTCCAGAACCAGGGGCCACAGTCTTAGAATAAAGGGGAGTACATTTAAGACTGAGGTGAGAAAACACGTTTTCACCCAGAGAGTTGTGAATTTGTGGAATTCCCTGCCACAGAGGGCAGTGGAGGCCAAGTCACTGGATGGATTTAAGAGAGAGTTAGATAGAGCTCTAGGGGCTAGTGGAGTCAAGGGATATGGGGAGAAGGCAGGCATGGGTTATTGATAGGGCCTGCTCCTGCACCTCTTTTCTATGTTTCTAAACATTGCACTTTGGCTTCACGTCTGAGCACCAACTGCTCAAAGTTGCTGCAGTCAATTATTTCCGGTGAACACCGGACCCGGTTCACTCCACGGAAAATAAAGAGGATTTGCATTCATATCACAACCCCCAAGCTCTCTTCAGCTGAGGGAGGCATTAAAGCTGCAGCCACCCGGGTAGCAAGCACGGCAGCTGCTAGGTTTGTAGCACCAGCCCACAAACAACGATGTAGGTGACATGATGATCAACCTTGGGTTGAGCCGAGTCGACTGCAGATAATTCATGGAGCCTTACAACACGGAAACACCATCTTTCTTAGACAGAGCCCTCGTGGACTATCAAGCACCCATTCACTCTGAAGAAGGTGTCTCGACCCATCATTTTCTCCGGAGATGCAGCCTGGCCCACTGAGTTACTCCAGCATTTTGTGCCTACCCATTTAGTCTAGACCTAGTTTATTGCCTTCACACCATGCTGCAGTCATATAAGACGTTGGTGAGGCCACATCTAGAGTATGGCGTTTGGTTTTGGTCACCATGCTGCAGGGAAGGTGTTGTTGAGCTAGAAAGGGTGCAGAGAAGATTTACGAGGATGCTGCCAAGAATTGAGGGTCTGAGCTATGAGGAGAGGTTGAGTGGGCTGGGACTCTATTCCTTGGAGCGCAGGAGGATGAGGTGTGATCTTATAGAGTTTTAGTTTGGAGGTGCAGGGCATAAACAGGCCCTTCGGCCCACCGGATCCGCGCCGCCCAGCAATCCCTGCACATTAACACCATCGTACACCCACTAGGGGCGATTTTTACATTTACCAAGCAAATTAACCTGCAAACCTGTACGTCTTTGGAGTGTGGGTGGAAACCGAAGATCTCGGAGAAAACCCACGCAGGTCACGGGGAGAACATACAAACTCCGTACAGACAGCACCCATAGTTGGGATCAAACGCGGGTCTCCTGCGCTGCATTCGCTGTAAGGCAGCAACTCTACCGCTGCGCCACCGTGAACGCCCCAAATATTTTTGATTTGCACCAAATTGTTCCAAAGAGTTGTACCAAATCATAAGAGGAATAGATCAGGTAAACACACAGTCTTTTGTCCATCGTGGGGGAATTGAGAACTATGTTTAAGGTGAGAGGGGAAAGATATAATAGGAACCTGAGGAGTCACCTTTTTCACACAAAGGGTGGTGGGTGTATGGAACATGCTGCTGAAGGAGGTAGTTGAGGCGAGACCATCCCAACATTTAAGAAACACTTAGACAGGTACATGCATGAATAAGATAGGTTTAGAGGGATAAGGGCCAAACGCAGGCAGGTGGGACTAGTGTAAATGGGACATGTTGGTCAGTGTGGACAAGTTGGGCTGAAGGGCCCGTTTCCACACTGCATCAGTCTGTGCTTGTAGCACAATACGATTCATTTCATAGAGTTTCTCACCTCCATGGAAGTGATGTGGTCGTGTGCGATTCTATTTGATTTAGGATCTAATTAATTTATATCAATTAAATATGCATTTTTAAGTTAATGTTGTTCTATTTGAAATGTTAAATTGTTTCATTTTGTTATTAAAACCAATTTGATTGTTTCTTATTTAACTACACTAGTCTCACCTGCCAAAAGCAGGCAGGTGGGTCCAACAAAGATGGGACATTTTGGCCAGTGTGGGCAAGATGGGATGAAGGGCATGTTTCCACACTATTTGACTTAATGATGATATGATTTTAGGTTCATGAATAGGTTTAAAGAGATATGAGCCAAACGCAGGCAGGTGGATCTAATGTAGATGGAGCTTGTTGGTTGGCATGGGCAAATTGGGCCGAATTTCCATGCTGTAAAACTTTATGACTCTGTATTCCGCTTTGGAAGTTAACAACCGAATGGTATGAACATTGAATTCTCCAATATTTGATATCTAACTGAGTTAGATAGAGCTCTAAAGGCTAACGGAATCAGGGGATATGGAGAGAAAGCAGGAACGTGGTGGTACTGATTTTGGATGAATAGCCATGATCATATTGAATGGCGATGCTGGCTCGAAGGGCCGAGTGGCCTACTCCTGCACCTTTTTTCTATGTTCTGATGTCTTTAACCTCCAAACAACCCTTGTTTTTTTTCCTTCTTCCCCCTTCGCCCCACCCCCTGCCTCCCCACCCCTCATTCTAGCTTTCCCCTGCTCCCTGCCTGGGCTTGCACGCATTTCTCCTCTCCTCCCTCCCCTTCCACCTATATTCCTTCTGCCAGTCTCCACAATTTGCACCTTATCGATCTTTATCCCATACCGTTTTTATTTTCATCACTGGCCTTTGTCCAACCATCTGTCTGTCACCCCCCCCCCCCCCCCCCCCCCACCTTCACCTGTATCCACCTATCACTCGCCAGACTTTTCCTGCCCCAACATCTCTTCCAGCTTTCACCCCTCCCCATTTGGGGCGTTCACGGTGGCGCAGCGGTAGAGTTGCTGCCTTACAGCGAATGCAGCGCCGGAGACCCGGGTTCAATCCTGACTACGGTTGCTGTCTGTACGGAGTTTGTACGTTCTCCCCGTGACCCGCGTGGGTTTTCTCCGAGATTTCCTCCCATCTTCGGATTCCTCCCACACTCCAAAGACGTACAGATTTGTCGGATAATTGGCCTGGTAAATGGTCCCTAGTGGGTGTAGGCTGGTGGTAATGTGCGGGGATCGCTGGTCGGCGAGGACCCGGTGAGCCGAAGGGCCTGTTTCCATGCTGTATCTCTAAACTAACATGAATATCAAAGCAAAGCAAAATGCCGCCTAACCCAATTCTCCAGAGATGCTGTCTGATCCACTGAATTACCCTAGCTATTTGAATCTTTCTGTTCCTCCCATGCATTGCCTACTTAAGCATTTTGTCTAAATACACCTTAAACATATTGACCTGCATCTGGTTCTACTCCAGGTCCTTCCAAGTTACGAATGCCTGACTTACAACACAATGTGCTGAGGTAACTCAGCGGGTCAGGCAGCATCTCTGGAGAACATGCACAGGTGACTTTTCAGGACAGGATAACTGGATAAGAGGTGGATAGGTGTACAAAATCAAGAGGGGAATAGACAGGGTGAATGCACAGAGTCTTCTATGCAGGGTACGGGAATCAAAACCAAAGGACGTAGATTCAAGGTGTGAGGAGCAAGATTTAATAGGAAGCTTTTTCACTCAGAAGGTGGTGGGTATATGGAACCGGCTGACTTTTCGGGTCGAGACCGTTCTTCAGACTGATAGTTGAGGAGATAGTTGAGGTAGGAGCTAGAGCAGCAGTTAAAAGACACTTGGACAGGTATGTGGATAGGGTAGGTTCAAAAGGGTAGAGGCCAAACGCAGGAAAAGGGGACTGTTTTGGATGGCATTGACGAGATGGGCCGAAGGTCTTGTCTTGTGCTGTATGACTGTATAATTCTATGACTTTATAACAATGAGGTATAGGTCAGGTAGATGCACAGAGTCTCTTGTCCAGAGTAGGGGAATCGAGGACCAGAGGACATAGGTTCAAGGTGAAGGGGAAAAGATTTAATAGGAATCTGAGGAGTGAACTTTTTCACACAAAGGGTGGTGGGTGTATGGAACGAGCTGCCAGAAGAGGTAGTTGCGGCTGGGACTATCCCAATGTTCGAGAACCAGTGAGACAGATACATGAATAGAACAGGTTTGGAGGGATATGGACCAGACGCAGGCAGGTGGGACTAGCATAGCTGGGACATTGTTGGGCGGTGTGGGCAAGTTGGTACGAAGGGCCTGTTTCCACACTGTATCACTCTGTGACTCTACGACCCAATGACTCCTGGAGAAAACCCACTTGGTCACGGGGAGAACGTGCAAACTCCGTAGAAACAAGCACCACGTAGTCAGGATCGAACGCGTGTCTCTGGCGCTGTAAGGCAGCTATAACTCTACCACTGTGCCACCGTGCACTGCCAAGCCTGACTATGAGTGTCATCTGCACGGATCTTGTACAGGTGGGTTTCCTCCAGGTTTCCTACAACATTCCAAAGACATGCCGGTTTGTGGGTTCATTGGTTTCTGAAGACAGGGGGGCATGGAATTGAGGGGGGCGTAACTAGGACGCCAGGTATCACCGTTGAGCCCTCTGGAGATGTTGTGGGCTTATCAATGAAACGTCAAAGAAGGAGGGTGCCCACCTGATGACCCCGATGACGTTCCTACCCTACCTTTCACCACTCCAATCCCACTGCAAATAGCAAGAGTGCCGACTTATTACGGGGATTGAAACATCAAGTCCTATTAGCTCTACTGTAAAATTGTAAATTGTCCCTGGTGTGTGGAGGACAATGTAGCTGGTGTACGGGGATCGCTGGTCGGAGCGGACTCGGTGGGCAGAAGGGGCTGTTTCCGCGCTGTATCTCCACAGTCTAAAGTAAAGTCTGAAGCTTAATGTTACATAGAAACATAGAAACATAGAAAATAGGTGCAGGAGTAGGCCATTCGGCCCTTCGAGCCTGCACCGCCATTCAATGTGATCATGGCTGATCATCCAACTCAGTATCCCGTACCTGCCTTCTCTCCATACCCCCTGATCCCTTTAGCCACAAGTGCCACATCTAACGCCCTCTTAAATATAGCCAATGAACTGGCCTCAACTACCTTCTGTGGCAGAGAATTCCAGAGACTCACGACTCTCTGTGTAAAGAATGTTTTCCTCATTTCGGTCCTAAAGGAATTCCCCCTTATCCTTAGACTGTGACCCCTTGTTCTGGACTCCCCCAACATCGGGAACAATCTTCCAGCATCTAGCTTGTCCAACCCCTTAAGAATTTTGTAAGTTTCTATAAGATCCCCCCTCAATCTTCTAAATTCCAGCGATGTTCTTGAATATACATTACGTTTTACGGGAATAGTATTTACAGGATTTAAGACATCTGATACACTGCCTGTAAATCCTAAATGCTTTTAGTCCTCTTGTCCAAAGAGCTATTTTAATATGAATTTAGCATTGTCATCTAATCTTACATTCAGAGGTGAAAGGCTCGAAATTAATTTAGAAGCAGTTTTGACTCCATCTATCTGCATAGCGGCATAATGTATTATTGTCTTATGCAGTCTGTGGGCAGTATCGTAATTGGTTTTATGATGCAATACCAAATTGGGGAATTTAGTATCAGGCCAGATTGCAATGCACAGACAGAACCAGACAGAGCGCTGGAATAACTCAGCGGGTCAGCAACCATATCTGGAGAACACGGATAGGTGACTTTTTGGGTCGGGACCCTAGTTCGGACTGATTGTGGTGGGATGGGGTGGGGAAGAAAAGTGGAAGACGGAGAGAGAGGGGAAACAAGCGGATGTAACTTAGACAAGTTAAGAAACAGAATTTTGGACGAGTAATAGTTTGTGCAATTAAAAACTGGGGTTCTATCAGGCGCTGGATATAGATAATGGAAAGGATGTTTCCACTGGTGGGAGAGTCTAGGACCAGAGGTCATAGCCTCAGAATTAAAGGGCGCTCTTTTAGAAAAGAGGTGAGGAGGAACTACTTTAGTCAGAAGGTGGTGAATCTGTGGAATTCTTTGCCACAGAGGGCTGTGTAGGCCAAGTCAGGGGATATTTTTAAGGCAGAGATAGATAAATTCTTGATTAGAATGGGTGTCAGGGGTTATGGGGAGAAGGCAGGAGAATGGGGTTAGGAGGGAGAGATTAGAAATGATTGAACGTCTGAGTAGACTCGATGGGCTGAATGGTCTAATTCTACTCCTAGAACCTGTGAATGTAATTTTGAACGGTGAGAGGGGATCTTATGCTAGAGGCAGGAAACATGTTCTGGATGTTGGGGGAGTCCAGAACCAGAGGGCACAGTTTAAGAATAAGGGGTAAGCCATTTAGAACGGAGACGAGGAAAAGCTTTTTCACACAGAGAGTTGTGGATCTGTGGAATTCACTGCCTCTATGAGGGCAGTGGAGGCCAACTCCCTGTATGCCTTCAAGAGAGAGTTGGATAGAGCCCTTAAAGATAGCGGAGTCAAGAGATATGGGGAGCAGGCAGGAACGGGGTACAGATTGTGGATGATCAGCCATGATCACAGTGAATGGCGGTGCTGGCTCGAAGGGCTGAATGGCCTACTCCTGCACCTATTGCCTATTGCCTATTGTCTATGGCCTATTGTCTATTGTCTAAACTCATCTCAAATTCAATTCAACTCATTTGCCTCAAACACATTTCCTGATAATTAAGTTAATGAGGTGGGTCCATATTAAGGCTTGGCTGCATATTATGAAACAGCATTAAAGCAGTCCAGAATTTTTAGGTTTAGGTTCAGTATCTAGGTTATAGTTCATTATTGTCACATCGACTGAGGTACAGTGAAGAGCTTTGTATCCATGCTATCCCAGGCTGACATTGCATCTTCCAGTCCAACGCTGGCAACAATTTCTCCCTGTTGATGCTGCATAGTTTCTTTATGATTTTAAAACCTTTTCATTGAGTTTAGAAATATAACACGGAAACAGGCCCTTCGGCCCACCGAGTCCGTGCTCACCAGCAATTAACACTATCCAACACACACTAGGACCAATTTGCGGTTATGCCGAGCCAATCCACCTACAAACCTGTCCGTCTTTAGAGTGTGGGAGGAAACCAAAGATCACAGAGAAAACCCACGCGGTCACGTACAAACCCCATAGATACAGCACCCGTAGTCAGGATCGAACGCAGGTCTCCGGCGCTGAAAGCTGCTGTAAGGCAGAACTCTACCGCTGCGCCACCGTACTGCCCATCTCCTCGTCGTGGCTTATTTTCCATTGAGGAATCCTCTGGCATTTCTAGTTCATTCACTGAAATCCCTCATCCCTGACAACATGTTTCTTCAACCTCTCTAAAGCCTTCACTACTTTGTGCCTTCACTTGTTCATTGTTCAGCGCGGCACAGTGGCGCAGCAGTAGAGTTTCTGCCTTATAGAACATAGAACATAGAACATAGAAATTAGGTGCAGGAGTAGGCCATTTGGCCCTTCGAGCCTGCACTGCCATTCAATATGATCATGGCTGATCATCCAACTCAGTATCCCATACCTGCCTTCTCTCCATACCCTCTGATCCCCTTAGCCACAGGGGCCACATCTAACTCCCTCTTAAATATAGCCAATGAACTGGCCTCAACTACCCTCTGTGGCAGAGAGTTCCAGAGACCCACCACTCTCTGTGTGAAAAAAGTCCTCCTCATCTCGGTCCTAAAGTATTTCCCCCTTATCCTTAAGTTTCCCCCTTATCCTTATAGTGCCAGAATCCCGGGTTCGATCCTGACCATCTGTGCTCTCTGTGCAGAGTTTGTACGTTCTCCCCATGAAATGCGTACGTTTTCTCCGGGTGTTCCAGTTTCCTCCCACAATCCACAGACGTCCAGGTTAACAGGGCTAATTGGCCTGGTGAAATTGTAAATTGTCCCTAGTGTGTGTAAGGTAGTGTTAGCGTGCGGGGATCTTTGGTTGGCACAGCCTCGGTAGGCCGAAGGGTCTGTTTCCGCACTGTATCTCTAAATTAAACTAAAATTGTCTCAGCCATTGCCTCTCTATGGCCACCAAGGGCAATTTCACAAGGTTGTATCGGCTTGCCTGAGGAAAGAAAGCTTTAGTTAAAAAAACATGGAGACGGTGGGAAAACACAGGAAGACCTGGGCAAGTAAAGAGTTCGATGACCTCGAGATCCTCGGGGAAATCTAATTAGAGAAGGAACCTGTACAAATGACCTTAAGTGTAACTTAGGGAAGACAAACGGTTGAGGGTGGGTGAGTGAGCAAATTATCATCACTGGATCTTGTTAGCGGCAAGGCTGGGATCTTTGCTGACCCAAGCACCATCAGTAAAATATGAACAAAAGACCATAATAATAGCTTGTCTTGCTAACATTCCATCAATAGCACCATCTGCCATTTGCAGGTGCAGAAAATAATGATTTGAAATAAATCAAAAATGTTTCAAATACTCAGCGGTATTTATTCTGATTTCAGATCATTGATGAGAAATATAAAATCCAACCTTGTTTCCCTCCACGGCATTCTCTGTTTTATTTGCATCTTCATAGCCTCTTCATACATGATAAATATTCCCTAGCAACTTCAGCAATGAGCAAAAACCTTGAAGAAGGTAGACAGAAGTGCTGGAGAAACTCAGCGGGTGCAGCAGCATCTATGGAGCGAAGGAAATAGGCAACGTTTCGGCCCGAAATGTTACCTATTTCCTTCGTTCCATAGATGCTGCTGCACCCGCTGAGTTTCTCCAGCACTTTTGACTACCTTCGATTTTCCAGCATCTGCAGTTCCTTCTTAAACCTTGAAGAATATGTTTAAGGATGAGTTGCACCCCGGTCGCTCACTCTTCTCCCCTCTCCCATCAGGCAAAAGGTACGGAAGTGTGAAAACACTCATCTCCAGATTCAGCGGCAATTTCTTCCCAGCTGTTATCAGGCAACTGAATCATCCTACCACAACTAGAGAGCAGTGCTGAACGCCTATCTACCTCCTCGGGGACCCTCGAACTATCCTTGTTCGGACTTTACTGGGTTTACCTTGCACTAAACGTTATTCCCTTATCATGTATCTACTGCATACACTGCAATAGCTCGATTACAATCGTATATTGTCTTTTCGGTGGCTAGTTAGCACACAACAAACGATAGATGACAATAAACTAAACTAAAAAAATAATGTAGTGATCCGTACACCACTTGGCCTCATCTTAGGTTGGTTGTGAAGTTGGATCTGCACCTTTTTGGGTGCAAATTTATCTGGTGCCCTATCAATAAATTTGGGTGTGGCCTGGCAATATATACAGCAGTCGTAGAGTCATAGGGCCAATAGCCAATAGACAATAGGTGCAGGAGTAGGCCATTAGGCCTTTCGAGCCTGCACTGCCATTCAATATGATCATGGATGATCATCCACAAACAGTACCCTGTTCCTGCCTTCTCCCCATATCCACTGACTCCACTATCTTTAAGAGCTCTATCTAACTCTCTCTTGAAGGCAGCCAGAGAACCGGCCTCCACCACCTTCTGAGGCAGAGAGTGATACAGCAAGGAAACAGGCTCTTTGGCCCAACTTGCCTACACCGACCAACATATCGCAGCTACACTCGTCCCACTTACATGCCTTTGGACACATATCCCCCTAAACCTGTCCTATCCATGTACCTGTCTAATTGCTTCTTAAACATTGCAATAGTTCCTACCTCAACTACCTCCTTGGGCAGCATGCTCCATACACCCACCATCCTTTGCGTGAAAAAGTTATCTCTCAGAGTCCTATAAATTCTTTCCCCCTTTACCTTAAACCTATGTCCTCTGGTTCTCGATTCACCTACTCTGAGCAAGAGACTCTGTGCATCTACCCAATCTATTCCTCTCAAGGTTTTATACACCTCTATAAGATTACCCCACATCTTCCTGCGTTCCAGGGATTAAAGTCCCAGCCTACTCAACCTCTCCCTGTAGCTCACACCCTCGAGTCCTGGCAACATCCCTGTCAATCTTCTCTGCACGCATTCCAACTTAATGACATCTTTCCTATAGCATGGTGCTCAGAACTGGACACAATACTCTAAATGTGGCCTCGCCAACGTCTTATATAACTGCAACGTCACCTTCCAACTTCTATACGCAGAAGTCCTGCAATCTTGGCTAACACTTGCAGTCAAAATGTTCATTATTATTTGTCAGATTTCTCTCTGCGCAAATGTATTCAGAAGCTTTCTATATCAGGCATGAGGATTGAATGGCCGAGTAGCCTCGTTTGGCTCGAGTAATCTGCTCCTTTCCTAATTGGTATTACTTGACTGAAAAATGCAGCATGGAGACAAGTCCTTTGGCCCATTGCATCCACACCGACCACCCATATCCCTTTCACAATAGTTCTATCTTATCCCACTTTCACATCTACTCCCTGTACACTAGGGGCAATTTGCAGAGGGCCAATTAATAGAATGTAGACACCCGCATGGCTTAAAGTGTTAAAGTGTGTTAGCAGGTTGGTCTGGGCAGACTGAGCGGAGGCGAGACCAAAGCGCAGGCTCGGCGATCGTTTCGCTGTCAACCTCCACTCAGTCTGTGGGCGCCACCTACATGGTCTCCCAGTTGCTAAACACATTAACTCCCCCTCCCGTTCCTCCACTGATCTTTCTGTCTTGGGCTTCCTCCACTGTCAGAGTGAGGCCCAACGCAAATTGGAGGAACAACACCTCATATTGTGCTTGGGCAGCTTGCACCCCAGTGGTATGAACACTGACTTCTCCAACTTCAAGTAACCCTTGCTCTCCCTCTCTCTCCATCCCTCCCCCACCCCAGTTCTCCAACCAGTCTGACTGTCCTCCTGATTACATTTTATCTTTGTATGCTTTGTTGTCACCTTCCTCGAGCTAACAATGATCTATTCCACATTTTCCTTGAACTTAGTCCCCTTTGATCTCTCGTTTTCACACCTCATCATTCCATGTCTCTCATTTACACTCCCCCCCGACTCCCAGTCTGAAGAAGAGTCTCGATCCGAAATATCACCCATTCCTTCTCTCCAGAGATGAAGGCTGTCCCGCTGAGTTACTCCAGCATTTTGTGTCTATCTTCGGGTTAAAGAGCCTGTTTCCGTGATGAATATGACTCTAAGTAGTACGAATTAACATTTGTCACAACTAAATTTGAGTGCTAAACTCTCTGTGCCTACCTTTTAGTTCCCTTCTCTGGGATGTCAGGATGTAAAATGTATTTGAAATGACAGCCCCAGTCTCCATTTTGTCGGGCATGTTCTTGGCATCCTTCCCTCTGTCAAACCACTTCCATAAAACGGTGATTAATGTTCTCTAACATACAAATATGTAGGAGGAACAGCACCTCATATTTCGCTTGGGCAGCTTGCAACCCAATGGTACAAATATTTCTTTCTCTTATTTGCTTATTTCAAATATCCCTTGTATTCCCTCTATGTTCCTCCCCCACACTAGTTTTTCTGCCAGTTCCACTGTTTGCATTCATATATCCCCTCGTAACAAGAGGAATTGAGTATAGGAGCGAAGATGTCCTTCTACAGTTGTACATGGCTCTGGTGAGACCACACCTGGAGTTGTGTGCAGTTTTGGTCTCCAAATTTGAAGACCAATTGAATAACTACTTTGATTCTGTCTTCACTAAGGAAGACATAAATAATCTGCCGGAAATAGCAGTGGAACGGGGGTCAAATAAGATGGAGGAACTGAGTGAAATCCAGGTTAGCCGGGAGGTGGTGTTGGGTAAAATTGAACGGATTGAAGGCCGATAAATCCCCAGGGCCAGATAGTCTGCATCCCAGAGTACTCAAGGAGGTAGCCACAGAAATAGTGGATGCATTAGTGATAATTTTTCAAAATTCCTTATATTCTGGAGTAGTTCCTGAGGATTGGAGGGTAGCTAATGTAACCCCATTTTTTAAAAAAGGAGGGAGAGAGAAAGCGGGGAATAACAGACCAGTTAGTCTAACATCGGTAGTGGGGAAACTGCTAGAGTCAGTTATTAAAGATGGGATAGCAGCGCATTTGGAAAGTGGTGAAATCATTGGACAAAGTCAGCATGGATTTACGAAAGGTAAATCATGTCTGACAAATCTGATAGAATTTTTCGAGGATGTAACTAGTAGAGTGGATAAGGGAGAACCAATGGATGTGTTATATCTAGACTTTCAGAAGGCTTTCGACAAGGTCCCGCATAAGAGATTAGCATACAAACTTAAAGCACACGGTATTGGGGGTCAGTATTGATGTGGATAGAGAACTGGCTAGCAGACAGGAGGCAAAGGGTAGGAGTAAACGGGTCCTTTTCAGAATGGCAGGCAGTGACTAGTGGGGTGCCACAAGGCTCAGTGCTGGGACCCCAGCTATTTACAATATATATTAATGATTTGGACGAGGGAATTTAATGCAACATCTCCAAATTTGCAGATGACACCAAGCTGGGGGGATAGTTAGATGTGAGGAGGATGCTTGGAGGCTGCAGGGTGATTTGGATAGGCTGAGTGAATGGGCAGATGCATGGCAGATGCAGTATAATGTGGATAAATGTGAGGTTATCCACTTTGGTGGCAAAAACATGAGGGTAGACTATTATCTGAATGGTGGCAGATTAGGAAAAGGGGAGATGCAACGAGACCTGGGTGTCATGGTACACCAGTCATTGAAAGTAGGCATGCAGGTGCAGCAGGCAGTGAAGAAAGCAAATGGTATGTTAGCATTCATAGCGAAAGGATTTGAGTATAGGAGCAGGGAGGTTCTACTGCAGTTGTACAGGGTTTTGGTGAGGCCACACCTGGAGTATTGCGTACAGTTTTGGTCTCCAAATCTGAGGAAAGACATCCTTGCCATAGAGGGGGTACAGAGAAGATTCACCAGACTGATTCCTGGGATGTCAGGACTTTCATATGAAGAAAGGTTGGATAGACTCGGCTTGTACTCGCTGGAATTTAGAAGATTGAGGGGGGATCTTATAGAAACATACAAAATTCTTAAGGTGGTTGGACAAGCTAGATGCTGGAAGATTGTTCCCGATGTTGGGGGAGTCCAGAACAAGGGGTCACAGTCTAAGGATAAGGGGGAATTCCTTTAGGACCGAGATGAGGAAAACATTCTTTACACAGAGAGTGGTGAGTCTCTGGAATTCTCTGCCACAGAAGGTAGTTGAGGCCAGTTCATTGGCTATATTTAAGAGGGCGTTAGATGTGGCCCTTGTGGCTAAAGGGATCAGGGGGTATGGAGAGAAGGCAGGTACGGGATACTGAGTTGGATGATCAGCCATGATCACATTGAATGGCGGTGCAGGCTCAAAGGGCCGAATGGCCTACTCCTGCACCTATCTTTCTATGTTTCTATGTTTCTAAATTTGAGGAAGGACATTCTTGCTATTGAGGGAGTTGTGTGCAGTTTTGGTCTCCAAATTTGAGGAAGGACATCTTTGCTATTGAGGGAGTGCAGCGTAGGTTCACCAGGTTAATTCCACTGATGGCGGGACTGTCATATGTTGAAAGAATGGAGCGACTGGGCTTGTATACTCTGGAATTTAGAAGAATGAGAGGGGATCTTATTGAAACATATAAGATTTTTAAGGGATTGGAAATGCTGGAGGCAGGAAACATGTTCCCGATGTTGGGGGAGTCCATATCCAGGGGCCACAGTTTAAGAATAAGGGGTCAGCCATTTGGAACGGAGATGAGGAAAGACTTTTTCACCCAGAGAGTTGTGAATCTGTGGAATTCTCTGCCTCAGAAGGCACTGGAGGCCAATTCTCTGGATGCTTTCAAGGGAGAGTTGGATAGAGCTCTTAAAGGTAGTGGAGTCAAGGGATTTGGGGAGTAGACAGGAACGGGATACTGATTTTGAATGATCAGCCGTGTTCACAGTGAATGGCGTTGCTGGCTCGAAGGGCTGAATGGTCTACTCCTGTGCCTATTGTCTATTGTCTATTGTCTATTGTTATCACCTCATCCACAGCCAACAATGGACCATTGTGGGCTCCACCCTTCCTGGGTCATTAGTGCCAGCTCTGATTTCTTCTGAACCTTATCATACCTCTACTTTCCCTTTCCCCTGGCTCTCAGTCCGAAGAAGGGTATCGACCTGATCACCTGATCTTTTTTCCCCAGAGGTGTTGTCTGACTTGTTGAGTTACTCCAGCATGTTGTGCCTATCTTCGATGTAAAGCAGCATCTGCAGTTCCTTCCTATACAAAATATCATGAGAGTTTTCTTCTGTGCATCTTAAATGAATAAAATCTTCCCCCAGTTCTTTGTCTAAAATTACTTCCCGAGCTGTTTTTATGCACTGATTAATTTTGAATAGAACACAGTATGAAAGAGTTCTGGCAGATGGTGGAAGTGTTTGTTTTGATGAAAGGAAATTTCCTTTTCCTTTTGTTATCATAAACTATTGAATTAATTAACGGAATAGAAGCAGAAATGAATAGGCCTCGTGTTTATTGAATGTGAAATGAGTACCATACAAAACAAACTTCGAGAAGCAAAAGACTATAATTGCTGGAGGAACTCAGTGAGTCAGACAGCATCTCACTTCAATCTGGAGACAGTCTTGGCACACCGCGTCTCTTGCCTAGAGTAGGGCACTCGAGAACCAGAGGGCATAGGTTTTAAGGTGAAGGGGGAAAGATTTTGTAGGAATCCGAGGAGTAACTTTATCACACATAGGGTGGTGAGCCTACGGAACGAGCTGCCGGAGGAGGTAGTTGAGGCTGGGACCATCTCAACATTTAAGAAGCAATTAGGCAGGTCCATGGATAGGGCAGGTTTAGAGGGATATGGGCCAAACGCGGGCAGGTGGGCCATGCTGGCCAGTGTGGGGACGCTCTGTGACTCTATGAGAAGGCTCTGAATGCGAAATATCATTTATATATTCCCTCCAGAGATGCTGCCTGACCCGCTGAGTTTATCCAGCACTTTATTTTTTGCTCAAGATTCCAGCATCCTTAAGCCTAGTTTAGGTACAAGATAATAGACAATAGACAATAGACAATAGGTGCAGGAGTAGGCCATTTGGCTCTTCGAGCCAGCACCGCCATTCAACGTGATCATGGCTGATCATCCCCAATCAGTACCCCGTTCCTGCCTTCTCCCCATAACCCCTGACTCCGCTATCTTTAAGAGCCCTCTCTAACTCTCTCTTGAAAGCATCCAGAGAACCTGCCTCCACCGCCCTCTGAGGCAGAGAATTCCACAGACTCACCACTCTCTGTGAGAAAAAGTGTTTTCTCGTCTCCGTTCGAAATGTCTTACTCCTAATTCTTAAACTGTGGCCCCTGGTTCTGAACTCCCACAACATTGGGAACTCTAGCGTGTCCAAACCCTTAACAATCTTATATGTTTTAATGAGATCCCCTCCCATCCTGATAAACTCCAGAGTGTACAAGCCCAGCTGCTCCATTCTCTCAGCATATGACAGTCCCGCCATCCCAGAAATTAACCTTGTAAACCTACGCTACACTCCATTAATAGCAAGAATGTCCTTCCTTAAATTAGGGGACCAAAACTGCACACAATATTCTAGGTGTGGTCTCACTAGGGCTCTGTACAACTGCAGAAGGACAACTGCAGAAGCACCTCTTTGCTCCTATATTCGATTCCTCGTGTTATAAAGAGATGCAATGTGGAAATAGGCCCTTTGACCCACCGAGTTCACACTGACCATCGATCTCCTCAACACTAGTTCTATGCTATCCCATCCTACACACATCCTAGATGCTATTTACTTAGGTAAATTAACCTGAAGCATGGACATCTTTAAGGGCCTGTCCTACAAGCATGCAACTCTATGCGATTAGCGCGACCTAACATGATCGCTTGAGCCGTCCGGCGTTGCGGGATCGGTCCCACTTCGATCGCCTCCATGACCCTCTATGTGTGTGGCTCCGTGGCCCTCTGTATGTGTGTGCCTCTGCGCCCCTCTCTGTGTGCCCCTCTCTGAACTGGCGAACTTACCTTAGACTTCGCACCAAGTTCGCCTCACTTTGCGCCGCATTGCGCCACTCACCCGAGCTCCGCGCGGCCCCCGCTTCTAGTTTGATCGCGTTCATCGCATGGAGTTGCATGCTTGTAGGACAGGCCCTTTAGAATGTGAATGGAAACTGGAGCACCCGGAGAAAACCCTAGGCAGGCCACAGGGAAAATCTGCAAACTTCACACTGACTGCGCCCGTAGTCAGGAACGAACCCGGGTCTCTGGCGCTGAGAGGCAGCAACTCTACCGCTGCAGAGAGATCTATCACATCTTATGTGTCCAACACGTGAGGGGAAATCTAACAACCATGTGATAAACAAAAAAAAAAGACACAAAGTGCTGGAGTAACTCGGCGGGTGAGGCTGCATCTCTGGAGAGCATGTGTTGGAAGGAAGTGCAGATGCTGGTTTGCACCAAAGATAGACTCAAAAATGCTGGAGTGAATCAGCGGGACAGGCAGCATCTCTGGAGAGAAGGAATGGGTAACGTTTCAGGTCTCGACCTATCCAGAGATGCTGCCTGTCCCGCTGAGTTACTCCAGCATTTTGTGTCTATCTGAAGAGGATTGTTAGATGACATTTCAGGTCTGGACCCATCTCCAGACTAAAATAGATGGCCGGTGTTTTGGGTTGGGACCCTTCTGTGCTTTGACGTTTTGGGTTTGGGGTCCCGACCTGAAGCACCACCTACCCAATTTCTCCAGCGATGCTACCCGACCCGCTGAGTTCCTCCAGCACTTTGTCTCTTTTTTTAGTAAGCCAGCCACTGCCGTTCCTTGTGTCTACAGGTGGGAAACAAACACCGGACTGGAGCTCTAATTTAACAATGGTACCCAGATAATATGAAGGTACGAGAAACTGCAAGTGCTGGAATCTTGAGAAAAGCATAAAGTGCTGGAGAAACTTCAAGAGTTTCGCTGGAGTTTGGAAGAATGAGGGGGAACGTAATTGAAAAGTACAGAATAGTGAAAGGCTTGGATCGAGTGGATGTGGAGAGGATGTTTCCACTAGTGGGAGAGTCCAGGACTGGAGGTCATAGCCTCAGAATTAAAGGACGTTCTTTTAGGAAGAAGATGAGGAGGAATTTCCAAAGGCTCATCATAGGTTAACCTACTCATTCCTGGTTTCCTTGTTTCTCCATTACGCTGTCTAAGGCTGATTCCATTCAAGCTCCCGTTCCTGGGAATGCTTTTCCGAGCAGCAAGTCAGGAGTTCTTCTGGCCTTTTCCAAACTCCAGTTCCCCCCTCCCCCCACTTCAGTCTGATGAAGGGTTGCAACCCGAAACGTCACCTTTTTCACCAGAGATACTGCCTGAGCCGCTGAGTTGCTCCAGTATTTTGCGTCTATCCTGAATATTGGGACAAACATCTAATCTACGGGAAGATTATCAACACAGTGTAAGAAACATTTCAGTCTGCCTGAAACTAGCTGGTTTGCGGGTGGCACTGTGGCGCAGCGGTGGAGTTGCTGCCTTACAGTGCCAGAGACACGGGTTCGATCCTGACTACAGGTACTGTCTGTACGGGGTTTATACGCTCTCTCTGTGACCACGTGTGTTTTCTCCGGGTGCTCCTGTTTCCTCCCACACTCCAAAGACGTACAGGTTTGTAAGTTAATTGGCTTTGGTAAACTTGTAAACTAGTGTGTGGGATAGTGCTAGTGTACGGGGTGATCGCTGGTCGGCGCGGACTCGGTGGGCCGAAGGGCCTGTTTCCGCGCTCCATCTCGAAAGTCTGAAAAGTCTTCTCGTGCCAAGGAGCTGTTCATGACCAAATGGTCAATGATTAGCATATTCGTCTGAAGAAGGGTCTCGACCCGAGACATCACCTATTCCTTCGCTCCATAGATGCTGCCTCTCCCACTGAGTTTCTCCAGCATTTTTGTCCACCATCTGCAGTTCTTTCTTAAGTATATTCCCACATTCCCGGCACAGTTCTGGAATATGTGCTGTTTGTTCTACTCAGTCTGAAGAAGGGTTTCCACCCAAAACGTCACCAATCCATGTTCTCCGCAGATGCTGCCTGAACCGCTGAGTTACGCCATCCAATTTAACCTTTCCCATTCCCACTGTGACCTTTCTGTCCTGGGCCTCCCCCATTGTCAGAGTGAGCCAAATGTAAGATGGAGGAACAGCACCTCATATTCCTTAATAACACGCCATTTCATGTGACTCTTGCATTAATCTCTCTCCATCCCGCCCCCACCCTAGTCATCACTGTCATCCTGTTTAATTTCACTGCTTCACTCATTAGTTTCACGCGTTATCACCTTCCCCACAGCCAACAATGGACCATTGTGGGCTCCACCCTTCCTTGATCATCGTTGCTGGCTTTGATTTGTCGTTTTGCATACCTTTCGTTCAATGGTACCTTCTCTTATCTCTCATTTCCCTCTCCCCTGACTCTCAGTCTGAAGAAGGGTCTTGACCTATTCTCTTTCTCCAGCGATGCTGCCTGTCCCGCTGAGTCACTCCAGCGCTTTGTGTCTATCTTCGATGTACACGGCATCTGCAGTTCCTTTCTACTCAACTTACTCATCTCCTGTGCAGGAAGGAACTGCAGATGCTGCTTTACACCAAAGATAGACACTTCAGCCATGATCACATTGAATGGCGGTGCTGGCTCGAAGGGCTGAATGGCCTACTCCTGCACCTATTGTCTGCTGTCTAAAATGCTGGAGTATCTCAGCGAGATAGGCAGCATCTCTAGAGAGAAGGAAAAGGTGATGTTTCGGGTCGAGACCCTTTTCAGACTTCCGGCTTTAGTTTCTGATGTTCACAGTTCTGAACCATGCTACCAACAACCGGAGAGCGGTCCTGAGCTACCGTCTACCTCATTGGAGACCCTCAGATTATCTTTGATCACACTCTACAGGACTTTATCTTGCACTAAACGTTATTCCGTTTGTCATGTATCTGTGCACTGTGGGTGGCTCGATTTTAATGACGTATTGTCTTTCCACTGACTGGTTAGCACGTAACTAAAGCCTTTCACTGTACCTCGGTACACGTGACAATAAACTAAGCTAACGTTGTACCCTGCTCCATAAACTGGACAAAGTGCAGAGCAGATCAGATACCTGGCTGTGGTAATGGGTGCGTCCAATGGTTTAGGAATATGTTGCCTTCTAAGAGGAGCCTTGCCAACAGTTCCCTTATGAATCCTCCCCAAAAGCTAAGTATGTTTCAGTTTAGTTTAATTTAGAGAATCCAGCGTGGAAATTTCCCTTTGGCCCACCGAGTCCGCACCGACCAGCCATCCCCGCACACTAACACTATCTTACACACACTAGGGACAATTTTACACTTATACCAAGCTAATTACCCTACAAACCGGTACTTCTTTGGAGTGTGGAAGGAAACCGAAGATCTCGTAGAAAACCCAAGCGGTTATGGGGAGAACGTACAAACTCCGCACAGACAGCACCCGTAGTCGGGATCGAACCCTGGTCTCTGGCGTTGTCAGCGCTGTAAGGCAGCGACTCTACCTCTGCGCCACCGTGGCCGCCCGTTCAGCTCGCTACCATTTCCAAACACAATTACCTTGATTCCGTGTGTAGGAAGGAACTGCAGATGCTGGTTTAAACCAAAGATAGACGCAAAATGATGGAGTAACTCAACGGGACAGGCAGCATCTCCGGAGAGAAGGAATGGGTGACGTTTCGGGTCGAGACCCTTCTTTAGACTCTCAGTCACGGGAAAGGGAAATGAGGGATATACTGCTGACGACATAGAGATATATAGACGTGATTACATGCCAGCTTAAAGGCTGAGAATATGATCTCGAAAATTGATAAAGATATTTAACAGTTTAAAATTATTTGGGGGGAAATCAATTTTCATCCACTTTGCATATTAGCATATTTCATTACCATGTTAGGCTTAATACCATAATGAATTTTCTTCCTAATATTCATAAACATAAGAATCAGGATTTCTGCGGAACAAAAGACAAGTCTCTTTTAATTAAGTGCATAATCTGTGGGAAGCTGCCTGATATATAATTAGCATAAATTATTAACATGTTATCCCAAAGAGCCTAGTAATTATTCTTCCATGTTCTCCTAAGATAGACATGACAGCTTTTCAATTGTAGCGGATTTGAAAATGTTTTGAAGTTTAACTGTGTCGGTTCTTCCCCCCTTGTTGGAGATTGTCTCTCCTAGTTATAGCCCTGTCTCACGGTACGAGTTCATTCCAAGAGCTCTCCCGAGTTTAAAAAAAATCAAACTCGTGGTAAGCACGGAGAATGAATGTAGCGGGTACGTCGGAGCTAAGCAGGGGACGTCTCTTAGCGGCTCGTACCGCTAACGGCAAGTACTCGGGAAGACTCGGTAACGGCAGGTAAGCTCGGGAAGATGTGTGAAGATTTTTCAACATGTTGAAAAATGTCTACGAGAGCCCCGAGTACCGAAGAGTGGCCATTACCGTAATGTTGGAATCAGGGCAAACTCGGGAGAGCTCTTGGAATGAACTCGTACCGTGGGACAGGGCTTTTACAGGGGCCATTACTCCCCTCCCTGAACTAACTGGTTTGAAGTCTTATCCCACTCATACCCCCAGACGTATGAACGTTGACTTCTCTAACTTCAGATAGCCCTTGCTTTCTCTCTCCTTCTCCTCCCCCTTCCCAGTTCTCCTACTAGTCCTACTGTCTCCGCCTACATTCTTTATTTTCCCCGCCCCTCCCTCGACATCAGCCTGAAGAAGGGTCTCAACCCAAAACGTCACCCATTCCTCCTCTCCAGTGATGCTGCCTCATCCGCTGAGTTACTCCAGCATTTTGTGGCTACCTTTGACTTTACCCAGCATCTGCAGTTCTTTCTTACACATGGTTTGAAGTCTTAATTTGGTCACCCATCTCTTAAATGTAATCTCAGTGTATTTATTATTATAAGTCTTCAAAATGAAATATATTTTGCTTTTCACTTTATATAATATGTCCTCCTTTGAATTTTGGACTTTGGACTTTACGTTAGTCTTGCACGGTGGCGCAGCGGTAGAGATGCTGCCCAGATCCAGAGACCCCGATTCGATCCTGACTAACGGCGCTGTCTGACATTCTCCCCGTGTCCTGCGTGGGGCTTTCTCTTGGAAGATTCGGTTTCCTCCCACACTCCAAAGACGTACAGGTTTGTAGCTTAATTGGCTTTGGTAAACTTGTAAATTGTCCCTAGTGTGCGTAGGATAGTGTTAGTGTGTGGGGATCGCTGGACAGCGCGGACTAGGTGGGCCTGCCTCTACACTGTATCTCTTAACTAAACTAATCTAAAAGATACAGCGTTGGAACAGGCCCTTCGGCCCACTGTGTTGGCACCAACCTGCAATCACTTGTAGAAACATAGAAACATAGAAACATAGAAAATAGGTGCAGGAGTAGGCCATTCGGCCCTTCGAGCCTGCACCGCCATTCAATGTGATCATGGCTGATCATCCAACTCAGTATCCCGTACCTGCCTTCTCTCCATACCCCCTGATCCCTTTAGCCACAAGTGCCACATCTAACGCCCTCTTAAATATAGCCAATGAACTGGCCTCAACTACCTTCTGTGGCAGAGAATTCCAGAGACTCACCACTCTCTGTGTAAAGAATGTTTTCCTCATTTCGGTCCTAAAGGAATTCCCCCTTATCCTTAGACTGTGACCCCTTGTTCTGGACTCCCCCAACATCGGGAACAATCTTCCAGCATCTAGCTTGTCCAACCCCTTAAGAATTTTGTAGGTTTCTATAAGATCCCCCCTCAATCTTCTAAATTCCATCGAGTACAAACCGAGTCCATCCAATCTTTCCTCATATGAAAGTCCTGACATCCCAGGAATCAGTCTGGTGAATCTTCTCTGTACTCCCTCTATGGCAAGGATGTCTTTCCTCAGATTTGGAGACCAAAACTGTACGCAGTACTCCAGGTGTGGCCTCACCAAAACCCTGTACAACTGCAGTAGAACCTCCCTGCTCCTATACTCAAATCCTTTCGCTATGAATGCTAACATACCATTTGCTTTCTTCACTGCCTGCTGCACCTGCATGCCTACTTTCAATGACTGGTGTACCATGACACCCAGGTCTCGTTGCATCTCCCCCTTACCTAATCTGCCACCATTCAGATAATAGTCTACCCTCATGTTTTTGCCACCAAAGTGGATAACCTCACATTTATCCACATTGTACTGCATCTGCCATGCATCTGCCCATTCACTCAGCCTATCCAAATCACCCTGCAGCCTCCAAGCATCTAGCACTACACTAGCACTATCCTACACACTAGGGACAATATACCATTTTTATCGAAGTGAATAAACCTACAAACCTATGATGAGATTTGTACTCAATACACTAGATTAGTGGAACTCTGATTTAATTTAGTTTAGTTGAGAGATGCAGCGGGGAAACAGGCCCTTCAGTCCACGGAGTCCACTCCAACCATTGATCACCCCGCACATTAACACTATCCAGCACACAATGGGGACATAGAAACATAGAAACATAGAAATTAGGTGCAGGAGTAGGCCATACGGCCGTTCGAGCCTGCACCGCCATTCAATATGATCATGGCTGATCATCCAACTCAGTATCCCGTACCTGCCCTCTCTCCATACCCTCTGATCCCCTTAGCCACAAGGGCCACATCTAACTCCCTCTTAAATATAGCTAATGAACTGGCCTCAACTACCCTCTGTGGCAGAGAGTTCCAGAGACCCACCACTCTCTGTGTGAAAAAAATCCTTCTCATCTCGGTCCTAAAGGATTTCCCCCTTATCCTTAAACTGTGACCCCTTGTCCTGGACCTTCCCAACATCGGGAACAATCTTCCTGCATCTAGCCTGTCCAACCCCTTAAGAATATTGTAAGTTTCTATGAGATCCCCTCTCAATCTCCTAAATTCTAGAGAGTATAAACCGAGTCTTTGCAGTCTTTGTTCATAAGACAGTCCTGACATCCCAGGAATCAGTCTGGTGAACCTTCTCTGCACTCCCTCTATGGCAATAATGTCCTTCCTCAGATTTGGAGACCAGAACTGTACGCAATACTCCAGGTGTGGTCTCACCAAGACCCTATACAACTGAAGTAGAACCTCCCTGCTCCTATACTCAACTCCTTTTGCTATGAATTTATAATTTACAGAAGCCAAATAACCTACAAACCTGCACGTCTTTGGAAAGTTGGTTGAAACCGGAGCACCCGGAGAAAACCACTACATCATAGGGATAATGTACAAACATACAAACTCCGTACAGACACCACCCAGAGTCAGGATCGAACCCGCGTCTCTGGCACTGTAAGGCAGCAACTCTACCGCTGCGCCACCGTGCCGCACAAAACTGTAAGCAATCATGATTGGAGCTGGCGGGTATACAGAATGAGCTATCAGACGAAGTATTTGAGGCAGGTACTATACAACATTAAATAGACGCTTAAAAGAAATACAGATAGAAAAGGTTTCAAGAGCTATGGGCCAAACACAGGCAAATGATATGAAGTTTAGAGGGGGGGCATCTTGATCAGTACTGAGGGTACACAAAAAGCTGGAGAAACTCAGCGGGTGCAGCAGCATCTAAGGAGCGAAGGAGATAGGCGACGTTTCGGGTCGAGACCCTTCTTCAAACTCAGTACTGAGTTGGGCTGAAGAACCGTTTCCGTGCTGAATTACTATGACTCATAGAAACATAGAAACATAGAAAATAGGTGCAGGAGTAGGCCATTCGGCCCTTCGAGCCTGCACCGCCATTCAATGTGATCATGGCTGATCATCCAACTCAGTATCCCGTACCTGCCTTCTCTCCATACCCCCTGATCCCTTTAGCCACAAGGGCCACATCTAACGCCCTCTTAAATATAGCCAATGAACTGGCCTCAACGACCTTCTGTGGCAGAGAATTCCAGAGACTCACCACTCTCTGTGTAAAGAATGTTTTCCTCATTTCGGTCCTAAAGGAATTCCCCCTTATCCTTAGACTGTGACCCCTTGTTCTGGACTCCCCCAACATCGGGAACAATCTTCCAGCATCTAGCTTGTCCAACCCCTTAAGAATTTTGTAGGTTTCTATAAGATCCCCCCTCAATCTTCTAAATTCCATCGAGTACAAACCGAGTCTATCCAGTCTTTCCTCATATGAAAGTCCTGACATCCCAGGAATCAGTCAGGAATCAGACTCTATGTCTCTATGACACTGAGGCTCGATTGTAATCATGTTTTGTCTTTCCGCTGACTGGATAGCTCGCAACTAATAACCCTGTCCCACTGTACGAGTTCATTCAAGAGCTCTCCCGAGTTTAAAAAAAAACCTCATGGTAAGTACGTAGAATGAACGTAGCGGGTACGTCGGAGCTTGGGGACATCTCTTAGCGGCTCGTAATGCTAACGGCAGGTACTCGGGAAATGCGGTAAGCTCGGGAAGACTCGGGAAGATTTTTCAACATGTTGAAAAATGGCCACGAGAGCCCCGAGTACCTATGAGCGGCCATTACCGTAAATCTCTGAGTTTGAATCAGGGCAAAGTCGGGAGAGCTCTTGAATGAACTCGTACAGTGGGACAGGGCTTTAAAGCTCTTCACTGCATCTCGGTAGACGTGACAATAAACTAAACTAACCTGAACTAAACGCTGCACAACTTGTTTCAATGAGGAATCGTGGTTTGAATGGACTGGGTTGGCCTGAAGGGCCTGTTTCAGTGTTAAAGAAGGAACTGCAGATGCTGGAAAATCGAGGGTACACAAAATGCTGGAGAAACTCAGCGGGTGCAGCAGCATCTATGGAGCTAAGGAGATAGGCAACGTTTCGAGCCGATACCCTTCTTCCTTCAGTCTGAAGAAGGGTTTCGACCCGAAACGTTGCCTATCTCCTTCGCTCCATAGATGCTGCTGCACCCGTTGAGTTTCTCCAGCATTTTGTGGGCCCTGTTCCAGTGTTGTGTAACTCCATCACCCTCTGACTCTTGAGTGCTACCGGATAATCGAGGCAGGTCACCTTGCTCTTCTCGGGCACCAAGATGATAGATGCCATTTTGAAGCAGCTGGGAACTGACCCTTCATGATTTCAGATACCTCCGCCAGACCTTTGCTCAATGTCCCCTGTTGAAGGAGAACGACTCCAGATTCTCCATTCCAATACACATTTGTTTCCATTCCTCCAAACCACCATGTATGTATTCACAGGGGCGGGACAGTGGTGCAGCGGTAGAGTTGCTGCCTTATAGCGACAGAGACCTGAGTTCGATCCTGACTACGGGTGCTTGTCTGCATGGAGTTCATACGTTCTCCCCTTGACCTGCGTGGGGTTTGATCCGGGTGCTCCGGTTTACTCCCACAGTCCAAAGACGTACAGGTTTGTAGGCTAATTGGCTTCGGTTAAATTGTAAATTGTCCCTAGTATGTGTAGGATAGTGTTAGTGTGCAAGGATTGCTGGTCGACGCGGACTCGGTGGGCCAAAGGGTCTCTTTCTGTGCTGTATCACTAAACTAAACTAAATCTGAAAGTTGTTCAAATTCATTTTTTCTAATTATACAATCAACCTAAATAACCATGGGACAGATCATGTCGTGTTCTCACACCTACTTATTTATACCCTTCCATATCCCTAGTATCCCACTCCCCTGACTCTCAGTCTGAAGAAGGGTCTCGACCCGAAACATCACCCATTCCTTCTCTCCGGAGATGCTGCCTGACCCACTGAGGTTAAAAAAAACCCCCAAAAAAACAAACAAACAAACTTTATTGTCATTTAGAAAAACATTGATATATGCAGTTCCAAACGAAATTATGTTGCATTTGGCTCCCTGTGCAACACAATAATTTAACAGAAGGATAGGCATGGATAAAAAGGATAAAAGGATAAATAGACAACGGTGGCAGCCCATTACATGGCATTCAGGAGTCTGATGGCTCATGGGAAGAAGCTGTTGCAGAACCTTGATGTTCTGCTCCTTATGCTGCGATATCTTTTTCCCGAGGGCAGCAGAGTGAACAGTCCGTGATGGAGATGTGTGGGGTCTTTTATAATACTGCTGGCCTTAGACACGCAACGTTTGGTCGCAATATCCCCGATTGAGGGGAGAGAGGTCCCGATGATTTTTTCCGCTGTCCTCACCACTCTCTGCACAGACTTCCAGTCGGAGGCTCTGGAAACCTCTGGAAACCAGTCCCCAAACCAGACAGAGATACAGCTGGTCAGAATACTCTCTATGGTGCCCCTGTAGAAAGTGGTGAGGATGGGATGGGGGAGGTGAGCTCTTCTCATCCGGCACAGAAAGTGCAACTGCTGCTGTGCTCTCTTAACTGTTGATGAGATGTTATTCGACCAGGTCAGACTGTTAGTGATCTGCACCCCCAGGAACTTTGTGCTACTGACCACCTCCACATCGCTGTCATTGATGTGAAGTGGTGTGGGACTGTGCCGGGTTTTCCTGGTCGACGATGACCTCCTTTGTTTTTTCGACATTCAGGATCAGGTTGTTCGTATTGCACCAGTCCACCAGTTGCTTCACCTCCTCCCTGTAAGCCAGCTCATTGTCGTCCCTGATGAGGACTGTTGTGTCATCTGCGTACTTCATGATGTGGTTTGTACTAAACCTGGCACAACAGTCGTGGGTCATCAGGGTAAACAGCAGTGGACTCAGGACACAGCCCTGAGGGGAGCCAGTACTCAGAGAGATGGTGTTAGAGGTGTTATTTCCAACCCTCACAGACTGGGGTCTGTCAGTGAGGAAGTCCAGTACCCAGTTACAGATGGGGGTGCCGAGGCCCAATGGAACCAGTTTGCTTATCAGGTGCTGGGGGATAATTGTGTTGAACGCTGAACTGAAATCCACGAACAGCATTCGCACATAGGTGTTCTTCTCCTCTAAATGTTCCAGGCTCAGTTGGAGTACGGAGGATATAGCGTCCTCTGTGGAGCGGTTTGGCCTGTAAGCAAACAGGTATGGCTCAAGTGTGGAGGGGAGTCTGGAGGTGATGTGGTCCCTGACCAGCCTCTTGAAGCACTTCATCATTATGGGGGTGAGTGCTACAGGGCGGTAGTCATTGAGACATTGTATGTTGGATTTTTTTGGCACTGGAATGATGGTGGCAGTCTTGAAACATAATGGGACGACAGCCTGGTTCAGCGAGGTGTTAAATATGTCCGTAAGGACATGTTTTACACCAGCAATTTGTGTCTATCTGGGGTTTGAGTTGTTTTTTGTGCTTAAACCCTGGACAGACTAGAAAATAATAACCTACAAATCAAGGCAGGTTTGTTTCTTTAACCAAAGGCTGACAAGCATTGTGTGTAAGAAAGAACTGCAGATGCTGGCAAAATCGAAGGTAGACACAAAATGCTGGAGTAACTCAGCATGTGAGGCAGCATCTATGGAGAGATGGAATGGGCGACGTTTCGGATCGAGAGCCTTCTTCAGACTGATGAAGGGTCTTAACCCAAAACGTCGCCCATTCCATCTCTGCATAGATGCTGCCTCACCCGCTGAGTTACTCCAGCATTTCGTATCTACCTGACAAGCATTGTATTGTACAGCAAACGTTTGAAAGGAATTATTTGAATAGGTTTTGATTCCCTCTGTCGTTAAGTGGTGCTTAGACCTTTTAAAACACCACACATCAAAGACTGCTGTTATACATTCGTGCAGATACATCAATCCTTCCATAATCCCAGTGTGAAAATCTGAATAAAAAGGTTAAGGCAACATGTGACATGATGTAAGACAAGCTGATATTGAATTAACCCAAGACGATGAACCCTTCAAAACCTTTGCACCATTTCATTTCAGCAGATCTCAAGATGAATGCTCCTTAAGTAGATGAAACTGTGGATTCCAGTAAATGTTCCCTTTGGGACCGGAATAATTGTGGATAACCTGCCGGGGTGATGTGGCAGATGGAAGCAGAGAGCACAAGGAACTAATTGTTTGACAGCTTCGGCTCCAGACAAGCTGATGTCTCACCCTCCATTTGTCAACTCGTCTGCTCCCCCATGTTCTGTCTCCCAAGTCATCCAATATCTAATCAGTCACGTTGCCCCACTGCCGACCCTTCCATCTTTAACTTTAGCAGGACTTGTTTCACTCACTTAATCATTGCTTAATCCCGAAACGGTGAAGCCACGGAAAGAATGAATTAATTTATTGAACTCCAAGAGGTAGATAGGGCTCTTAAAGACAGCGGATATGGGGAGAAGGCAGGAACGGGGTACTGATTGGGGATGATCTGCCATGACGTGGTTGACGTCATGAGTTGACGTGGATAAGCTTTTCCCATTGAGGGTAGGGAAGATTCAAACAAGAGGGCATGACATGAGAATTAAGGGACAGAAGTTTAGGGGTGACGTGAGGGGGAACTTCGTTACTCAGAGAGTGGTGACTGTGTGGAATGAGCTTCCAGCAGAAGTGGTGGAGGCAGGATCGATTTTAACGTTTAGAAGTAAAGTGGATAGGTATATGGACGGGAAGGGAATGGAGGGGTATGGTCTGAGTGCAGGTAGATGGGACTAGGGGAAAATAAATGGTCGGCACGGAATGGAAGGGCCGAGAGGGCCTGTTTCCGTGCTGTAATTGTTATATGGTTATATGGTTATATCACAGTGAATGGCGGTGCTGGCTCGAAGGGCCGAATGGCCTACTCCTGAACCTATTGTCTATGTACCTATGTATCAAATCCTGCACCACATCGGCCTACAGTGAGTTTATTTGGAATAAAATAGTTCAGTTCAGTTCAGTTTATTGTCACATGTACCGAGGTGCAGTGAAAAGTTTTTGTTGTGTGCGAACCAGTCAGCAGAAAGACTATACATGATAACGATCGAGCCTATCGAGTGTATAGGTACATGATAAGAGAATAACATTTAGTCAAGAATAGTCCAATACAGAACTGCTCTCTGGCTGTTGGTAGGATGGTTGTAACCTGATAATAGCTGGGAAGAAACTGTCCCTGAATCTGGAGGTGTGCGTTTTCACATTTCTATAAATTTGCCTGATGGAAGAGGGGGGAAGAGGGAGTGGCCAGGGTGCGACTCGTCCTTGATTATGCTGCTGGCTTTGCCGAGGCAGCGTGTGGTGTAGATGGAGTCAATAGAAGGGAGGTTGGTTTGTGCGATGGTCTGCGCTGCGTCCACAATTTGCTACAATTTCCTGTGATCTTGGATGGAGCTGTTCCCAAACTAAGCTGCGATGCATCCTGATCAACTGCTTTCTATGGTGCATCTGCAGAAGATGGTACAATATGTAAAGTGACATATTATGAGTGTTTGATGGCACTGGGCCTGTTCTCACTAGAGTTTCGAATGATGAGGCTCCAGAAGGCACTGGTCAGACTGCATTTGGAGTATTGTGAGCAATTCGAGGCCACATATCTGAGGAAGGATGTGCTGACACTGAAGAGGGTCCAGAGGAGGTTTACGAGAATAGTCCCAGGAATGAGTAAGTTAACATATGATGAGTGTTTCACGGCGCTGGGCTAGTACTCGCTGGATTATGAAGGATGAGCGGGGTCCTCGGTCCAGACACCGAGCATTCACGTCTGATGTCACAGTGGACTACAAGAAGTCCAGATACGACCTTGGTAACGCCATCAAAAAGGTCAAAAGGGACTTCTGCTCCAAACTGGAGGATGAGACAGATGTTCGGTAGCTATGGCAGGGCCTGAATGCAATCACCTGAATGCAATACAAGTAAAATCAGGAGGCACCTCGAATGTCGGCGAAACATCACTCCCTGACGAGCTCAATGCGTTTTACGCACGGTTTGACAGGGAGAACACTGATGTGCCTTCCCGAGCCCCCATTCGTTGTGATGGTATTTCAGTCTCAGTCTCAGCCACAGAGGCCGACGTCAAGAAATCCTTCAGAGGGGTGAACCCTTGAAAAGTGCCGGGACCTGATGGAATACCTGGTCGTGTTCTAAAAACCTGTGTGGACCAATTGGCTGGAGTTTTTACGGACATTTTCAACCTCTCACTTCTGAGGTCTGAGATTACCACCTGCTTTAAAAGGGCATCAATAATACCGGTGCCCAAGAAGAGTAAGGTGACGTGCCTCAATGACTATCAACCTGTGGCACTAACGCCTGTGGTGATGAAGTGCTTTGAGAGGTTGATCATGGAGCAAATCAACTCCTACCTTGACAAAAACCTGGACCCACTGCAGTTCGCTTACCACCACAACAGATCAACGGTGAATGCGATCTCGCTGGCCCTCCACTCCACTCTGGACCACTTGGACAACAAAACCTCATATGTCAGGCTGTTATTCATCGATTACAGCTTGGCATTTAACACAATCATCCCCTCCAAGCTGGTTACGAAACTCGCAGAACTGGGTCTCTGCGCATCCCTCTGCAATTGGATCCTCGACTTCCTCATCCACAGACCACAGTCCGTTCGTATTGGAGGAAATGTGGCAGCCTCGATAACAATCAGCACGGGAGCACCTCAAGGCTGCTTGCTCAGCCCCCTGCTGTACTCACTCTATACTCATGACTGCTTAGCCGGTCACAGTGCGAACTCCATCATCAAGTTCGCTGAGGACACCACTGTTGTGGGACGTATCACTGATGGGGATGAGTCAGAGTATAGAAGAGAGATCGAGCAACTGTCCATATGGCGCCAGCACAATAACCTGGCCCTCAACACCAGCAAAACCAAGGAACTGATTGTTGACTTTGGAAGGAGTAGGATGGGAACCCACAGTCCCGTTTATTTCAACGGGTCGATGGTTGAAAGGGTCAAGAGCTTCAAATTCCTGGGGGTGCACATCTCTGAAGATTTTGCCTGGTCCGAGAACACTAATGCAATTATCAAGAAAGCACATCAGCGCCTCTACTTCCTGAGAAGATTACGGAAAGTCGGTTTGTCAAGGAGGACTCTCTCTAACTTCTACAGGGGCACAGTAGAGAGCTTGCTGACCGGTTGCATTGTGGCTTGGTTCGGCAACTTGAGTGCCCTGGAGAGGAAAAGACTTCAAAAAGTAGTAAACACTACCCAGTTCATCATTGGCTCTGACCTTCCTTCCATCGAGGAGATTTATCGCAGTCGCTACCTCAAAAAGGCTGGCAGCATCATCAAGGACCCACACCATCCTGGCCACACACTCATTTCCCTGCTACTTTCAGGTAGAAGGTACTTCCCCACAGCCATCAGGCTATTAAACCTGGCTCGGACAAAACTATGATCACTAATAACCCATTATCTGTTATCTGTTATTTGCACTTTATCAGTTTATTTATTCATGTGTGTATGTATTTATATAAAGATATATGGACACACTGATCTGTTTTGTAGTAAATGCCTACTATGTTCTGTGTGCTGAAGCAAAGCAAGAATTTAATTGTTACAGAGAAAGGTTGAACAAGTTAGGTCTTTATTCTTTGGAGCGCAGAAGGTTAAGGGGGGGACTTGATTGAGGTCTTTAAAATGATGAAAGGGATAGACAGAGTTGACGTGGATAAGCTTTTCCCATTGAGGGTAGGGAAGATTCAAACAAGAGGGCATGACATGAGAATTAAGGGACAGAAGTTTAGGGGTAACATGAGGGGGAACTTCTTTACTCAGAGAGTGATGGCTGTGTGGAATGAGCTTCCAGCAGAAGTGGTGGAGGCAGGATCGATTTAAACATTTAAAAGTAAAGTGGATAGGTATATGGACGGGAAGGGAATGGAGGGATACGGTCTGAGTGCAGGTAGATGGGACTAGGGGAAAATAAATGGTCGGCACGGACTGGAAGGGCCTAGAGGGCCTGTTTCCGTGCTGTAATTGTTATGTGGTTGTTATATGGTTATTGTCCTGTCATGGACACATGACAATAAACTCACTGGAACTTGAACTTGAACTCATTGAAACATTCCGACCAGTGAAAGGCCTGGGTAGAATGGATGTGGAGCGGATGTTTCCACTAGTGGGAGAGACTTGGGCCAGAGGCCATAGCCTCAGAATAAAAGGATGTACCTCTAGAAAGGAGATAAGGAGGAATTTCTTTAGTCAGAGGGTGGCGAATCAGTGGCATTCATTGCCACAGATGGGTGTGGAGGCCAAGTCAATGGATAATTTTAATGTGGAGATTGATAGGTTCTTGATTACCAAAGGTGTCAGGGGTTATGGGGAGAAGACAGGAGAATGGAGTTGAATAGTGGAATAGACTTGATGGGCTGGATGGGCTAATTCTGCTCATACAACTTATGAATTTATGAATATCGTCATGAGGAATTCAAAACCAGCGGCCATTAGTGGAAAATTAACACTAACAAATCCAAATAAAGGATTCAGCAAATCTAGAAATTGGTTTGAATATAAAGCTTGCTACCAAATGGCCGAGACCAGCAACAGATGGTTTTTAGGGAAAATTAGATAAATACATGAGGGAAAAAGGAATCAAAGGCCTAGTTCATAAGTTATAGGAGCAGAATTAGTTCATTTGGCCCATCAAGTCTAATCTGCCATTCATTCATGACTGATCGTTTTTTCCCTCTCAACCCCATTCTCCTGCCTTCTTCCCATAACTAATTTTTGTACTTTTAACACCTTTACTAATCAAGAACCTATCCACCTTAAAATAATTCATTAACTTGGCCTCCACAGCAATGAATCCCGCTGAGCTCTTAAAGATAGCATAGTCAAAGGATATGGGGAGAAGGCAGGAACGGGGTACTGATTGTGGGTGATCAGCCATAATCACATTGAATGGCGGTGCTGACTTGAAGGGCTGAATGGCCTACTCCTGCACCTATTGTCTATTGTCTAATGTCGATTTTCTAGCGAGTCCAATCCCTTAATAATCTTATATGTTTCAATAAGATCCCCTCACATCCTTCTAAATTCCAGAGTATAGAAGCTCAGCCGCTCCATTCTATCAACATATGACAGTCCCGCCATCCCGGGAATTAACCTTGTGAACCTACGCTGCACTCCCTCAATAGCAAGAATATCCTTCCTCAAATTTGGAAACTAAAACTGCACACAATATTCCAGGTGTGGTCTCATAGAGCCCTGTATAACTGCAGAAGGACCTCTTTGCTCCCATACTGATCCTCTTGTCATGAAGGCCAACATGCCATTAGTTTTCTTCACTGCCTGCTGTACCTGAGTGAGTTCATCACTCACTGCTTACTTTCAGTGAGTGATGAACAAGGACCCCCAGATCTCTTTGTCCTTCCCCTTTTCCCAACCTGACACCATTCAGATAATAATTAGCCTTCCTGTTTTTGCCAGCAAAGTGGATAACCTCACATTTATGCACATTAAACTGCATCTGCCATGCATTCGCCCACTCACCCAACCTGTCCAAGTCACCCTGCACCGCATAGCATCCTCCTTATAGTTCACACTGCCACCCAACTTTGTGCCATCTGCAAACTTGCTAATGTTACTTTGAATCCCTTCACCTAAATCTTTGATGTAAATTGTAAATAGCTGCAGTCCCAGCACCGAGACTTTGCCTGACAAGCATAAATTACTTCTTTTTTGAGTGGAGAAGAGAAAAGGCAGTCTGTGTATTAGAGAAAAATACTGCTGATGCTGGGAAATGGGAACAAAAATAGAAAATGCTATGAGCATCAAAAGAGGCACCTGTGAAGAGAGGAACAGTAAATGTTGCGGGCCCATGACCATCAGAACTGGGAAAGTGAGGAAAAAACTACGTAAGGTTGCGGAAAGGTGCAGGCTAGATGGTAGGGGTAAGGGGGGTGGGATGTAGGTGGACAGAACCCACAGGGCAGGATGGTGTCGCAGCGGTAGAGTTGCTGCTTTCCAGCGCATGCAGCGCCGGAGACCCGGGTTCGATCCCGACTACGGTTGCTGCGTTTGTACGTTCTCCCCGTGACTGCATGGGTTTTCTCCAAGATCTTTGGTTTCCTCCCACACACCAAAGTCGCACATGTTTGTAAGTTAATTGGCTTGGTAAATGTAAACGTTATCCCTGGTGGGTGTAAGATAGTGTTAATGTGTGGGGATCGCTTGTCGGTACGGACCCGGTGGGGCGAAGGGCATGTTTCCACACTGTATATCTATCTATACTATTACTGAAACTCTCATCTTAACCACTTCCAGTTTGCTTTATTTTTAAATTTGCGCAAAAACGGTACCCTATATTGCTCGGATTTTTTGCCACCTTAGTCACCGTTCTCCTCTGCTCCAAGCACACCAAGTTTTGTTTCGATCAGTGGAATATTACAAAATGTATGAAGGTTTAAAAGATCGTGAGATCAGCAGATTGTTCTTCTCGCCTGTCAGTCACCATGATGGTAACGCCTCTTCTGGGCGAGGAGGCGGGGCTGAGTCCACAAGCAAAGTGGAGTCGGGGGAAGCCTCTGTATGGAGTCGGGAGGTGCTGTGTGGTGCCGTGGCCGGTGGCCACTGAGTGGAGTCCTTCCAACACCCCCCCACAACCCCCTTCCCCGCTCCCCCTCCTCCCACACACATCCCCTCCCCCCCTACACACCCACACCCCCTTTACCCCCCCCCCCATTTCTCTCCCCACCCCCACACACCTCCCCACACCCCAATACCACTCCACCTCCCCACACCACCCCAATCCCCCCACACCATCCCCCTCTCCCCCACATCCCCCCTCCCCCACACCCCCCTTCCCCCACAACACCGCCCCCTCCCCCACACCATGGTGGAATATTGCATTGGGGAATGGGTTGCTTTGGGGGACCAGCCTCCCGTGGGACTGGGACCCAATGGGTCTCATTTAGTCTAGTCTAAAACTAAAGCTAAAAACTAACATCAAACGGGAGCTCTTTGTGTAGGAAGGGTGCTTGTCTGTACGTTCTCCCCGGTGCTGGTTTACACCGAGGACAGATGCAAAATGCTAGAGTAACTCAGCGGGACAGGCAGCAACTCTGGAGAATAAGTATCGGCGACGTTTCGGGTCAAGACTCCTTCTTCAGACCCTTTGACACGTCTCAAAAAGATTTTTGACAGGGCACAGACCAAATTTGCCAAGTTACCAAAAAGACACAAAAAGCTGGAGAAACTCAGCGGGTGCAGCAGTATCTAAGGAGCGATCTCGAGATGGCTCCTTATGATTTTGCTCATTAGATGCTGCTGCACCCGCTGAGTTTCTCCAGCTTTTTGTGTACCCTCGATTCTCCAGCATCTGCAGTTCCTTCTTTTATACCAAAAAGACACCATGTACTGGAGCATCTCAGATATCTTAAGGTGGCACAGTGGCGCTGCGGTAGAGTTGCTGCCATATACGGCGCCAGAGACCAGGGTTCATTCCTGACTGTAGAGTGTTTGTACGTTCTCCCCGTGACCGCGTGGGTTTTCTCCAGCTGCTTTGGTTTCCTCCCACACTCCAAAGACGTATGGGTTTGTAAGTTAATTGGCTTCTGTAAAAATGATCCCTAGTGTGTAGGATAGAATTAGTGTACGGGATCGCTGGCCGGCACGGGCCCACTGGCCGAAGGGCCTGTATGCACGCCGTATCTCTAGAGTCTAAAGTTTAGGTTAGTTTAGTCTGGAGATACAGCGCGTAAACATGCCCTTCGGCCCATCGAGACCATGCAGACCTGCGATCCCCGCACGTTGAAAATTCCCTATACACACTTGACATTTACACCAAGCCAATTAACCTACAGACCTGTACGCCTTTGGAATGTGGGTGGAAACCGAAGATCATGGAGAAAACTCACGCAGTTGACGGGGAGAACGTACAGACAAGCGCCCATACTCGAGATCGAACCCGGATCTATGGCGCTGTAGGGCAGCAACTACCACTGTGCCATTTATTAAGATTGGTCATTAATGCCAGATCAGTCACAAAGGACAGAGTAGAAGGAATGAGTGATGTTTCGGGTCGAGATGTCTAAAGAATTCTGAAGGGTCTCGACCCAAAACATCACCTATTCCTTCTCTCCAGAGATGCTGCCTGTCCCGCTGAGTTACTCCAGCATTTTTGTGTCTACCTTCGGTGTAAACTAGCATCCGCATTTCCATCCTAATCAAAGAACTGAATGGTCTTCCCCTGCCCCTTAAGGGCCTGTCCCGCTTAGGCGATTATTTAGGTGGCTGCCGGCAACTAAGCTGTCGCCACAAGGTCGCCTGTATGGTCGTGAGTAGTCTCCTCAGTCGCCCAAAGAATCGTAGCATTTTTTCTGGTTGCCGCTGGATTTTGAAAAGTTCTAATTCTTTCTGCAACAGTCGGTGACCGTGGACTTGTCTAAGCTTGTCTTCTCCTGACGTAGGTGCTGACGTGGGTCGTCGCAGGTTGTCGCCAGGATGGCGTAGGATGTCGGCAGGTGACGTAGGTTGTCGCCGGTGCTGACTTCGGTGAATTCCATTGGCATAGTCGCCCACAGTCTCCTAGAAGATCATCCATATATAACCATATAACCATATAACAATTACAGCACGGAAACAGGCCTTCTCGGCCCTTCCAATCCGTGCCGACCATTTATTTTCCCCTAGTCCCATCTACCTGCACTCAGACCATACCCCTCCACTCCCTTCCCATCCATATACCTATCCACTTTACTTTTAAATGTTAAAATCGATCCTGCCTCCACCACTTCTGCTGGAAGATCATTCCACACAGCCACCACTCTCTGAGTAAAGAAGTTCCCCCTCATGTTACCCCTAAACTTCTGTCCCTTAATTCTCATGTCATGCCCTCTTGTTTGAATCTTCCCTACCCTCAATGGGAAAAGCTTATCCACGCCAACTCTGTCTATCCCTTTCATCATTTTAAAGACCTCAATCAAGTCCCCCCTTAACCTTCTGCTCTCCAAAGAATAAAGACCTAACTTGTTCAACCTTTCTCTGTAACTTAGTTGTTGGAACCTTGTCCATGTGGGACAGGCCCATTAGTCCAGTTGCCGTTTTTTCGGCAACCTGCTACGACTATGACGGTCGCCGACAGTCACCAAAAAAAGCCCCGAAGTGGGACAGGTCCTTCATTATATGTCGTGTACAAGCAGCCAGCTCAAAGCATGGCTCACGGAGTTCATTTATTGCTGTGAAATTGGCTGAGCAATGGAGCCAAAAGGAACAGAGATTATGCCGTAATGGACAGAACGGGATGAGCAATGACCTTTCAGGAACTGTGTTGGACTAGGAAACAATTGGTGTATTTATAAATGAATCATACGAGGAAATAGAACGCCAGATGTGTAAGATTCCTGACAACACAAAACATATTGGAAGCGTAAAATTGCTAAATATATTAGGCCAAAGCCAGCCGTAGAAAATAGCTTTCATTTCAACGGCCGTAACATCATCAACTCTGGACCACAAACTTTCATCAAGGCACTTTCTAAATAGTATTCTGTCTCACTCCCTCTTCTCCCCTTCCCCAAAAGGCAGCAGTACCACAGATATGAAAACGCACCGCTCTGTAAACACCATAATAACTACTATATATTTATTTCTCTATCTTCGAGTAACCCCTGCATTCCCTCCCCCACCCGTCACACCAGCTTCTCGTTCTCACCTAGCAAACAGCCAACAAAGGCCTGTTTCCTTTATCGTTGTTACTTCTTTTCATATCTTTCATTCATTTGTTCTATCTCTCTACATCACCATCTATATCTCTCATTTCTCTGACCCCCAACACAGTCTATAGAAGGGTCTTAACCCAAAACGTCACCCATTCCTTCTCTCCAGAGATGCTGCCTGTCCCTCTGAGTTACTCCAGCATTTTGTGACTACCTTCGATTTAAACCAGCATCTGCAGTTTCTTCCTACACAATATATATATATATATATATATATGTGTGCGTGTGGTGTGTGTGGCGTGTGTGTGTGTGTGTGCGTGTGTGTGTTTTTGTTGTGTGTGTGTGCGTGCGTGTGTGTGTGTGTGTGCGCGCGCATGCGTGCGTGTGTGCGTGTGTGTATTTATGTGTGTGCATTTATGTGTGTGTGTGTATGTGTTAAGTGTGTGTGCGTGCTTATATGTGTGTGTGTTTATGTGTGTGTGTTTATGTGTGTGTGTGTGTGTGTGTTTATATGTGTGTGTGTGTGTGTTTATATGTGTGTGTGTGTGTGTGTGTGTGTGTGTGTGTTTATATGTGTGTGTGTTTATATGTGTGTGTGTGTGTGTCTGTGTGTGTTCATATGTGTGTGTGTGTGTGTGTTTATATGTGTGTGTGTGTTTATGTGTGTGTGTGTGTGTGTGTGTTTATATGTGTGTGTGTGTTTATATGTGTGTGTGTTTATATGTGTGTGTGTCTGTGTGTGTTCATATGTGTGTGTGTGTGTGTGTGTGTTTATATGTGTGTGTGTCTGTGTGTGTTCATATGTGTCTGTGTGTATGTGTTTGTGTGTGTGTGTGGGTGTGTGTGTTTATGTGTGTGTGTGTGTGTGTGTGTGTGTGTGTGTGTGTGTGTGTGTGTGTGTGTGTGTGTGTGTGTGTGTGTGTTTATATGTGTGTGTGTTCATATATGTGTGTGTGTACACCCAGGAAATGAATTGAATGAAACTGGGTGCAATGAATTCCACACATTCACCATGCTTTGACTAAAGAAATTCCTCCTCATCTCCTTCCCAAAGGAACGTCCGTTAATTCTGAGGCTTTGACCTCCGGTCCGTTACTTTCCCACTGGTGGACACATCCTCTCCACATCCACTCTATCCAGGCCTTTTTCTATGTTAAACATAAGTCCAACATATGTTAGTGCCATATGGTTGGCCTCTGCAAGGTCCTTTACAGTGCATGTGTCATGCAGCATGTCACAGCTCATGAGATGTTCCATAGTCTGCAGGCCCCGTCCGCACTCCCAGTCTGCCTTATCTTCAGTATATCCCCACTACAGCATCTTCGATTTGCTCCTCCCCGTGCCTGTCCACAGTCTGTTGAGACTGCGCCAGGTTGTCCACGGTTTGCCGCACAATATCTGTGCCGAACATGATGCCAGGTTAATTTAATCTCCACTGCCACCTCTCACGCGATTCCTTGCATATCCGTGTGTTTATCTAAAATAGACAATAGGCAATAGGTGCAGGCGTGTGTCATTCGGCCCTTCGAGCCAGCACCGCCATTCAATATGATCATGGTTGATCATTCCCAATCAGTACCCCGTTCCTGCCTTCTCCCCATATCCCCTGACTCCACTATCTTTAAGAGCCCTATCTAGCTCTCTCTTGAAAGTATCCAGAGAACTGGCCTCCACCGCCCTCTGAGGCAGAGAATTCCACAGACTCACAACTCTCTCTGTGAAAAAGTGTTTCCTCGTCTCCGTTCTAAATGGCTTACCCCTTATTCTTGAACTGTGGCCCCTGGTTCTGGACTCCCCCAACATCTGGAACATAAAAATCTCTGGCAATGTGTTCGAGGCACTCACCACTGTCTGTGTTAAAAAAAAAATCCAGCATATCCTCTTTGAATGATGGCCAATCTCTACTTAAAATTACACCACTTTTCTGACTGTCTATCATATTTACGCCTCATAATTCTGTCTACTTCTATCAGGGGGAGTTTCATCCAGCTGTTATCAGGCAACTGAACCATTCTGTCAACAACTGGAGAGCAGTCCTGAGCTACCATCCACATCACTGGAGGCTATTTTTAACTGGACTTTATCTTGCACTAAACATTATTCCCTTCATCATGTATCCGTACACTGTGGATACATTGACAATCATGCATTTTCTTTCCGCTGACTGGTTAGCACCCAACAAAGCTGTTTCACTGTACCTCGATACAAATGACATCCACCATGTCATTTATGTGTAGGAAGGAACTGCAGATGCTGGTTTTCAGGAAAAAAAGCTAGAGTAACTCAGCGGGTCAGGCAGCATCTCTGGAGAAAAGGAATAGGTGAAGTTTCGGGTCGAAACCCGTCTCCAAAGCTGAGAGTCAGGGAAGAGGGAAACGATAGATGTAGACTGGACTTAGAACAAACGAATGGAAGAGCAGGAAGGAACTGCAGAAGCTTGTTTAAACCAAAGATAGACACAATATGCTGGAGTAAGTCAGCAGGACAGGCAGAATCTCTGGAGCGAAGGAATGGGTCTGAAGAAGGGTCTCAACCCAAAACGTCACCCATTCCCTCTCTCCAGAGATGCTACCTAAGTTACTCCAGTATTTTGTGTCTATCTAAAGGAATGAAGGAAATGCAAAAAGTAACGATGATCGACCCTAGCCATCGTACTAGTTTCATTCCACTCCACTCCTTTCAGGGACCCAAGAAAAATCCCTTCAATAACTTCTCTTTTGATTCCTCCCATTTCCTCCAAACACAAGGCGTAGCTATGGGAACACGCATGGGCCCCAGCTACGCCTGCCTCTTTGTCGGGTACGTCGAACAATCCTTGTTCTCGGCGTACCAGGACCTCTACCTCCGTTATATCGACGACTGCTTTGGTGTCACCTCCTGCACTCACACACAACTGACTGACTTAATCCATTTCACCACCAACTTTCATCCAGCACTCAAATACACTTGGACCATTTCCGACATTTCCGACCACCTCCAACGTGACCCCTCCACTCGCCACACCTTCCCATCTCCCCCCCTGTCTGCCTTCCGCAAAGACCACTCCCTCCGCAACTCCACGTCAATTCTTCCCTTCCCTTCCGCTCCACCCATTCCCCGGGCATTTTTCAAGAGATGCTACACTTGTCCCTTCACCTCCCCCCTCCCCTCCTTTCAGGGACCCAAGCAGTCCTCCCAGGTCCGACAGAGGTTCACCTGCACCTCCTCCAACCTCATCTACTGCATCCGTTGCTCCAGATGCCAGCTGATCTATATCGGTGAGACCAAGCGGAGGCTTGGCGATCGTTTCGCCGAACACCTCCGCTCGGTTCGCAATAACCAACCCGACCTCTCGGTGGCTCAGCACTTCAACTCCCCCTCCCATTCCGTATCCGACCTCTCGGTCCTGGGCCTCCTCCACGGCCAGAGTGAGCAACACCGCAAGTTGGAGGAACAGCACCTCATATTCCGCTTGGGGAGTCTGCATCCTCTGGGCTTAAACATTGAATTTTCTCAATTCTGTTAACCCTTGCTGTCTCCTCCCCTTCCCACCTCTCCCTCAGCCCTCGGGCCCTGGCATTCCCACTCTCTCTATCTTTCCCCCACCCAAGTCGCACCAGCTTCTAATTTTCACACTACAAACAGCTTACAATGGCCTGTTTCCTTTTTCATCGATACTTTTTTGCATATATTTCATTCATTGTTCTTTATTTCTCCACATCACCGTCTATATCTCTCGTTTCCCTGATCCCTAACCAGTCTGAAGAAGGGTCTCGACCTGAAACGTCGCCTATCTCCTTCGCTCCTTAGATGCTGCTGCACCCGCTGAGTTTCTCCAGCCTTTTGTGTACTAGTTTCACTGTCGTCCTGTTGAGTTTCATTCTCTGTGTAACTCGTTAGCACCTAGTCCACAGCCAACAATGGACCATTGTGGGCTCCAGCATTTCTTGATCATCGTTGCTTTTTGATCAGACAAAAACTTTGGATAAACCAATCGATGCCCCCTTGAACCACCATTTGACACAATTCCTTAAATAAATTATAAATTAGAGTCATTAAAGCAGGTCATTTTATTAAAAGTGCACATTGTTTTCAAGGTTGAATATTCATCTGTGACCTCATCACAGTCTATATTGGTAAATCTCGACACTTGTATAAATCATCACAGTTTTAGATTTCATGGAATATGCATTAGGTTTGTGACTCGTCATTAATCTAGCGTTTTTGCATCATAGACAGCATTTTATCGGGATGCATCACAGCTTGGTTTGGGAACAGCTCCATCCAAGATCGCAATAAATTGCAGAGAATTGTGGATGCAGCCCAGGCCATCACACAAGCCAACCTCCCTTCCATTGACTACATCTACACCTCACGCTGCCTCGGCATGGCCAGCAAGTCAAGTCAAGTCAAGTTTATTCGTCACTTACACTTACGGGATGTGCAGTGAAATGAAAAGTGGCAGTGCTCGCGGACTTTGTGCAAAAAAACAAACAAACAAACAACTAAACAAACTACAAACAGAATGGAACAGAATCACATGTTCTTTTACATATTAAATATTGTGGGCGGTATCGTGGTACAGTAAAGTAAGTCACTGGTGAGATAGGAGTTTGCAGTCCTAATGGCCTCTGGGAAGAGACTCCTTCTCATCCTCTCCGTTTTCACAGCATGGCAACGGAGGCGTTTGCCTGACCGTAGCAGCTGGAACAGTCCATTGCAGGGTTGGAAGGGGTCTCCCATGATCTTATTGGCTCTGGAGTTGCACCTCCTGATGTATAGTTCCTGCAGAGGGGTGAGAGAAGTTCCCATAGTGCGTTCGGCCAAACGCACCACTCTCTGCAGAGCCTTCTTGTCCTGGGCAGAGCAGTTCCCAAACCAGATTGTAATGTTTCCGGACAAGATGCTTTCCACAGCCGCTGAGTAGAAGCACTGGAGGATCCTCGAAGACACTCTGAATTTCCTCAATTGCCTGAGGTGGTAAAGGCGCTGCCTTGCCTTACTCACCAGTGCTGCAGCGTGTGATGTCCATGTCATATCTTCAGAGATGTGGACTCCCAGGCATTTAAAGCAGCTCACCTTATCCACAGTATCCCCATTTATCCTCAATGGCGTGTACGTCCTCGGATGATGTGCCCTCCTAAAGTCCACGATCAGCTCCTTCGTTTTTTTTGATGTTCAACAGGAGGCTGTTGTCCTGACACCAGAGTGCCAGATCAGCCACCTCCTCCCAGTAAGTCTTCTCATCGTTGTCTGAGATCAGGCCCACCACCACAGTGTCATCAGCAAACTTGATTATTGAGTTGGAGCTGAACCTAGCCACACAGTCATGTGTGTACGGGGAGTACAATATGCTTAATCAGCAGCATAATCAAGGACGAATCGCACCCTGGCCGCTTCCTCTTCTCCCCTCTCCCATCAGGCAAAAGTTATAGAAATGTGAAAACACACACCTCCAGATTCAGAGACAGTTTCTTCCCAACTGTTATCAGGCAACTGATCCATCCTACCACAACCAGAGAGCAGTGCTGAACTACTATCTACCTCACTGGTGACCCTTGGACTATCCTTGATCGGACTCTGCTGGCTTTACCTTGCACTAAACATTATTCCCTTGTCATGTATCTATACACTGCAAATGGATCGATAGTAATCACGTATTGTCTTTCTGCAGACTAGTTGGCATGCAGCAAATGCTTTTGACCGTACCTCAGTACACATGTTAATAAACTAAACTGAACTAAAGTATTTTATTTAACCAACATTGGGAGGATGACTAACTTTGGTCAGTCTAATTTATTTACCGTCCTCCTAACATTTGCCAATTCACTTCTTCTTCTTGCGTATGGTGTGCACAGCCTAAAGTTGTAGGCCAACTTGTTCTCTTTGATCTTTTTATTTATGCACGTCGGGTTGATTGCATTAGTCGAAACAGGGTGGACCACGTGATGGTTGCAATCTCCCACCCCGTCAATTCATTGCAACCAGGCTTAATTCAATGCATAAACATGAACGGTTTGTTTGTTGGCTCTGCCAAAGATACCAGAACTGTGTTGCGATGAATGATACAGTCATCCAGGTGTGGACTCATTTGTCAAGTGGAGGAATAGACCTACTGAACACAGGTGTGAACATACACTGGACCTCGGCTGACCTATGCCAGTGAACAACGGCGCTATATTTAGAAATATAGAAACATAGAAACATGGAAAAATAGGAGGTAGACAAAAATGCTGGAGAAACATAGCAGGTGCAGCAGCATCTATGGAGCGAAGGAAATAGGCAACGTTACGGGCTGAAACCCTTCTTCAAACTGAAAAATAGGTGCAGGAGTTGGCCATTCGAGCTAGCAACACCATACAATATGATCATAGAATCATAGAATCATAGAAAAATAGGTGCAGGAGTAGGCCATTCGGCCCTTCGAGCCTGCACCGCCATTCAATGTGGTCATGGCTGATCATCCAACTCAGTATCCTGTACCTGCCTTCTCTCCATACCCCCTGATCCCTTTAGCCACAAGGGCCACATCTAGCTCCCGCTTAAATATAGCCAATGAGCTGGCCTCAACTACCTTCTGTGGCAGAGAATTCCACAGACTCACCACTCTCTGTGTGAAAAAAGATCTTCTCATCTCGGTCCTAAAAGACTTCCCCCTTATCCTTAAACTGTGACCCCTTGTTCTGGAGTTCCCCAACATCGGGAACAATCTTTCTGCATCTAGCCTGTCCAACCCCTTAAGAATTTTGTAAGTTTCTATAAGATCCTTCCTCAATCTCCTAAATTCCAGCGAGTACAAGCCGAGTCTATCCAGTCTTTCTTCATATGGAAGTTCTGTCATCCCAGGAATCAGTCTGGTGAACCTTCCCTGTACTCCCTCTATGGCAAGAATGTCTTTCCTCAGATTAGGAGACCAAAACTGTACGCAATACTCCAGGTGTGGCCTCACCAAGACCCTGTCTTACTGCAGTAGAACCTCCCTGCTCTTGTACTCAAATCCTTTTGCTATGGATGCCAACATACCATTCGCTTTCTTCACAGCCTGCTGCACCTGCATGCCTATTTTCAATGACTGGTGTACTATGACACCCAGGTCTCGTTGCATCTCCCCTTTTCCTAATCGGCCACCATTCAGATAATAGTCTACCCTCCTGTTTTTGCCACCAAAGTGGATAACCTCACATTTTTCCACATTCATGGCTGATCATTAAAAATCAGTACACCGTTCTTGCTTTTTCCCATATCCCTTTATTACAATAGCCCAAAGAGCTAAATCGAACTCTCTCTTGAAAACATCCAGTGAATTGGCCTCCACTGTCTTCTGTGCCAGAGAATTCCACAGATGAACAACCCTCTGGGCGAATATTCTTTTTCCTCATCTCAGACCGAAATGGCCTATCTCTTATTCTTAAACCGCGACCCCGGTTCTGGAGGGGTCACAGTTAAACCACGTGGGGCCCTGGAGAGAAAGGACCACCTCTGAAGGACAGCTGAAAGATGTCTTGAAGTGCAGTCTTGCAACTGTTATATCCCAGGACACAAAACAAGCTTGGGTGATTGACTTAAATTGGTTGAATCTCAGGAGATTCACCCCTAACTTAGTCTAGTCTGATTAGTTGATAAATTCATACCTTCGAGGAGCGGAATTAGGCCATTCGGCCCAGAAAGTCTCCTCTGTCATTCAATTGTGGCTGATCTTTCTCTCCCGCCTAACCCCATTCTCCTGCCTTCTCCCCATAACCCCTGACACTCGTTCTAATCAAGAATCTGTCAATCTCCAACCTACAAATGTCCATTGAATAGGCCTCCACAGCCTTCTGTGGCAAAGAATTCCACAGATTCACCACCCTCAGACTCTGAGGGATTTCTCCATCAGCGGGTAGAACTGCTGCCTTACAGCGCTTGCAACGCCGGAGACCCGAGTTCCATCCCGACCACGGTTGCTGTCTTTACGGAGGTTGTACTGCACATTCTCCCCGTGACCACATGGGTTTTCTCCGAGATCTTCGGTTTCCTCCCGTACTCCAAAGACAATTGCAGGTAAATTGGTTTGGCTTGGTAAATGTAAAAATTGTCCCTGGTGTGCGCAGGGTGAGGGGATAGCTGGACCGAGTGGGCCGGAGGGCCTGTTTCCGCGCTTTATGTCTAATCTAAACCAAACGAAAATTAACTTTTACATTCCCATATCCTCCACATTCACTTTAACACTGAATTATTTTGTCCTTAAATTGGAAAGGATGCAAAATAAATTCACGGGGATGGTTAGTGGATGGCACGGTGGTGCAGCGGTACAGTTGCTGCCTCACTGCGCCAGAGACCCGGATTCTTCCCTGACCACGGGTGCTGTCTGTATGGAGTTTGTACGTTCTCCCCGTGACCTGCGTAGGTTTTCCTTGGGCGCTCCGGTTTCCTCCCACATTCCAAAGACGCACAGGTTTGTAGGCAAATTGGCTTCGGTAAAATTGTAAACTGTCCCTAGCGTGTGTTAGATAGTGTAAATGTGCGGGGATGGCTGGTCGGCGCAGACTCGGTGGACTGAAGGGCCTGTTTACGCGCTGTGAAGAAGGGTCTCGACCCGAAACTTCGCCTATTCCTTTGCTCCAAAGATGCTGCCTCACCTGCTGAGTTTCTCCAGCTTTTTGTCTACCTTTAACCTAAAAGGATGTTGCCTGGGCTTATAGGGAGAGAATGGAGTTTAGGAGGCTTGAGGTGACATTATTGTGGTGTACAAGATCATGAGGGGCATGGATAAGGTGAACACTCACAGTCTTTTTCCCAGAGGAGAGGATTCAAGAACTGGAGGTTATAGGCTTAAGGTGAGAGGGGAGATATAAGGGGGACCTCAGTGGCAACCTTTTCACTGTGAGGGTAGTCCTTATTTGGAATGAGCTACAGGATGAAGTTACAGAAGCAGATCCAATTACATTTTTTGAAAGCCATTTGGACACATGTATGATTAGTAAGGGTTCTGAGGGTTTAGGCAGATACAGGATGGGCCACTTGCACGCAATTTTAATGTGCCAACTTGGTTGACATGGACAAGATAGACACAAAAAGCTGGAGTCTTCTTGCGTACGGCGTGCTCAGCCTAAAGGGGCTGTCCCACTTGGGCGACCTAATTGGCGAGTTTAGAAGAGTTTGAAAAAATGACATGTTGAAGACCTCCTTCAACTATGTAGAAGACCTCCTTCAACCTCCTTCGACTATGTTGAAGACTAGCTACGACTAGCTACGAGTAACTTCGGGAAAATATGAATAATGGAGAGTGAAGACGACCTCCTTCGATCTCCTTCGACCTCCGTTCGACTATGATGAAGACTATCTACGACTACCTTCGACTACCTTTGATTACCTACGATTAACATGCCGACCTACTGCGACCAACTGACTAAACCTACGAGTAAAAAAAGTATAGCTTTTTTCCATAGCTTTTTTTAACTCGTCGGCATTTTTTAACATATTGAAAAAAACATCGCGACCTAGCTGAGGCCTCGAGTACGCGGAGACCGCTCTCGAGCATGAAGGATAGTTACGACGAGCTCCTACGACCTCGTGTCGACCATGCTGTGACGAGTCGAGGGCAAACTCGCCAGAACTCACGGATTAGGTCGCCCAAGTGGGACAGGCCCTTAAAGTTGTAAGACAACTTGTTCTGTTTGATCTTCTGTTTGTGCACGTCAGGTTGATAGCATTCGTCGAAACAGGGTGGACCACATGAAGGTTGCAATCTCCCACCCCAAAAACTGGAGTAACTCAGCGGGACGAGCAGCATCTTTGGAGAGAAGGAATGGGTAACTTTTTGGATCGAGACCATTCCTCTTCGAAACGTCACCCACCGCGAGTTACTCCAGCACTTTGTGTCTATCTTCAGTTCAAACCAGCACCTGCAGTTCTTTCCTACACAAGCTAGATCATAGGATCTGTTTCAGTGCTGTATAGATTTATGATTCTCTGAGTCTTACTAATAATACATTACCTATCTTACAGGTGATAGAAACCAAAGTTCCACCTATCCAGTCAGGAGGATTAATGAAGTGCCCTGGTAAATATTTGACCCAGAAGCAGGTTCTCAGCTCATGTTGCCAGTTTGTTTAGTTTAGTTTAGTTCAGAGATACAGCGAGATACAGCATGGAAACAGGTTCTTCGGCCCATCGAGTCCATGCCGACCGGCGATCACCCGTACACTAGTTCGATCCTTTGCATAGGAATAATTTACAGAAGCCAATTAACCTACAAACCTGCGTGTCTTTGGAATATGGGAGTAACCTGGAGAAAACCCACAGTTCTCTAGTATCCCCCTCCCCTCTCCTCCCCACCTCTATCTTTTTGTCTGAAGAAGGGTCCCGACCCAAAAGGTTGTCTTTTCCTTTTCTCCAGAGATGCCGCCTGACCCGCTGAGTTACTCTGGCACTTTGCGTCCACCTTTGGTCTAAACCACCATCTGCAGATCTTTGTTTCTACATGATGCCTAATTAAACTGGTCTCGTCTGCTTTTACATGGTCCATATCGGTAGGCCAAAGGTCAATTTCCACGTTGTATCTCTACAGGCTAAAGTCTAAAGTCGAAAGCTAAGAGTCTGGCATTTTGTGTCCATATTCAAGTCCTTACTGATGATTTTAGGAAATGCATCTTTCAAGATATTGCCTTGTCATCTCACAGAGTTCACACAGAGAGTTGTGAATTTGTGGAATTCACTGCCTCGGAAGGTTGTAGAAACATCTCAAGGATAATGAATGGAAACAGGATGATTCTAAGCTCAATTTCCAGTGTCATAGCAAAGGATCTGAATAGTTATGTAAATGTGATATTTCTGTTATTTCTTTTGAAGTACTTTGCAAAAATTTCTAAACATCTGTTTTCACTTCTTCATTCTGGAGTCATCATCATCAGCGGTCACTCGAAACGAGTATGACTGTCCTCTCCTGGAGGACACCTGTGCATGACTTTGTTTAATGTGGAGAGGCTGGTGCACAGACAGCCACCACCACATGGTCCTTGACAGATCTGGGTCAGGATCCAGTGGCATGGAGTCCAAGACGACCGGAGACCCTTTTCTGCTGCAGCCTTCATCCGCCTTCCCAGCCGTTGTGACGCTCCACTAAGGTCAGCCATCGTCCTCCGCCTGTTCCACCGTTGAGGTCTTGGTTGGATTGCTCTCTGTCAGAGACCTCCCCCTCGACCTTACCGCCATGGGTGGCCCTACCAGGAGCACAGCTCCAGACGGCATCGCTCTCAGGATCTCAGGGCCACACAAGCTTCTCCACAACGACCAGGTGACAATCCACGGAAAATTGTGTATTGTGTGTAGGATTGATGATAAAAAAAATGTTTTAATCCATTTTAAAATAAGGCTGTAACGTAACAAAATGTGGGAAAAGTGAAGGGGTGTAACTACTTTCTTTTTTTTAATTTTCTTTATTAGAAATAATGTACATTACAATGATATAAGCCAAAACTAACATAATACATTTCCTGTACCACTTCTTATTTTATGCTTTAAGAAGAAGAAGAATAGAAGAAGAATAGAGAGAGTTAGATAAGATAGTAAGTGCGTGAAAGAGTGATCAGGAAGCGCCCGTAGAAGTGTAAGACACAAAAGGAATCACAAAGGAAAAGAAAAAAAAAAAAATAGAAGACAGAAAATATGAGAAAGTAAAATAAGCTAAGATAACAGGGATGTACCTACTTCGTATCTTTACACACTCCTCACCAGGTCCTGATACCATTTATTCGCAGAGTTGTGTTGCACCTTATGCTTGTAATAAGTCGATAAATGGAGACCAAATCTTTTGGAAATGGTCTGATTTGCCTGCTAGGAGGAATCTCATATCTTCCAGGTGTAGCATTTCGGACATATTTAAAATCCACATTTTTATCGTTGGTGTGGGAGCGTTTTCCCAGAATTTAAGTATACGGTTTTTCGCCATTATGAAGCCATAATTAAGAAAGCTCTTTTGGAACGAAGTCAGTCAGTTGGCTTTCATTGTTCCAAAAATAATCAATTCTGCATTCGGATTTAATTTTATTTTGAATAATTTTGTAGTGTGACTACTTTCAGAATGCACTGTATCTACGTACAGATCTTCTCCAGTGCAGCGGTGGAGTGAAAACAGCCATGATGCTGCAGAATATATCTGCAGCTTGATTGCGACATTGTGTACGTAATTACAACCATTAGCTGCGAGACTGTACTGGGAAAATTAGTATTCAAGCAATGGATAGTTCTATTTTATGCATAATTTAACCTGCTCTGATTTATCCTGCCTTCAATTTAATTAACACAGTTTTGCCGTGAAATAAAAAGATCGAAAAACAAAATGAAAGTGAGAGCATTTGTTCCCTGTTAGGGAAAATAATACATTTTGAACCACGATAAAACAAAATACATTAGAAAAACATTAGAAGGTTATCTTATTATAATAATAAAACAATTGTAAATAATGTGCCCTTTGGATGTAGAGCCCTTACACATTTAATGCTCGAGTATTGAATTATATTCCCTAAGGAGTAACTTCAACTGTGATACATCACTCTTTGTAGCCGAAAAATAATAGTCCAGTTTAGTCAAACAAATTAAATAGCCCACATATTGATTCCAATGAAATCTTTTCTTCCAAGTTCCATTTTAAAGATAGACACCATGGAGAAACTCAGCGGGTCAGGCAGCGTCTCTGGAGGAAAAAGGATGGGTGATGCTTCGGGTCAGAACCCTTCTTCAAGACTTGCAAGTAAAGGAAGGAACAAGCTGAGGGAGATATCTTTTCAGCCCCTCCCCCCATGTCGAACACAGGAATCCTGCGATCGTTTTACTGAACGCTTCCGCTCAGTCCGCCTAAACCCTACCTGATCTGCCATTTGCTAAACACTTTAACTCCCCCTCCCATTCCCACACGGACCTTTCAATCATGGGCCTCCTCCACTGCCAGAGTGAGGCCCAGCGCAAATTGCATGTTGGCCATCATGATGACAAGAGGAGTTTAGTATAGGAGTAAAGAGGTCTTTCTGTAGTTGCACAGGGCCCTAGTGGGACCACACCTGGAGTATGTGTGCAGTTTTGGTCTCCAAATTTGAGGAAGGACATTCTTGCTATTGAGGGAGTGCAGCGTATAATAGCAATAATGTCCTTCCCCAATTTAGGGGACCAAAACAACACACAATACTCCAGGTGTGGTCTCACTGGGTCATATACAACTACAGAAGGACCTCTTTGCTCCAATACTCAACTCCTCCTGTCATGAAGACCAACATGCCGTTAGCTTTCTTCACTGACTGCTGTACCTGCATGATTACTTTCAGTGACTGTTGAACAAGGACCCCCCAGATCTTGTTCTACTTCCCCTTTTCCCATCTTAACACCATTCAGATAATAATCTGCCTTCCTGTTCTGGCCACCAAAGCGGATAATCTCACATTTATCCACATTAAACTGCATCAGCCATGGATCTGCCCATTCACCCAACCTGTCTAAGTCACCCTGCATCGTCACAGCATCCTCCTTACAGCTCACTGCCACCCAGCTTTGTGTCATCTGCAAATTTGCTAATGTTACTGTTAATCCCTTCATCAAAAGTATTAATGTGCATTGTAAATAGCTGCGGTCCCAGCACCGAGTCTTGCGGTACCTCACTAGTCACTGCCTGCCATTCTGAAAGGGACCCATTAATCCTACTCTTTGTTTCCTGTCTGCCAACCAATTTTCTATCAATGTCAGTACCCTACCCCCAATACCATGTGCTCTAATTTTGCCCACTAATCTCCTATGTAGGACCTTATCAAATGCTTTCTGAAAGTCCAGGTATACTACATCCACTGTCCATTTTCCCAGTTGCATACTCAAAAAATTCCAGAAGATTAGTCAAGCATGGTTTGCCCTTCGTAAATCAATGCTGACTTGGACAAATCCTGTTACTGCTATCCAAATGTGTGGCTATTTCATCTTTTATAATTTACTCCAGCATCTTCCCCACCACCGATGTCAGGCTAACTAGCCTATAATTCCCTGTTTTCTCTCTCCCGCCTTTCTTAAAAACATTTGCTACCCTCCAATCCACAGGGACTGATCTTGAATCTATAGAACATTAGAAAATTATCACCAATGCATTCACGATTTCTGGAACCACTTCCTTAAGTATCGTGATTTTTCAGCCTTCAGTCCCATCAGTCTACCCAGCACCATTTCCTGCCTAACGTGAATATCCTTCAGTTCCTCCATCACCCTAGACCCTCATGGCCACTAGTACATCAGGGAGATCGTTTGTATCTTCCTTAGTGAAGACGGAACCAAAGTACCTATTCAACTCGTCTGCCATTTCCTTGATCCCCACAATAAATTAACCTGTTTCTGTCTTCAAGGTTCCAGCTTTGGTCTTAACAATTTTTTTCCTCTTCACATACCTAAAGAAGCTTTTACTATCCTCCTTTATATTCTTGGCTGGCTTACCTTCATACCTCATCTTTTCTCCCCGTATTGCCTTTTTTCGGTATCTTCTGTTGCTCTTTAAAAGTTTCCCAATCCTCTGGCTTCCCGCTCATCTTTGCTATGTTATACTTCTTCTCTTTTATTTTTATACTGTCGTTGACTTCCCTTGTCAGCCACGGTTGCCCCTTACTCCCCTTGGAATCTTTCTTCTTTTTGTTCCTCCCCACGAGCACCCTGCGGAGATTTCCGGGTCCGCTGGGCACCGCGAGGGTCAGAATGCATCCTTGACAAGGATTGTTATTTGAAATTTTGTGACCAGATAAATTGGTGATCTTGTATTCTGGTGGTAGGTGTGTTGTCACCGTTTTGGTTTGTAAATATTATTTTTGTAATAATTGAATAAATTATTTGTGATTACAAAAAAGGAGAGCGAAGAAGTACCCAGCGTGGTGCGGGGTAGGGGAGGGGGGGGGGCTGAGAGAACAAATTTGGACCATTGGCGATCATTGAAGACTTTGTAACATTGTCGGCGCCCTTTACATAGTGACTCTTTGCATACCTTGTGTACGGTCGGCAAAAGAAAGAAATTCACTGTGAGACGTCACATGTGGTAATAAAGTATCAATCGATCGATCACTAACACTGCCCTACACATTTCCATTCCGTCTCGGATACAACCCATTAAGTTGAGACAGTCGGCTGATAAATTTGGGCACCGGTGCTCTTTTGTAATGTTTGCTGACTGTAGCACTGACAGGGAAAAAAATACTCTTCTGCAGCAAAAGCCATTTATGCTTAAAAAAAAAACCTGCAGATAAAGCACCGAAGGTTTTCGTTTTAATCACTTTCCGCCACATCTGCCCTTTCAGAGTTTCACTGTGAATGTCACGCTATTATGAAAGGATTTGCTCTCTGAGTCTGCCAGTGTAAGTTTGGCAGCCAATTAAAGTGTAAGATGAAGTTGCTTTGTCCTCCCCCAAGCTCATATCTCTCTCCGTTTCCGTGCATGCAGCCAGGAATTTGCCAACCACACATTCGATAATCCACAGGAATGTTTAATTTTCTGTTGATGCACCTGGAAATGCATAAAAACATTGGAAAAATGGCCATCATTTAGTTTGTTTTAGAGATGCAGTTTTGAGACAATTTTGGATGGACGCAGACATTGATAGAATTTTGGGTTGGCACGGTGGCGCAGCGGTAGAGTTGCTGCCTCATAGCGCCAGAGACCCGGGTTCGATCCTGACTACGGGTGCTGTCTGTATGGAGTTTGTACGTTCTCCCCGTGACTGCGTGGGTTTCCTCTGAGATCTTCGGTTTCCACCCGGACTCCAAAGACGTACAGGTATGTAGGTTAATTGGCTTGGCATAAATTTTTAAATTGTCAAGAGTGTTTGATTGACGTATGTCCCGGACGGGACAATGAAATTCTTACTTGCTGCAGCACAACAGAATATGTGAATATGTAAACATTGTATATACGGGGGAAGAGAAAAATAACGAAAAAGTTCAATAAATAACAAATATAGTGCAATAATAATATAGTCTTTTGCAGTTCAGAGCTCAGAGCTTATTCGATGTTGTGTTTAATAGCCTGATGGCTGCAGGGAAGAAGCTGTTCCTGAACCTGGACGTCACAGTTTTCAGGCTCCTTTACCTTCTTCCTGATGGCAATGGTGAAATGAGCGTGTGTAGTGTGAGTGTGTGTAGGATAGTGTTAATGTACGGGGATCAATGGTCAGCACGGACTCAGTGGGCCGAAGGGCCTGTTTCCGTGCTGTATCTCTAAACTATAAACCTGGATGGAGGGATATGAATGATGTGCATGCAGATAAGAGATGGTCATGGCGTAGTGTGTGGCACAGACATTGTGGGCTGAAGGGCCTATTCTTGTGCTGTACTGTTCTACATTGAAGATAGACGCAAGATGCTGGAGCAACTCAGCGGGTCAGGCAACACATCTGGAGAAAAGGAACAGATGACGTTTTGAGTCGGAAGTCTAACCTTCGACAGCTTGTTCCATACGCCCACTCCCCTGTGTGTGAAAAAGATGCGTTCCTTTTAAATTTTCCCCACTCACCTTAATGTCCTCTGGTTCTTGATTCCCCTACTCCCCTAGGGCGGCACGGTGGCATCGGGGTAGAACTACTGCCTTACAGCGCCAGAGACCCGGGCTCGATCCTGACAACGGGTGCTGTCAGCACAGAATTTGTATGTTCTCCCCGTGACTATGTGGGTTTTCTCCGAGATCTTCAGTTTCGTCCCACACTCCAGAGACGTACAGGTTTGCAGGTTAATTGGCTTGGTATAAATGTAAAAGAGTGTTAATGTGTGGGGATCACTGGTCGGAGCGGACTGGGTGGGCCGAAGGGCCTGTATCCGTGCTGTATCTTTTAGTAAAACTAAAAAAACTAAACTTAAAACTTCTCGGGCCAAAAGACTGTGCATTCACCAGATCTATTTCTCTCATGTTTTTGTACGCCTCTATAACATCACCCCTCATCCTCCTGCGCTCCAAGGAATAGAGTCCCAGCCTACTCAACCTGTCCCTACAGCTCAGGCCCTCGGGTCCTGGCAACATCCTTGTACATCTTATCTGAACCCTTTCACACCATCTTTCCAATAACATACTCTTGACACGCTCTTTGATCTATCGCTATTTCATCTTTCCAACTGTTAAATATTGTGATTCTATTATTCATGTATAAAATGCTGTGCGCTATGGAAAATGTGTTCTTTTATCACAGAGACATCTTGTGCTTGCTCCATCGAACAAATGTATCCCAAAGCTAATTTGTTGACAAAGATGTACGTTCTGATGTGGAGTTACCTTTATAATTTTGGAAGCACAGCAGTTATTTTGGGTTAGACACTTGGAGATGCACATGGCCTCTTGCCCAGAGTAGGGGAATCGAGGACCAGAGGACATAGGTTCAAGGTGAAGGGGAAAAGATTTAATAGGTAACTTTTTCACACAAAGAGGTGGTGGGTGTACGGAACGAGCTGTCAGAGGTGGTAGTTGAGGCTGGGACTATCCCAACGTTTAAGAAACAATTAGACAGGTAGGTACATGGATAAGACAGGTTTGGAGGGATATGGACCATGCGCAGGCAGGTGGGACATGTTGGCCAGTGTGAGCAAGTTGGGCCGAAGGGCCCGTTTCCACACTGTATCACTCTATGCCTCTCTCTATGACTTCCATCAATGCCAAAATAATAGCAAACTGATGTTGGCAGAGGATAGTCATCAAGTCATGAGAGCAGAATTAGGCCATTCAGCCCATCAAGTCTACTCTGCCATTAAATCATGGCTGATCCATCCCTCCCTCCTAACCCCATTGTCCTGCTTTCTTCCTATAACCCCTGACACCCCGCACTAATCAAGAATCTATCTATCTCAGCCTGAGAAATATCCATTGACTTGGCCTCCACAGCCTTCTGTGGCGAAGAATTCCATTGAGTCACCATCATCTGACTAAAGAAATTCCTTCTCAACTCCTTCCGAAAAGGAACAACCTTTAATTCTGAGGCTGTGACCTCTGGTCCAAGACCTTGGATTTTTGTTTTTTATTTCCTACCTCATTGTGGACATTGGACATTTTTGTTGGGGCTGTGATGCCACAATGCTAAGAAACTATATTCTGCACTTTGATACTTTTTTCTTCGCTCTATCTTTTGTACTTAGTAGGCAGAGAGGTGCAGTGGTAAAGTTGTTGCCTTAAGCCCCTGTCCCACTTACGTGTCCGTGGCATGCTAATTACGCGACATCGTGGTCGCGTTGAGGCACGACGGTCCCGCGAAGGTCACGCTTGACTTCATGTGTACACAAAGCCGTCTGGAGCGCGTGACGTCATTTGAAGATAGACACAACATGCTGAAGTAGCTCACCGGGACCGGCAGCATCTCTGGAGTGAAGGACTGTATTATGTTTCATGTCGAGACTCTTCTTCAGTCCAAAAGAAGGGTCTTGACCTGAAACGTCATCCATTCCTTCTTTCCAGAGATGCTGCCGGTCCCGCTAAGTTACTCCAGCATTTTGTGTCTATCTTCAATTTTCTTGACCCTGCTCTGGGAGTAGGAGTGGGGGCGGATCCGGATCTGCAACGGCCGTGAGCCCCAGGCCGAGCTTGGCGATCGTTTGCCTGCTTCTGCTGCTGTTGGAGGTGAGACGTTGCGTCGTGCCAGGGTCTTGGGCCTGTCCCACTTTGGCCGTCAGTTACGCGACATGCCGGTGGCGCGCAAAGATTTCGTTTGCTACAAATTTTCGGAGCGCCGCGCGATACCGTGCACAACTCCACGCTTCTCAGTGGGACCGGCCCCGCACAGCCACTCGATGCCCGTGCGCCTCAACGCAATGCCGAGGTCGCGTAATGTGCGTGTCGAGGAGGTGTAAGTGGGACAGGGCCTTTGCAGCGCAGGATTAGTAAAAATGTGTTGTCGATGGCTGGTGAGGATTTTGGCTGGTGGGCCGAGGGACCAGTTTTCATGCTGTGCCTCCATGACTAAACAGCAATAGTAAAATTAAGCCTTTTGGCCCTTTGAGTTCCTCTATGGTTCAATATCATCATTGACATACCATCCACATTCAGAGGCTGCTCCAGCTTTTCTCTATATCTCTTGATCTCTCTCACTCGAGGAGAAACTTGGGCGGCACGTTGGCTCAGCAGCGGTGTTGCATCACAGCGCCAGAGACCCAGGCTCGATCCTGAATATGGGTGCTGTCTGTACGGGGTTCTCCCTGCGACCTTGTGGGTTTTCTCCAGGTGCTCCTGTTTCCTCCCACACTGTGAACAGACATACAGGTTTGTAGATTAATGGGCTTCTGTAAATTGTAAATGGTCGATAGTGTGTAGGATATTCCTCGTTTACGTGGTGTGCGCTGGTCACCGCGGACTCATTGGGCCGAAGGGTCTGTTTCCACGCTGTATCTCTGAAGTATACTCATGCCATAGAGGGAGTACAGAGAAGGTTCACCAGACTGATTCCTGGGATGCCAGGACTTTCACATGAAGAAAGACTGCATAAACTCAGCTTGTACTCACTCGAATTTAGAAGATTGGGGGGGGGGATCTTATAGAAACTTACAAAATTCTTAAGGGGTTGGACAGGCTAGATGCAGGAAGATAGTTCCCAATGTTGGGGAAGTCCAGAACAAGGGGTCACAGTTTAAGGATAAGGGGGAAGTGTTTTAGGACCGAGATGAGAAAAACATTTTTCACACAGAGAGTGGTGAGTCTCTGGAATTCTCTGCCACAGAAGGTAGTTGAGGTCACTTCATTGGCTATATTTAAGATGTGGCCCTTGTGGCTAAAGGGATCAGGGGGGATGGAGAGAAGGCAGGTACAGGATACTGAGTTGGATGATCAGCCATGATCATATTGAACGGCGGTGCAGGCTCGAAGGGCCGAATGGCCTACTCCTGCACCTATTGTCTATGTTTCTATGTTTCTATGTAAAAGTTTGGCTTGTTTGTTTTCTTGCATAATATTATCCGATTTGATTAGGTAGCATGTAAAACAAAAGCTTTTCACTATACTATAGGGCAGGTGACAATAAGAAACCTAACCTAACCGAACCAAACCTAACATAAATGTGAATGTTGTGGCCATGATCAACGGTTTACGTCCATTCCTAATTGCTCAGTAACTGAGTGACTGATCGAGAGGGCTCGTGTACAAAAACAAGGATGTAATGTTAAGGCTCTGCAAGGCGCTGGTCAGGAGTACTATGAGCAATTTTGGGCACCATATTTGAGGAAGGATGTGCTGGCTCTGGAGAGGGTCCAGAGGAGGTTGACAAGAATGATCCCAGGAATGAGTGGGTTAACCTATGATGAACGTTTGTCAGCACTGGGCCTGTACTCTAGTTTAGAAGAATGAGGGGGGACCTCATTGAAACGTACAGAATGGTGAATGGCTTAGAATGAATAGAATGGATGTGGAGAGTATGTTTCCACAAGTGGGATAGTCTAGGACCAGCGGTCGTAGCCTCAGATTTAAAAGATGTTCTTTGAGGAAGAAGATGAGGAGGAATTTCTTCAGTCAGAGAATGATGAATCTGTGGAATTCTTTGTGTCCACGTCAGTGACAATAGACAATAGACAATAGACAATAGACAATAGGTGCAAGAGTAGGCCATTTGGCCCTTCGAGCCAGCAAAGCTATTCAATGTTATCATGGCTGATCATCCCCAATCAGTACCCCGTTCCTGCCTTCTCCCCTTATCCCCTGACTCCACTATTTTTAAGAGTTGAGATAGTTAAGGCCGAAATACATAGATGCTTGATTAGTATGGGTGTCAGGGGTTATGGGGAGAATGGGGTCAAGAGGGAGGGATAGATCAGCCATTATTGGATGGCAGAGTATACTTGATGGGCCAAATGGCCTAATTTTGCTCCTATCACTTATGATCTTATGATCTTATGACCAAGATGAGAGGCTGCCTTGCATCTGGAGGTCAAATGAAGTATGGACAGCAGATTTATTTTCCCATTAAGGATATTTGTGAAACAGGTATAGGTAGAGTTGCTGCCTTACATCGCCAGGGATCCGGGTTTGATCCTGACTACGGTTGCTGTCTGTATAGAGTTTGTACGTTCTCCCCATGACCTGCGTGGGTATTCTCTAGTAGCTCCAGTTTCCTCCCACACTCCAAAGACGTACACTTTTGTAGGCTAATGGGCTTGGTAACATTGTACATTTGGCCTAATGTGTAGGATAGTGGTAGTGTGTGAGGATCGCTGGCCAGCGCAGACTAGGTGAGTCGAAGGGCTTGTTTCTGCACTGTATCTCTAAACTACACTAACCTACACTAAAGATGGTACGCTTTTGTTGCAACATTATATAGTTAAATGGTTATTATTGCTGATGATAGCAGTTTAATTCTAGATTTTATTCAATGAATTTAAATGTTCTTGCAGCTGTGGTATGATTCAGATACAGATCTCTGGATCAACGATCTTGGCCTTTTCTTTACAAACCAGCAGTTAACCTTTCTTTGACCATATCAGTAGCTGTATGTAAAACTAAATGAGATCAGAGTGCAGGGCAGGTCCTTTATTACACCTGAGCTCGACACTTAGATGAGGGCACAGCGGTAGAGTTGCTGCCTCACAAGTTGCGGCGTTACATCACTCCCTGATGAGCTCAATGCATTTTACGCACGCTTTGATAGGGAGAACACCAATGTGCCTTCCCGAGCCCCTATTCGCTGTGATGGTATTTCAGGCTCAGTCACAGAGGCCGAGGTCAGGAAATCCTTCAGAGGGGTGAACCCTCGAAAAGCGTCTGGGCCTGATGGCATACCTGGTCGTGTCCTAAAAACCTGTGCGGACCAACTGGCTGGAGTTTTTACGGACATTTTCAACCTGTCACTTCTGAGGTCTGAGGTTCCCACCTGCTTCAAAAGGGCATCAATAATACCGGTGCCCAAGAAGAGCAAGGTGACGTGCCTCAATGACTATCGACCTGTAGCACTAACGCCTGGGGTGATGAAGTGCTTTGAGAGGTTGATCATGGCGCAAATCAACTCCTACCTTGACAAAAACCTGGACCCACTGCAGTTCGCTTACCGCCAAAACAGATCAACGGTGGACGCGATCTCGCTGGCCCTCCACTCTGCTTTGGACCACTTGGACAACAAAAACTCACATGTCAGGCTGCTATTCATTGACTACAGCTCGGCATTTAACACAATCATCCCCTCCAAGCTGGTTACCAAACTCGCAGAACTGGGTCTCTGCGCATCCCTCTGCAATTGGATTCTTGACTTCCTCATCCACAGACCACAGTCTGTTCGTATTGGTGGAAATGTGTCAGACTCGATAACAATCAGCACGGGAGCACCTCAGGGTTGCGTGCTCAGCCCCCTGCTGTACTCACTCTATACTCATGACTGCGTAGCCGGTCATAACGCGAATTCCATCATCAAGTTCGCTGACGACACCACTGTTGTGGGACGTATCACTGATGGGGATGAGTCAGAGTATAGAAGAGAGATCGAGCAACTGTCCATATGGTGCCAGCACAACAACCTGGCCCTCAACACCAGCAAAACCAAGGAACTGATTGTGGACTTTGGAAGGAGTAGGATGGGGACCCACAGTCCTGTTTATATCAACGGGTCGATGGTTGAAAGGGTCAAGAGCTTCAAATTCCTGGGCGTGCTCATCTGTGAAGATCTTTCCTGGTCCGAGAACACAGATGCAATTATTAAGAAAGCTCATCAGCGCCTCTACTTCCTGAGAAGATTACGGAGAGTTGGTCTGTCAAGGAGGACTCTCTCTAACTTCTACAGGTGTACAGTAGCTTGCTGACTGGTTGCATCGTGGCTTGGTTCGGCAACTTGAGCGCCCTGGAGAGGAAAAGACTCCAAAAAGCAGTAAACACTGCCCAGTCCATTATCGGCTCTGACCTTCCTTCCATCGAGGGGATTTATCACAGTCGCTGCCTCAAAAAGGCTGGCACATCATCAAAGACCCACACCACCCTGGCCACACACTCATCTCCCTGCTACCTTCGGGTAGAAGGTACAGGAGCCTGAAGACTGCAACAACCCGGTTTAGGAATAGATACTTCCCCACAGCCATCAGGCTATTAAACCTGGCTCGGAACTCTGAACATTAATATCCCTCCATCTGTTATTTGCACTTTATTAATTTATTAATTCATGGGTGTATTTATGTATAGAATTGGAGTCAATGCCTTCTATGTTCTGTTGTGCTATGCAAAGAAAGATTTTCATTGTCCTGTCAGGGACACATGACAATAAACTCTTTTGACTTTTGACTTGACTTTACTCACAGTGCTCGCAGCGCCGGAGACCCGGGCTCAATCACAGCCACGGGTGCTGTCTGTATGGAGTTTGTTCGTTCTCCCCGTGAACGCGTGGGATTTCTCCAAGATCTTCGGTGTCGACTCACACTCCAAAGACGTACAGGGTTGTAGGTTAATTGGCTTGGTGTAAGTGTAAATTGTCCCTAATGTCATAATAATCATAATAGTACCTTATTGGCCAAGTATGTTTTGCAACAAACGAGGAATTTGATTTGCCATACAGTCATACCAATAAAGAGCAACAAGGCACCCAAATACATTTTAACATGAACATCCACCACAGCGACTTCTCCACATTCCTCACTGTGATGGAAGGCAAAGAAAGTTCAATTTCTTCCTTCTTTGTTCTCCCGCGGTTGGGACACTCAAACCTTCCGTTGTCGGGGCGATCTTGGCTCCCGCAGCCGGCGGTTGAGCCCTCAGCATCAGGGCGATCAAGCTCCCGCATCGGTGTGATCTCAGCTCGATGAGCACCGGGCGATCGGACCCCACGTCGAGGCTAGTCGAACCTCCTGTGACTTTGGAGCTCCCTGACGTCAGTCTCTACCCGAGACTGCGAGCTCCTCAATGGTGAAATCTTCAGACGTCCCAGGCAAGGGATCGTAGCCTCTGATGGTAAGTCCACGGCCCCGCGGTGGGGCTCAAAGTCAGTCTCGAGCAAGGCCTCCAGCTCCAAGTTGTTAATGTGCGTAGGATAGAGGTAGTGTGTGGGGTTCGCTGGTCGGCATGGAATCGGTGGGCCGAAGGGCCTGTTTCCACCCTGCGTCTCTCAACTAAACTAAGCTAAACTTGGAATAGAGATTTAAAAGAGT